>CM076663.1:19751150-19794657 GCA_038496675.1 Rachycentron canadum | reverse complement strand
ATATATATATATATATATATATATATATGTGTGTGTGTGTGTGTGTCCTAAAGTCCTCTTACCAGACATAATCTAACTCACCTCAGGTAAAAGCATCCCTCAGGTGCCATAGATAAGTTATAATTTAGTGTAGCTTTATCACGTAGTCTCATTCCTTATATCTAATTAGATATTTGATATTGCAGTCATTGATCACCCTCTTGCTCTCGCTGATTACTGATTATAATACTGAAAGATGTCTTAACTTGGGAAACTAATTTAAATAGGATCATTTGTTACGTCTGTTATTTATTGTCAATATCTGACAGTGAGAATTTGCCCTGATTGACCTGCAGATTTTCATTAAATATACGTGATTAAAGTTGATGCTTTTCACCACCTGTCACCTTACTATAGATCACCTGTGGTTAATACTCTGGTGTCTGCACTGAGAGAAGCACTGTGTGCTGTGTGGTGTAGTCCTGCCTCCCACCTGTGCCAGCGCATGACAAAATAACATGTCAGCCTTGTTGAACTTTGACAAAGTGAGTGAGTGAGACCGATGGCCCTTATCCACCAAAAGTAGGAGCTTCACCAAGGTGCTGTGTTTAGATTGGAGTCAGAGCAGGTGTAAACCACTACATCAGGTTCCACTGCTGCCTGTTGGAGGGCCCAGGAAACTACAAAGTTAAGCAGACTGAGCATCCACTGAACCAGCTGCTATAACAAAACGCCAAAAGTGATCGGTATTGGCCGTAGATCGGCCAGTCACACTCATAGATGATCGGCGGTAAAAATCGTGACTGGGGGAATCCCTAGTAAGAACCACATCTATCTTTCTTTTCTCTTTGTTCATAATATATGTGAACATTGTAAATTCAAGACCTGCAACATGATCACACAATGGTAATACCTGATATGAGAGAAGTTATATATATTTTCAAACACAAGTTAGTTGACTAGTTGTACTCTGCACATGCTACGTCTGCTGTGTTGCTGCAGATGTAGAACCACAAGAGATCTGTGATGAAACAGTTTGTTTCAGCAGTGAGAGGAGTTACAATGGCGTTTACAGTTTAAAAAATATTTGTGAAACCTGTTATGTGCTTAATCTTGAGATACAGTATGTATCAGGAGTTTCACACAGATTTCAATCAAGTGTTTGGAGAACACCACTGAGATCAGAGAAGCTTCTTGTCTTACTGGTAAATCTGTCAGGTGTCTCTAGTGAATGGCCTAAGGCCCCCTCTAATCAAAATCAAGTTTTTAACCTTGTCCATGTAATGTTTTTATAGAATACATGAGTGAAATAATCAGTGTTTACACCTTGAACCCGCAAACCAATGACAGTCAGGGATCGTGTGTCAAAAACCTAAGGAACCAATTCTGTCAATTTTTACTGGTTTCTGTGGCTGAAAGTATGAAGAAGTAGTTGTGGTGGTGGTGACAGTGGGAGCGCTGACTCAGCATTGACGTTGATATTATGGCTTTACTGGATGTGTACTTCTGAAAGGGGTTAGTCTTTTCAATTTGTTCCATGTGGCATTTGAATTCATTGTAGGTCTATACGTTTTGTATGTAAGCACTTGATGCAGTTGTAAATATTTGCCTTCAGCATTGAGTAGTCTTGTGACTACAATGATATGATGCCTATCATTTTACATGGATAGGATTCAAGAATGATATTTGGCTCATTTAGAATCACATGTTACGATTCAGTGACTTGAAAGTGATTAAGTAATTTTTTGCCAAAAAATTCACTGTGAAATAAAAACCTGGGTCCTGGACGGTGCAGGTGAGGATTCCTAGAAGTTTTTCTTGTCAGGGAATTGGGGATAAATTAATTATAGATAAATAAACACAAGGATTATTGTCAAATACTTTCACCCTTTATTAAACGTGCAACCAGCATTTCTTCAGGTTAAATGAACAGTAGATTAACCTGCTACTTCTGTTTTCACACACCGGACCTCTTGCTCAATTGGGGCTTGAAAATCTCTCCCTCGGCTTTGGTTTGTTGTCTCTTTGGCTGCTGAAACGTAGTCGACGGGAGTGAATCGCAATAATGTTTAACATTTCTTCACTGTTAAGTGCTAAAAATACATCTATATAAAGTTTGTTGTGCTTAATACAACATGCAAATTCTTTTGTATCCATACAATCGATTATTTACCTTGCAAATCGATTTTAGATCGATTATATGTCCCGCCAATTAATAACTGTCCTTGTTTTACACTCATCATGTGTTTTAAATTTGTTCTGCTCAGTTTTATAAAGTAAAAGAAAATGTCTTTAACAGCAGAGAACGGTGATGGTCCACAGAAAGCTTTACTTGCTTTTATCCTTTTGGCATCTGATTTCTGGGTACTTTCATAAAAAGCTTTCAGTCTCCACTTGCTGCCAGGTGGGACATACACCTATTCCACTGCAAGAGAGCAAAACACGAGCAACTACACTTAGGTCTTTTAGTGATGTATCCAGGGAGATACTGTATGCCTACAAGTAACACCAACACTGCTGCTGCAGGGGGGAAGAAAAAAAAGGTCAATTTGCCTCCATTTCAGAAACAGTTTGTAGTTGCAGCACACCAATAGAAACTGCTCAAACGTTTAGATTTAGTTTACACCAGTTATGAACTTTTCCTGCCACAGTGATTCCAGACTGATGTATTTCTTATTAGGGACAATGTAGAAAATACAGTAGGTTAGAAACCACAGGAAACTCTGTCCTCAGCTGAGACAAGACCCTGAAGATACTGGATAGGTCTGCATATATATACATGCACATATATATTCACCTTTCATTAGAAACACCTGTACATCTACTGATTCATACATTTTTCACACCATGAAACCATTCAGTTGTTAAACTTCAAAAAGGAAAAGGAAGGAAAAAATGTGATTTTTGGTGACTTTGACTGTGGTTCGAGTGTTTCTGAACTGCTCCTGCATCAGAAATCAGGGTTCATATTTTTCATATCAACATTCTTGCTAATTTTAAGGAATCCTCTCTCTGGCCTTGGTGATCTTCTGTCTCACCGAGCCACACATCCCAGCATTACTACTGTTCCTGTGCTAGTGTTAGGTTTTGAAAGATCACGTCAGGTCTGTCTGCTGTCAGCCAAGAACAGAAATCTGAGAAGAGAGCGGTAAAAAGGTTCGCTAAACCTGGACAGCTGAAGACAAGAATCTGACCATGAATCAGAATTTCTGCTGTGGCAGCAGATGTTCAAATCATGAATCCATGGACACAACTGGTCTGATCACTTTTAATTTAGTTTTTTTTCTTTCGACAAAAACTTTGTGATTTTTTTTTTTTTTTGCAAAAATCAGTTCATCTTTTTTTTTTTTGTGCCAAATCCAAACAATTTCACTCAAGGTGATCTGATCTGAGATACTGCATTCAAGAGGTGCAAACCATGTTTTGTGACGTCACAGCGACTGTACAGACTGACCCACAACTTGTACTGGCTGTGGCTGGGTACAGAGGCATAATGAAATCTCCTATAACAACAATGTCAAAGCCACGGTCAGGACCAGGGACCATTTCAGTGCCAGTGTTCATGTAACAAGTACAGTAATGAAGTCTTTCATACTTTGTTAAATTTACATCATTGTCCTGTGTGGCCTCTTGGGGCTTCAGCGTATTCTACTGTGGCCCAAAAACCACTTAAAAACCTCTTCTAATTTTTGCAACAGCAGGTCCTTATTGTCGTGGCAGCCATGGGAGTAAAGGCAATCAGCTACCCATCCTGTCAGGCTGGTCAAAAATAGTAATCACATCAGAGAATTGAAATAATCTCAGTCCACGGGGGAGAATGTCTCTGCAGGTACAGGCCATTTGACGGATTCTATACTTGGCATGAAAAGGAAACAAAGGAGAACGGTGAAAGGATCAACCAATGGCTTCATCCAGGCATGTGTAGTACCTTTTCATTTTCCTTAGGTCTCCATAGAGGATGCAAATGGGACATTATGTAGGCTTAAGCGGAATTGATTTGGCAAGAAAATGAATGGCACATTGCAGTACTTGAACTGTAGGTATGTTATTGTCCGCCATCACAGGCTATTCAGAATAGATGACAGACTATTCGCTGATAATTTAGTCTGCTATCAGCGCTTGCACTTTTTTCTATTTAGAAAAGTGATTTTTCAGACTAGAGTCCTGGCTGCACTATGTATTTAAGAAGGTCAGGCACATTTTTAAAAGCGGGTATTTAAACTCAAATCACTCTCTCATTGATGTTATAGCCGTGTGGGCCACACAGTACATTGCAAAATCTTGGAAAATGAAGTCAAAGAAGTAATAGGAAAAACTTTGAAATCATGCAGTTTTTCGCAGAGCCGCAGCACGTCAGCGACACTTCAGATGATGTGTGATGCTGCCTGTGAGGGCCTCCGAGATTTCTCTTGGCTCATTTGGGCTGTGATGGGCAGTGTGATGTGGCACTGCACTATCTCTATTGACAGCACATTTATCACACTTTGTCTCTGATAGCATTCATTTGCATGGGCCCATCTCCAGTCATGTTGCTGGAGGTTGTCGTGACAGTATGTTCTTTTTTTGTCCCAAAGCCACGCAAAAAGATAAACATTTGCTCAATGCCAAACAAGTAGACTGTGTGCTGAAAAATGGCATCACCTTACTGCTTATTCTCACCATTTATTCTAGGCAAATGTTTACCATGCACTGTCACATCAGCTTTGTGCTGTGCTTCATAGCACAGGACATAACAGCATCTGACTGCTTTGATTCTGGCATTGGAATCATAATTTCTATAAAACAATACATTTTTATAAAAGTAATCATTATGACAAGTCATTGGTCCAAGCAATATTTTCTTTCAAAGTAAATATTGTCTGTAAATGTTCAGAAACCCAATGGTGACAGTGAAAAGGAATTAATAATTAATATGCCATAAAGCTAGAAAAAAATAATGTCGGAATGTGGAAATAAAGAGATGACATAAATACTGATGATATTCTAGAAATAGACAGGACGTGTACCAATCAGCCATAACATTGTGACCACTGGCATATGACGTGAATAACACTGTTCACCTGGTTATCATGGTTACCTGTCAGTGGTGGATATATCAGTCAGCAGCTGAACATTTAGTCCTGAAGTTGATGTGTTGAAGTGTGAGGATGTGAGGGACTTTGACCAAACTGTGATGTGACGACTGAGTCAGAGCTTCTCCAACACTGCAGCTCTGTGGGATGTTCCTGGGCTGCAGTGGTCAGGACCTACCAGAAGTGGTCCAAGGAGGGAAAACCACTGGACCACAGACAGGGTCAGGGGTCAAGGCTCAGTGATGGTGGTGGGGAGTGAAGGCTGGACCGTATGGTCTGATCCAACAGAACAGCTACTGGAGCTCAAACTGCTGAAGTCATGTTACAAGACATGAATGTGCGTCTCTTACCTGGGAAGACATGGCACCAGGATGCATTATGGGAAGAATACAAACTGGTGGAGGCAGTGTGATGCTTTGGACAATGTTCTGCTGGGAAACCTCAGGTCCATTCATGTGGATGTTACTTTGACTCGTCCCACCTCCCTAAACATTGTTCAGACCAAGTCCCCCCCTTCATGGAAACAGTCTTCCCTAATGGCAGTGGCCTCTTTCAGCAGGATAATGCTCCCTGTCACTGCAACAATGGTTCAGGAGCTTTGAGGAACAACAACCAGTTCAAGGTGTTGACTTGGCTCCAAAGTCCCCAGATCTCAGTCCAATTCAGCATCTGTGGGATGAGCTGGACCAACAAGTCTGATCCATGGAGGCTCCACCTCACAACTTCAGGACTTAAAGGATCTGCTGCTAACATCTTGGTCCAGATACCACAGCTCAGCTTCAGAGGTCTAGAGGAGTCCAGGCCTCCAGGGGTCAGGGCTGTTTCAGTGGCAAAAGGGGAACCTACACAATATCAGGCAGGTGGTCATAATGTTATGGCTGGTAGGTGTATAAGACCATTAATTAAAGTTAATTGTCTTAGACATTACACAAAAACATACAAAAAAGAAAACAAACAAGAATTTACAAGAATCATATATAACACATTTTTTTCATGCAACAAAATAAAACTTGCAAATCACCATGGGAAAAATAAGGCAAATTCAATCATTCCTTCCATTTGAAACCAGTCCTGCCAACATAAGCAAGTACATGAGGATTATCAAAGGTTGAGTTGTTACTGGATTGTCTACTATGAGGTAACTTCAACAGTAGAGTTTCATGAAGTGAATAACAGAAATGACCTTTTGACTGTAGGGAGGTCCAGTCCACAGCATGATGAAGGGGACAATGATGACTATATGTGTCATTTGTGACAAAGTGTGGTGCACTTTTAGACAACTGCTTGAGTGGGGCAGCATGATGATACAGGATGTCTCCACGGTCAATGGCGGACATGAGGGTCCACTGCAGAAGAGTTTTATAGTTGGGAGAAGACAGACATCCGTTAATTGTATACAAGAAACCTTTTTTGATTGATTGATTGTTGGGCCAGGGTTAGTTGTCTCTTAAGTATGGGTCTATTGTCACTCCCAATTCCTAAATATCTGTATGACCCAGGAAGATAAATATGTATGCTGTGGTGGAGAAAACCATGTCATTTGTCATCTGCACGTAAGACTAGTCTGTGATGAATGGAGATCTTCAAAAGCAGACTGAAGATGAGTTGGGGTGGAGCTTTTTTGACATTGTATCGTACCATTTATTAGTATGTCGTAGCACAGTTTGTTTCATTAGAGTAGATTTGATTTCTGTTAAGATTTGTGTTTATAGCACTTATTGTATCAATAGATTTCTTTTATAGTATTTCTCATTTAAATGAAATTACAGACTAATTTCATTTTCTTCATAATAACCCTCTATTTTCATGTGTTTGCAACAACAAAGTCATTCAAATGCAGACCTAAGATTTACCTAAGCTAACTTCATGACTAACTTCCATAATTGAATGGGGTTTTGCAGGCTGTCACTCTACTTTCCACCACTCATACATGTAGGGAAGACACTTACAATTATCATTAAAGAAATGCACATTGAATTGCTGAAATCTCCAGAAATTAGTTAGATAAGAGTGCATGTAAATGTGGTTTGAGAAGGACTTTATTATTGACTGGATCAAATGGTTTTGAGAGCTCAATGGAGAGGGCAGCACAAATTTGTTGGCAATGGAAAAGACAATTTTATCAGGGACTGAAACTGAAGCTGTTATTGTGCTGTGGCACAGAGAAAAACCAGACTGCTGTAGCTGTCGTATGTTAGGTGAATAGTTGTCTATTCATTTCTGACTGTAGGATTTTTGCCAAGACAGGATATTTATGCATTTTAGTTTTTATGTAGTTGCATGACAAAAGTTGCCTCACAGCAAGAAGGGTTCAAATGCTGTACTCTTTCTGTGTAGAGTTTGCATGTTCTCCCTGTGCCTGTGTGGGTTCCCTCCAGGTTCCCCAGCTTCCTCCCACAGTCCAAAGACATCCATGTTTAGATTAATTGATGACTGTAAATAAGTGTGAGCCTGTACGTCTTTATGTTGGCCCTGCAGGAGACTGGTGACCTGCTCAGGGTGAGCCCAGTGTCAGCTGGGATTAGCTCCAGCTCCCCGCGACCCTGATGGAGAAGTGATGGATGGATAGATGGAGGTTTTGTTGTAATACACCCTCTGAGCAGTGCTACTATTTCAGGAGGCTACTATAGTTGCTATCGCTAACAAATGCATTATACTTATTAATAGTTGACGTTTGACCAGCATCACATCAGAGATACCTTGTTACAACATCCATCGTGTTCTATTATATATATATATATATATATATATATATATTAGATTAATATTAACTTTACCCAACATTGTTAGCTTTATGCAATGTCCAATGTGATTTGTGCTGCACTTATTTTTCCTAATTTTAGATTGTTTCCACTCCACAATTCCTTGTCAAAACCATGTCTCCTCCACAAGCAGCATGAGAAACAGAAAGGTGAACTCTTAGCCACACTTCCGTTAGTCATTGAAACCAATTTTGTCATTTGTCGTTTTGTTATTTGAACATTGTTTGGGTGATGTGTCCTCCGTCTCTTGTCTCGTCATCTGCTTTGTTCATGCTAACACCCTTTTCCGCCGCTCTCCTCTCCCTCTATGCTCCAGCAGGAGCTAAACAGTGCAAGAACTGACGTTAGGCTGTCATGTAAAGAATGATCAATGAGTGATCAGTAAATCAAGGGGACGAGCCATCACACTAGAACTCAGGCACTATAACGATTGTTAGTTGATGCCACTGTTTTTGGGACGTAAAAATTCAGCCCATTCGATTATATCCTGTATTTTTGTGAGAATTTGATGCTGTTGCTGCTCCAGTTTCCACCAAAATACCAAACCAATATGTCGTAATGTTTTTTCTAACTATTTTCTCATCTTTTTGAAAAAGATAAGGGGGGGGCTTAGCCCTGTTAGCCCATATATTCCAGCTGTCTCTGAAGTAAATGGCTGTTAATGCTAATGCTGTTAGCTATAAAGTGGTAACACAAACTACAAGTAGCTCCTTTAAGGGGTCACTGAGTTGAAGAAGGTTGAAGATTATCTGGGCCAGTCTTTTTGCAAGCTTAACCACAGACAGAGCTTTGTAAACGTCTGCAGCACTTAGCTCGTTGCGATCTTTCGAGCAGATATCACTACCTTTTATCACACACTCCACTTGGTGGTCTACAGTATCGAAAAATAAATGTGGGCAAAGTGAAGCATGGCCGTACAAAAATGTTCTGACGTTTTGCTCTCGCTTTAAAGTACCAGTCATCTCTGTTATATTGCAGCCTGACTCATCAGATTTGCACTACTGTGTAAAGTCTTTTTTTGTCTTATGTTTCCCCTTCAACCCTTCGGGTTGCCACTGTTCAAGTTCCCAGCCTTTGGACAACGAGAGCTTCACATAATTTAATTTAAACTTTATTGTTGTATGTACAGGAAAGAGTCTGTCACACAGTGCAATGAAATTTTTAATCTGCGAACCCTCCCAGCAACATCAGACATCAATAATTAGCTTACCAGGAAATGACACAAGACATAACCAACAATAATATAAGAAAAATGTTCAGTGCAAATGAAGAGTGTGTACAAATAAAGTGTAACGAGGTCAGTTGTCAGAATTTGGGGACATGTGCATGTGTTACTTCTGTACGAGTCTGTGTATGTGGGCTTGGTGGGGTGAATCCACTTGACCAATAACAGGCAAAATATCATTAATAGAAAGTTTTGACAGTTTTGCAGTGTGCAGCAAGGCAACAGTTACTCACAGTTGTAAATGTTTTTTTTTTCTCCTCCCCAGCCCTAAAGGCTTATGTTTAATAACACAATGGCAATATCGCATATTTTGTATATTTACTTGCTCCACTTATAGTTTTTCAGATTCAACCTGTGTGTCTTTGGAAACTTTGATATCTTGACTAGAATTTCAAATGAAGTTGTGGGGGTTACAACAATGCCTGGCCATGCAGCATGCATTTGTATTGATAGGCCCAGCGGTGGGTCCAGTTGAGTTGAGGAGTTTAAGTCAGACTTACAAACAACATTGAGCTGTCTCCAGCAAACATAAAAATCCTCTGGGAAAGAATTCAAAGTTTTACTTTGCACTCAGTAACTAAAGTCACAATGTCACTGCTCAGCAGGAGATGCACAGATGTGAGTAGGTGCTCTCATATCATGTCATCCCTTCAGCAGCCCCTCTAAAGCAGGACTAGAAAATCATCAGGGATTTGTTAGTGACTCAGAGGATAAACAGCATTTGGGTTTATGAGCAATTTCCTGAAAACACACAGCTCTAAAAAACATACAGCAGATATAAAGAGGACATATGTTTGATTTTATGACACTGTTATTTTACTATAATAGGTCCCTAGGGCTCTACGACTAATACATCCTGGAAAGAGTGCAATCAGATTTCCACAAAATTATATTGTTGAGTTAGTAAACAATTGGCCTGCAGGCTAAAATTATTATTTTTTAATTATTAAAGAGAGCTGTACATTAAAGGCCAGTTAAATTAAATTTGTCTAGGAAATTAAAGCCAGCTTGATAATTAAGGTATGGTAAATGTGGACTCAACAAAATTTTAATTTGTGCTGTTACCAAGGCCTTGGTCCATAGGTGTGTATTTTTGCTGAAAGTCACTTCACGACTCCTTGGTGATTTACGGAGGCCATGAACTCAGTAAAATAGTGTTTCAGAGGCCATCATCCCTTTTCCTTAGAACTTCTGTATCTGGTAGAATGAGTTTAGATTGACGTAAAAATCCTGCTAAGTGGTATAAAAGTGTGAATGTAAATAGTGTAGTAAGTTCGTTTCTAAAGAACCTTAAACACAGCTCAAGCTGACCAAAGTGCCAAAAAACTATGGATGTACAATTAATTGAAACATAAGCAAAATTACAATATGGTGCAATGTCCAACTTGCAGGAGCAGCAAAATTTAATACAGGAACATAGTTAACCATAGTGAACCTTCCATCGGCATTGTGGTGCTACACTGGTGCCCTTGTCTACAAATAATATTCTCCAGACCTAATGGAAAATGCTTGTTTGGTACATCAAAACTTGCATCATCATAACTGAAAATCGTATTGCTTTGACAAATACAGAATTAGATATTACAACAGGTAATGGATTAGTAGGCCAAAAGGCCTGTGAATAAAAATACCTTTAGCCTTGATTTAAAACCAGAGATGGAAGAATCGCATCTCATTTCTAATAGCAAGTGCCAAAATTACTGACTGATTAGAAGATATTAATACCTAAATGAGCCAACGTTAGCTCAGCATCCCAATGGAAGCCCACTATTGCAATTATATAAACAACTAGCTAGCATGCTGCCTTAGCCACCTGATAGACCAAACAACAAAACATGTTACGGTAAACTAGCATGTTCAACTAACTAACATGCTGCCTGAGTCAGCAAATAAGACAAACAGCCCATCAACAAAGCATACCCATTGGTCTAATGGTATTGGTCTTAAGGTACTGATGATGTTCGTCAAAAATACTAGTTTTTGAGTCTCTGTTGAATCTCTGACCACACACAGCATTAACAATGTGCAAGGTTTGGTTAAGGTGTGTGTTAATTTTGCAACCACCCCCAACAGTAAGGAGATACACACTGAAGTACATGTCCCCATCATTGCAGCAAAGTGATTAGCTAAACCAGGAAAACAACACTTTTAGATGCTGTGAAGTTGCCTTTTAAGAGATAAAGGGTTAGGGGAAGATTTTGGCGTCAAAATGAAGAGATGCACACAATTACAAATGCTGTCAGCTTGTTTCAGTCAAAAGAAATTAGGGTGAACTTCAGTGTCATTCAAAGGAATATCTCTAATTGAGTAGAAAGATGAAGAGGAGGCAATTTCAACAATTGAGAGCTGAAAGGGAAATATAATTGAGAGGAGTGTCAATGCCATATGCAAATATCATTTAATAACATCTGGTAGTCTTGCATGGAGTAGCAGGGTGTGTCAGATCAGATGGACATTTTGACAATCCTTTTAAGGAGTGATTTCATTATGGAACTATGGAAATCACTGGGAAATGCTGGAAAATATCCTTTTAGAGAGGTCTGCTAATAAGAACTTATACCTGCTGGGGTTGTGGTATTCACACAATGGTTGATTGGTATTATAAAACTGCTTGGAAAGTGGCAGTACTTTTTAGAAATTACTTGGCAGATGATTGGATGAACATTCTGGCTGTCGCCATATATCACAGGCTAACTTCAACCAATCAGATTCTTCATCCTTCCTGTTTTTTTTTTTTTTTCACCACCAGTGGAGCCAGTTTAGAATCAAACCCTTGCTGAACCCAGTCAGGAGATCAGTGAAAACATCTCCATGGAGAAAAGCCTTCAGTTCTGTTCTCTGCTCTTATTTCAATGAGGAAATATTCTCCAGTTCAATCATAACATAAACCTCTTTAAGAATCACTGTTGTTAACAAACACTAGCTTCTGGCTGTTATCACACCTAAGACATGCTGTTTGGGCTGAGCCACAGCGGTTCAATCGCAAGCAAATCACTCAGAGCCTGGTCAGATATATTCTTGCAAAAGCCTGGAAAGATATATTCTTCTGTTGTAGCCCATTCACCTCAAGGGAGGTCTTATGTATTCTGAGATGCTTTTCTTTTATGGTCTCACCTGTCTACGCAGGAAGTCATAGTCAGATGTGTACAAATCGCTGTGTACATGCAAAGAGATTCACAGAAGTTGTTCACAGGTTAAATGTACAAATGTATAAAGCCCAACAACTGAAATAATATGGCAGAATAAGATGGACAATCATCAAGGGTAGTCAGGAGATTCCCTAAAGAAAATGAAATTGTATGACTGCTATGACCATCTTTCTGAAGGAGAAGAAAACATCCTCTAGCTCTCACTTTTCTTTGAGCCAATTATTGATGTGACTTTAGCATTGTTATTGTGGCCCTAATTACAGTGTTTTGACTGTGCAAACTCCATTATGTCTATTTCAGCACCATTGAATGTAACGTTCTTTGAGCAGGACATCCACAACAAACAGAAATGCTCTTTTATAATTGGTCAAAGTGGGTGCTCCTGTGGACCATGGTACTTTGATGGCACTGGGAAACAAATCAAGTACTGTTTCATTGGCTGCCATTCAGTTTAGATTACTGACATCCCTCTCTTGTTCCTTTATTCACTGTGACCACTTTACTGCTAAGACCTCTGAAAGCTACTACTGTAATGCATAACAGCTCTGTGGTGTTATTGATAGTTCTATATATGTTTTTCTGCCATTTTCTCTCAGTAGATAATTTTGCCTGACTCCAATTACTGGAAAGGGAAGCTGGAGAAAAGCCTGAAACATTGGAAGTGAATATAAAACTAACGCTGCACACTGTAAAAGTGAAATATAGCTTTAAGTGCTGCTAGACTTGGAGTCCAAGTCAAAACACCCTCAGAATATATATAATATATGTGTGTGTGCGCATTTGTATGGTTGCTCATCTGCAGCATCCATGGGGAGTCTTTATTCATCTAATCACTCTACTCCCCTGAGTCGACGTCCTAATTAGGTCTAAAATATACATCATAGTTTCCCACATCACTTTAATTAAAAGTGGATGCTAGTTTTTCAGCTATCAAGTCAGATGACACTTTTTCGTACTTGGAAAAGTGTCCAAAAAGGGTGGCTTATGTGCCAAAAAAGGTTTCATTGGAAGATGAAATGCTATATGCTTCTTTTATGTTCTCAGAAAATGTGCATCATTGCCCTTTTAATTGAGTGTGTGGATAAAAAGGAATAGTTGAGTGACGAAATCATTTGCAGAAGAAAAGAGATGTGACATGGGGTAATTATTTCAGGCACTGAGTGGTGGAAGTCATTTTTAGGATGCAGCCACTTGTGGTGGAAAAAAAGGTGGCTGAACTTAGTATTATCCTCATCATCATCCTCTTAGGCTTAAGATTTCAGTCCAACGAAAAGATTCTGAATCTCAGTCCCTCTCAGTCTAACCTATCAATGAATGAGTGTAAAACCCTGACTTTTAAAGCCCCCTTTATTTAGAGTTGTCATGAGATCATATACTGTATATTTTGATGGCTTAAACTTGCAATCAACAACATTTCAATGCTATCATTCTCCAATTTTGATTGGATTTTTTTATGGTTCAGTGCTTATCCGCATTTGGATTTGTAATTACCTGTTCTCATGGTTGCTGACAGTCAGCCTTTCTTGGGGAGGATTCAGATTATGTTCCCATACACAATGATTCACACGTGTGAACCATCATGTGGAAAACGAAAGCTGGTTCAAGACAAAGCATCTGCAATGATAAATCCTGTTTCTTCACAGTTTTAGTCTGCGCTGTGAACAATTCTCCAGTTGTGTTCCTTCTGTAACACTCACCTTCATAAGTGTCTTTTTTTTTTTTTTTTGATACCACCATTGGGCAACATCAAAGCTGAAAATAATTTTATATTATACCTATAATGACTTGTAATGTTGTATATAAAAGTTTTCTCTGCCACTGAATTTACACACTTACCAGTAAAGATGTTTAAGTGCAGCCTCTCAGAAGGATGACTTCTTCATTCTCTCATGCTGAACTGAGGGCAGACTGGACAGTTAATCACTATCGCAAAGCAGTACTACTGATGAGACAAGGCTAGTTCCATGCTAGCCATGCCATGCTAACTTCAGTAGAAGAAAAGCAGTGATTTAAATGGAAGAAAAACTTGCATTGCTTCCAACTAGCATTGCTCATTCATTCATTGCTTGTTTCCTCTAAGTGAGTAAACAGTTGCTGTTAATTCTAATGTTGGCTGCACGAAAATTGCATACAGCAGCTTTAACTTCAACAATCAGCCACAATGATAATGTTTGTTTCATTCAATATACATTTTTTTTTATAGAAAATGTAAATGCTGATTATATTAAATGCTGCAAAACAAAAATAAATCTCCTGATATTAGCATCCTGGCATCTACACCATCTGCTCTGTGGTTGTTAGCAAAGTATTTCCAAGAAATGGGAGTCAGACCATGTGCATGATTAACTGTAAACAACACCATTAAATTAAGTATAATCACATCACACATCATCAAGTGTATTTATTAATGATTTGCTTTACTTGTATTAAATTCAGCTTGACAATTTGGCATATGGGTTAGTGAACAATGAAAAATTAGCACGACAGTTGCCAAAATCATCAGCTGATTGGAGATTCATTAGTAAACAATGGTTATAGGTCTTCAAGCCCGTATTTTTCATTCCATACTGTGAAAAAATGATGTGAGGTTATATTATGAATATGAATTTACTGAAGTTGACTGACAAAAGATCACAATGGGTCACTGTGGATATACAAACATAAAGAGGGTGTGACAAATGTGACAAACTCGCAGGTCACCGAGCTCAGGTCTCAACATTCTTCATGGCTGAACTAAACTAAGAACTTCCATTTTTCAAGCGACTCCACTGACCTTCCATTTATTTCCATTCTGGCCCGAGCTTCAAAAAAAGATGACCTGTAGCAGATTTCATTTTCTGCTTTTGTTCCCTTTCTTTTTGTCTTACGTTTTGAGAAGCTGCGAGAAAGGAGGAGGGGGAAAAGTACATCACAAACAAACACAGTTGTTAGCTCTGGCTGTGAGGTCAAGTAAAGACAGTCCACAGTGCACGGTGCACCTGCAGTGACAGTACCTTGGAGGGATAAGCGAGGCTCTCGCTCTGCTTGGTATGCCCAAATTCCATCAGAGCCTCGCCTGTTACACATTAACACCCCTGGAGACTCTCTAAGGTTCACTCTCTGCAGCCTCAAACACTTGACCCAGTCATGATTGATGGGACAGCACTGCACAGGGCGGCCAATCACTTTACATTTTATCAGATGGATGCACAGGCGGTATGGGATTACAGTAGACCTGCTGACACCCAAACAGCTGCCTACACCCAGCTCTGTATGTGGTTTGATCCCAAGATGGAGATCAATTCATTACCCAACATCATTTATCACAGCTGAGACAGTTCCAATCAACTTTAAATCACTTAGTGGTACTTGAGGTATTTGTCCCATGTGAATCCATGGAGCTCGTATACAGGCAATTTAAAATCTCATTTTCTGCATATACTATGAGTGCACAACTTTTTTACTCATTTATCCAGTGCCTGTTTTTCGAATCAATCTTTTTTGTGCAAATGCTGTTAGAGCAGCGCATTTGAACAATGCACAAGATAAGTCTAGTCCACTGGGCTAACATACCAAGCTCTATGCTATTGCTACATAGATAACGTTAGTGTTTTCTTACCAGTTTTGCATGTTATAATGTCAGTTAGATGCTGAACTTGCAATGTTTCTTCCAGACTGCTAATGTTAACGTTGACTATGTGATAATATCAAAACTTATAAAGCTAGATAGCTTCTTTAAAGTAGCAACAAATTAAACAGCATTTACAGGCACCTGTTGGCAAGCAGACATAGTCTTACATATTAAAGCTGTTATGGTGCATATGCTAGTTCACTGCCTATTTTCACATCCAGCAGACTATAGAACAGTAGCACTGACCTAAGTTGTTTCAGGCCACCTTACATTGTAAGCCTAATATTTACTCTCCTTATAGCTCTGGTTTGTCTCCACCAACCCCTGAAGGAACTACATCCCTTTAGTGGCTCTTTCGCTGCTGAACACTCCACTATGTTCACTAGCTACTTGCTATAATAAAAGTATATTATTATGACTGTGTGAAAAACCAAACCTAATAGTTTTCTGCCCTTAGGCCTCCTCTGATAATTAACTGTATGAAACTATAAAGAGAAAATCCTCCTTTGATTGAAATTCACCATTATGCATGCCTCAGTGAGGGACTGTGAGAAAGCATTGCTTCATTTAAAGAGTTCATAAGGCCTAAAGTTAGCACTGCAATCATTTCACAATAAAACTCAGATTGGCATCCAGACTGCGGTACTTGTTGCAGGAAGTTTTTCACATCTTTGACTCATATCTTTGTTGTAAAGTGAGCATTTAGGCAGACGTAGCTGTAGGTGGAGGTGCGTGAAGGGCAACTTAAAGGCACTAATTTAAGGGTGGAGACACTGTAATCAGTTGAAAGCAACAGACTCTACTTTAATCTAGCAGAGTGGTTCTCAGAAGAGATGCTCAGGGCTCAGAGCTTTGCCACAGACATACTGCTTGATATTTACCACAAATGCCCGCTAACACACAATCGAGACAATGGATAAAAAGACAGACCATCACCAAATAGCTATAAAAACTTGAACTTTAACAGGAGAAACAAAGGTGGTGTTTTGCAGAGCTTCGCAACACTGCTGGGATCAATAGTGTGGCACAATATTCTGTGACAAGTATATCTGCAGGGAATTATGATATGTGGTGACTGTGTACATCTGTAATGTTGACAAACTGAGGCTGGAAGTATGTGAGATCATCTGAATTGATCTTGTTGACAGCTCTGAGTAATGGCTGCTGTTCCTGCTGTTGGCTAATGTTAAAGCACAAGTGTTCTTGAAGATTTCTCACCAAACAAACAAGAAGCTTCTGCTGCAACACACAGTCAGCTAGTTGGGCTAGCTGCGAGCTAGTCGGGCTTTATCTTTTAACTTTTATTTGTGGTGTTGTCAGGTAACACAACCACCTGAAAATTGTGGATGTGTTCCCAGCTTTGATTTATTTAGGCTGTTTGGACCAATTGGGGCTGGGACTTTGATCAACTCATTTAGAGGCAAAGCTTTAAAAGCTGTAAAACAAAAGGAGAAAAAAAAAAGTGTTGAAAAAAAAGTTTGATTTCAAATATTGTATACTAGCTGTTGGTCAGTACTCGACTGCTTCTCAGCTACAACGCACAGTGTGATTGTTAAATAACCATACTCATCACTTACTAGGTCTTTTAAGAACAGTTTTGCAACACATTGTGCTGTGCCACTTAGGTTGTTAGATTGCGTTACCTGCGTTAAGTTACCTTGTATTACATTAGGTTGCATTGTGTCACCTTCCACTGCATTATGTTGTGTTACATTGCATGTTTTGTCATGCTACATTTTGATCCTAGGTGTGCTACATCAGGTTGCATTACATTATATTGCGTTATGTTGTTACCTCAAGCTGCATTAGGTTGCATCACATTGTGCTACATTGTCATGCTCTTTTTTTGCAAGGTTGTGATCTCTTAACTCCACCTCTACACTGAAACCAGCAACAGTGCAGCTTCAAAAAATATAAATACCAAAACTAGTGGAAAATGATGTTACAAAAACATTTCCTAGCATTGCTAGATAAAAATTAACATCACATGACAACAAAAAGTATGATATCCACCCGTCCATCCATTCTATATACCAGTTATCTATCAAGATCGTGGGAGGGGTGCAGCCAATCACAGCCGACATAGGGCGAGGGTGGCTGAGTCGTCAGCCAAGGTCGTACCGCCAACACATAGAGACATACAGAAACAAAGCATTCACACTCACGCTCACGGGCAATTTTAGACTCACCAATTAACCTCAACGTGCGTGTCTTTGGACAGTGGGAGGAAGCTGGAGAACCCGGAGGGAACCCATGCAGACGCAGGGAGAACATGCAAACTCCATACAGAAAGGTCTATTTCCTGAGAGAGTCGTTTATATGATCCATGGAAATAAAAACCACTCAATCCCTGCCCAAAGGAGAGAAGCTGCTCAGCTGAGGCAGATGATGTTAAGATTATGTTTATGAGGAAGCTTAATGAGGGAATATGGATCCAGTACCATCATGCAGCCTGGGGTTGTCCAGAAATGAAGCTGTGCTGTTTGAGATTGCATTATAGATGGCCTCCTACTCAGCTCTTTTATTGTTCCTGCTGGGTCCAGGGGCTGTTCAGACCCCCTCATTTCTTTCATTTTGTTATGTCTTTCCTTCAGATATACACACACACACACATATATGTAAGTATGTATGTAAGGAGATCTAGTACATACAAGTATAAATAAGGAATCTTTTGTCTAGTAATCTGTTTTCTTTTGTTATTAATGAAATAAATTTTATTGTGTGCATCAAATGCGTGTGCATACTTTTTAAACATGGCTAGCATCTAACAAAAGCACAAGTTTTCATGTGTTTAAGGCATTTTGAGGATAAAGACTCATGTAGTTATCTGAAACCTTTAGGGGGTATTGGAACACAAAGTCAGGAATACCCTTGCTTCTTTAAATAAAATAAATACCCCATACTTTCCCAGTGCTTAAAATGTTCAGTAAGGGAGCTAAACTAATAAACCTCCTTATCTTTTTTTGACAGTCATGTTCCCGACCATCAGCAACAGTGACACATCAGACGATGTGTCACTGTTGTGTCGATGTACAATAGATGCACAGGCTACCAGTGAGTGTGTCTCTGTCTGCCCGCTGAAGCTCCACAGCTCCTTCAAGCATATTTAAATTCAGAGCAACCCTTCCGACTAGCCTGGTGTGATGGCTGGGTAAACAGAGCGACAATAAACAATTACTGTTTATTAACTTTATTGAAGGTGTCCTGGATGACAGCTCGGGAGACAGTGAGGAGATGGGCAGTGTTTGCAGACTGCTGTTATTTTGATGGTGGGACAGCAGCTACAGAGCAACCTGTCATCTTCGACACTGTGCTATTTTTTTAAAAACACTATTGTAAGTAAAGCGGGATGTATTCTTTTATTTATTTCTTTTTTTGCAAATTTTAGTGCTGTGCATTTAAACTTGTCTGTGGTCTGTCTGCAATTTTGTACAAGGACATAAAAGAATGTCCCAAGAGAGGAAGGAACAAAAATTGCATGTCATTGTAAAACAGTGGTTCGCACAACAAAACAATGGATGAGTGATACAGAGAGCTTTCAAAATGTCAGAACAAAGTCGTTTGGTTGACATTTATTCAAACACCAAATCCACTTGCTTTCATGGGATTTCAATGGAATGGCATCAAGTGCCCTCACATGCTATTTCATACCAACATCTAACATTTATGCCTCCTTTTACCTACTCTGGATTGCTATAGAGTTTCCTCAGATCAGGCTCCTAAACGCTATAGATTAAGTAAAGACCACACTGTCAAGAACACAGATAGAAAACATGAACACAACAAAGGAAAAATCTATTTTCCATGAGCCATTTTTTTATAGCGGCTGCCCAATGATGCTAGGAGCTCTGAAATAATTTTCCACATGCATGCTTAGTGCACGCACACACACCTCAAATATGAAGCAGAGATGATAACAATACAATCCCACATCTCCTGACAGCCGTTGCAAATATATCAATTTTCCACTTGGCTTTTTTCTGGGGCATTTTCACGAATTAATTTCATAACTCCAGGCATTAACAGCACAAAACACACTGTGTACATTCTTTATAGGGCTTGTTTGATCATAATCGGCGTCATCATGGTCTGTTTATAGCCTTCTACTGCTCCTGTCTTCGTGTCCATAATTGCAGGTTCTCATTAACATTTGCCAGCGCTGTAGTTGAAGCTCAGGAAGGGCGGGGTTTGATGGAAATCTCCTCTGTTAATTGACGCATTGGGATTTAATGGAAGGAGGGATCTGCCCTCCGAGGTGCTGCATGGGTCAAAAGTTGAACTTCATTTTGAGGCGGGAAAACTAAGAGCTCTTGCAAATGATCTTCAGACTTTTTGCATCCCCTTGAATGTTAATTAAATTGGATGCTGCTACGAGCACAGCTAACCTGCTAATAACTGCTCAGAAGAGTGTATATATATATGAGCTCAAAGGATGACGGCGGCGCAGACAGCCGTTCAGCTGGCGAGCGGAGGCAGGGGGCCTCTGACTGAATCAGGTGGCTGTTCAGTGATTTTGCTTGTCATTCTTTTGTTACAATGACCTCAATACCAAGTGCATCGTTAATATTCATTCCTCACTATGTTTCAGATCCTGTATATAGTCGGCGTATCTGTATTTCATGGTTACACGCTCCTCGACCACATCTCAGCCATATGACCTTCATAAATATTCATCGCTCTCCCGCAGAGCTGACTAAAGGGAAACCCAGCGTAATATTTAGTTACAGATGAAGTCAGAAAAAAAACAAGAGAAAAAAAATCTAGTGTCACTTCTATGGTTGCTAATGAACTGATTGTAGAAAACAGCAGAATAACAATCAATACTTTATTGACTTTCTGTTTGGTCAGACAATCAAGTGGAAAGAATGGCAATAATGTGTTAAAGTTATGATCTGCAACTGTTTCATATTAAGATGTCTTAACCCTCCAAGGCCCGCAGAAGTGCATACGCTTCCAAATACCCCATCGTATTTAGAGCGCTATTGCTCAGCAATGGTTTGGGCAAGAGACGTGCTGTTTTTTTTCTCTAGAAAAATTAGGGAATCAGTATGTTTGTCTTTTGGCCCATGCACTCATTTATGAAATTAAAATTGAGATTAGTCCGACCAGTTGACTGGAGTATTGCTGCTTTACTGTAACTGTAAAGCAAGTCTAGAGTCACGTCTCTACATGGGACACTCCTATTGGCTCCGGGGGGTGATGTCACAGCCAATCAGAGTGTCTCCTTCAGAGGCCGAGCTGTCAGCTGCTTGTAGAGCCAGTCAGTGGGATCAATCCTGTATTTTTCTGATCTCAGAGTGAGGAGAAGTTGCTCTGAGTTTATTGTAGTGACAGAATAAAGTGAGAGACATGGACAATAAGATATTTAGAGCTTTAGAGGCTTTGGAGCTGATTTTTCATCATTACTGCTCCAAAGAATGAGCAGAACTCAGATCAGATAAAGAGAGAAACTTCAAATCAGCTCTAGAACAACACAAACACGTGTGTATAACTTTCTGTGTTGTAGTTTTCTTTGGTTATTCTGGTTTACGGTGTTTATCTATAAAATGAGAAATTCAATTGCCATTTTTTTTGTCTTTTTTTATTAAATTGAGAAGAGACTTTACTGAGCGAAATGTATAATTAGCTGAGGTTGCCCTGAATATGTGGAATGTGTATAGCATTTTTTTTAAATTAAAATATTCATAATCTTTATAAGCAAAAACACAAAGGCATGAAAAAAAGGAAAAGCTTTAATGTGGGTTGAAAAGGGTTAAAATGACTAATGGAATATATTTGAGTTGTGTTCTTATGTTATATTTAAATGTTTCTATCAATTCTCAAATGACAGTCGTAGCTCCCAACACACCCCTCATGTTTCATGTCCTGCGTACAACAACAGCAAAACACTGACTTAAAATGTGAAGGGGAAAAAAAAACTACTTGTTTTTAACAGTTATAATCAACGGGTCTGTTTGTTGTGGAGAGGAGGAGACCTCTGTGGAGAATTCAGCTCCAGGTAAAAACCCCCTGAGTCACTGAAGGAATCAGACCAGGAGAAGCTGACGGCAACAACTCCCATGAACCCGCACTATTCCAACTCCAACTGTTGTTATTGTTTTGATGCAGATACCCCTAGCTGCAGTTGAAGTGTGGTGATATTCTGTGTTTGTCTTGTGTCTGTGTGTGTCCCATGTGTAACCAAAGCCTTATTCCTCTGTGCTGTAGCTCCAGTGTTGCCCAAGAACTATTGAAAACACACCAGTGACATGCTCCTTCATTACCATAAACACAGTTTATTTGGACTCGGTCCCACATAAACCACCCTGCTGCCAGAAATACTCACTGGAACTCCAAATGTAGATTAATCCGCATGTGAAAATAGTCCCTAGCAAATGTGCTTT
The DNA here is from genome assembly GCA_038496675.1 of Rachycentron canadum. Taxonomy (NCBI): domain Eukaryota; kingdom Metazoa; phylum Chordata; class Actinopteri; order Carangiformes; family Rachycentridae; genus Rachycentron; species Rachycentron canadum. The sequence continues at coordinate 19,772,477 of CM076663.1, read as the reverse complement.
TTCCTCATCTCTGATCACTGTTGACTAAAAACATCAGCACCTTGTTTCAATAATTCTAATTTTAAAAATTAGAAAAAATATATTTTTTTAAGCCATATTAAAGATTGATGTTTTCAGTCTGTGTCACAGACAGAAAGAGGAAGACACAGACGTAGACTAACACATTGTTTGCTTTGGTTTTTTTCTTTGGATTTGTTGAAAATCAGAAAAACACAGAGCACTAACCTTTTTTTTTTTTTTTATTATTACAAATAGAAATCCATATTACATCAAACCCCTACAAATATAGATAATAAACAGAAAATAGTGTGTTATTAGAGGAAGAAGCACATTTGGCTGTTAACTACAGTATCAATATCCTATCTGTGTTGCTTATATGACAAAACTTCACAAGAGGAAAGGTTATGAAAATCAGGTTTAGTCTTTGTAGAGGAAAACAATCAGTACACAATTTAACCAGAGGCACCAGGGTGTAAATGCGGTCACTCTGTTGTAATGTAACCAAATACATACTGCAATGTTGGTGTACTCGTGAGGAACTTGGACTTGATTTCTTGAGTTCATGCTGCTTCGGCATTCACCCACCAGCCCACTAAGCTTTGCTTGCTTCCTCTTTAACACCACCTCCATCCTTTCTTCCCAGGGTACAGTCAACTCTAGCAGGAACACTTGCCTTGTTGATTCTGACATGAGAACCAAAACCCTCCTGAGCACGGTCACTGCAATGGACTTTGGGAATTACAGCCTGTCTCCCCCACTCAGCCTTCAGCTGCCAGTCCCCAGCTGTTGCCAGAATCTCCCCCTGCTTGTTTTGGGGCGCTGATGCGGCACTTGTACTGGTCAAGGAAATTACGATTTCTGCTTGTTGGTTGGTTTGTTTGTTTGTTTGTCAGCAGGAAGACACTAAAAGTGCTGAACTGCATGGCACCATACTCGGTGGAGGGATGGGGCCTGGGCCAGGGAAGAAGACATACATGTTGGTGCTTTGAGCCAGGATTGTTTCTTTACAGTGTGTCCTCAGGTCATAATATATGGCTCTTGTATTTCGTGGCAATCTGCAATTAAGAATATGGGATTTATCCCCTGGGGACCACGAGTATTACCAGAACATTTCATGGGAAGCTGACCAGCAGTTCTCCAGAGATACTGTTCTAGAGTAAACAGTTGGATGAACAGACTTGAGTTCTGTCTGCTTGAGTGACAACACCACTGCGAAGTGACAGTGAAGTATGACATTTTTAAATTCTGCATGTGGTGGTTTCAGCGAACAATTGTGGTCACAAGTAAAATAACCTAGTGTTTTTGGTCTGTAGGACATAGGAGATTACCAGTCGTACATTTATCTGTCTCTCCCCTTACACTATTTGTGGCAATTTAAAGACATCAATGACAAGACGTCCACAGGATGTCAGGCTGGGTAACTCTGTCTCAGGGACAGTGATGAGCAGCACTGGGGCTGCACAGAGGACTGGCTCTGTTCCTGTTCACCTTGTATATGGCAGACTTTAAATATAACTGAGTCTTGCCACATCTGGAAATACTCAGATGACACAGTGCAGGGATAGAGGGCTCTGATGATGGCCTTCAGAAAATGGTGTGACAAGAACTGCCTCCTTCTGAACACCTCAAAGACCAAGGAGACGGTCTCTGACATTCAGAGCTCTAGGCCTACCCTTCAGCCAGTATTTGAGGGACGGACATTGAGGTGGTGCACACTTACAGATACCTAGGTGTGCACCTGAACAGTAAACCACAACGGTCCTTGAACATGGATGTCGTCTACCAGAAGGAGCAAAGCTGTCTCTCTTTCCTCAGGAGGTGTTTGACGTCTGCACATGTTTTATCAGTCAGTGTTCTTTTTTTATGCTGTGGTCTGCTGGGGCAGCAGCATGTCAGAGCAGAACACAGGGAGACTGGACAAGATGGTCAAATAAAAAAAAAAAAAAAAAAAAAGCTGGGTCTGTGCTTGGCAGGAGTCTGGATTTACTCAGGACTGTTGAGGGACACATGCAGAGTAAGATGCAGGACATCTTGGACAAAACCAACCACCCTCTTTGCAACATCCTGACAGGACAGAGAAACGGCTGCAGCCAACATTTCATCTCCCTGCACTGTAAGACTGAGTGTTTCAGGAGATCTGTCCAGCAATCACAGGACGTGACTTGTGACATGAACCAATTTAATAATTATTATTTATTATGTTAACTATTATCATCACTAATGATAACCCCTCAATTTTCCCTAGGGTATAAATATCTATTGCTTTATCCCCATTTGCTACTGAAGATAAATAATTTCAACAAAAATCATATGCAGTTTTTTTTTTTTTTTTTTTGTTTAGTTTTTTTTTTTTTTTTTTACTGTTATTGGTAGAACCAAAAGAGCCAGGTTCTTAGATAAAACACGATGTACTCTTGTGTTCTCAGCTTTTAAGTGGAAGCCACAGAGGGTTCATTTTAATGATCTCAGTGAATGGGACACTTTTGCTAGTTTAGTGGCGAGCCAAAAGGTTCACAGAAGCAGTTGCACGGTTCAGAAGGGTTACTGATTACTTAGCGTGTGCGTGTGTGTGTGTGTGTGTGTGTGTGTGCGCGTGTGCGCTTTGGGTGCAGCATGCAATGCAAAAATCCCAGCACCATCTCCTATTTGCTTTAAAACAGAAACAGCTGTTTATGGCTTGCAGCTCTCTTTCTCATCCTTTTTCCCTCTCATTTCATCCGTTCCTTGGGGTAAATGGAATTAGGACTAAAAGTTTTATTTGCATCCATGTGAAGAAAGCCACATATTTGCCTGTCTCCTCTGCTATCTTCATGTATCTGCTGGACACCACTCGCTCACTCACTCGCTCTCACTAACACGCTCACAAAGCCCTTTGATTACCTGCTATAGAGTTTTGAATATGGAGGTGTGGTTGTCCAGTTGTTCCTGTTGGCCGGTTGTTGTAGCTGTTCACAAGATAAGACATAATAATCTCTTGTGGCCGTAACAGCCCATCAAATAACTCAACTTAGCTGTTGAACTGAGCTGAAACCCACTCGCTGGATCCTTTGTTGCCCAGGAAACAAGGGGACACATTTCTCGACTGCGTCCATTTCAACCATTGAAATTTCTGGCTACACCATTGCAATCAGTCTTCAGTTGCAGCTTCTGAAGGATGTGGACCCTGACTTGCGTCACAGCTAATGAGCTCCTTTTCTATGAGACGAAACAAAGGGCAACCGCCGCGCGTCATCAGGTAACATTTATGATTTTATGATTCCAACTCGGTCTATTATGTTATATCAGTTATCGAAGTGTGTTACTTTGTGTATGTGTGTGTTTTTTAGTGAAAGAGTTTAATTTCTTTGGTTGTGCGGTATCTCACAACTGCAGTGACTCACACAACTTCCTAGTGCAATTAACAGCTGATAACAGATAATTAAAGTTGCCATTGTTTGTGTGAAACACTGCTGCAAATTTGCCTCGGCTGTGAAGAAATGTCTGTGTATTTATCTGCAACCAACAGTTGATACTTAGATTTGTTTTGTTAGATGCAAAACTAATTCTCATTGGGAGATAAAATTTGTTTGGGCCTCTGTTTCCTTGAATGTCTAATTGAAGATAAACAGATTATTACTCATTCCAAGGTCCAGTACACTTTTTTTTTTTTTTTTTTTTCTTTTTCCCTGCAGACAAACAAATACCTTAAATTCCACAGGGTTCGTGGCATTAAACTTAGATGTGATGCACCATGCGTTTTCACTTTAGATCATGTTGAATATTTAATTTGGAGATGTGCGACAGAGATAGGATGTGCAAGTGTTAAAAAGCCGATAACACAGGTGACGGTATATTTCAGGGTGCACGCAGAACGCCTCATTTGCATTCAAATCAACACGGCAGCGCAAGGCTCGTGTTTGTTTTGCAGCAGATTCATAACAATTCTGTGCACCAACAATTCCTCAACTTCTCCGATTAAGCCATGGAAGAAGTGGAGAACAGCAGCAGCACTTTGGCCCTGTTCAGACCTGGATTAACAATCCAATCCCAATAACAGCACAATGCGGCAATTCACACCAGACACGTCTCAAGTGACAAGATCAGTGTGATCAGACCCTACCTCCTCGCTCACTCTGCAAACAGAAATGATGCACATTTTTGTTTGCAAAAAACAAATGCGAGTCTCACACTGACAGATGGACAGAGAGAGAGAGCAGGGCAAGGAGGGGCTGAATGAATCAATGTGTTTTGCACAGCTTTACAATAAAATAATCAGTATGAGACGGTTCATGTCGCTCTTGTGCCAGGCTGCCACAAATAAATCGATGTATGATAAACACTAGGATGTGTAAAAATACCTTTGGTTCTTGATGAAACTAGGAGGTTCTTCATTGTGGCCCAGGACACACATGCTTTCACACAGCTGAAGGAATGTGGCCCAGACGATCCGAGTGTGGTATGAAAGATCAGGGCTCAACAGTCCCGTTCACACCTGGTTAACAAACGTCTTCAGTGATCTGATCACAAGTGCTCCGTTGTGTCAGTTCAGACCCGGCTTTAAAATGTGTGTCCACCTTCGTCTCCGATCTCTCTTCTCTGCTTTATATGCAAAGACGGACGTGTTGGTTGTTTTTTCCGACCCAGCGACGATGAAGTTGTTTTGGGACTAATCAGACTGCGTCAGAGGACGTCAGTAGAGGAGGCGGTTCCTCGGTGTAGCCCAGGACACAGTTGTGTTGACGCTGCTAAAAGAATGTGGCCCAGAACACTTCAGAACGAGGTCTAAGTGATCGGATCTCAAATATGTCTTCAATGCGTCTTGGGTGTGTTCACACCTGAACTTAGAGCTGTCCACTTGTGATCAGATCACCTGAGATGGATGTTAATACCAGGTCTGAGGAGGATCAGGTTGTCCTCAGTGTGTCTTGGGTGAACTTATGTGGTCTGATCACAAATGGACTGCTCTGAGACGCATGTTAACACCAGGTCTGTAGAGAGGCCTTCGTCTGTTTGAACAGCTGAGTGACTCTGCCTCAGCTAAACACACATCTGAGCAAGAATTAGATCCCATCTGTTCATTTATACACAATAGTCATTCTGTATCATTTATACAGGTCTTGCAGCAAACTTTTCCATTATGATTCAGTGGACATGCCTGCAGGCCGACTGTCTCTAGATACTGTCCAATGATTGCTTTAACTCAAGCCAGTAGTTTTGTCTTTGTAGGAATAAGCAACAAATACAACAGGATTCAAGGTTAATGAGAATGTAAACTGCTCTTAAAGGAGTGCCGTGGTGACAGTGATCTGTTTGTTTAATCTTGTGATGCACGGCACTTTAAATTTAGCACAATATGCATATCAGTGTTGTTAAACGTTCTAACACACCCCGTGAGAAAGCATCTGTGGTTTTCTAGTCACACACTCTGTGCAGTGCTGGGTCTGCCAGAACTCTATATAGTGATTTTAGAGTGTTCAATGTTAAATAATTAAGACACAATGAAATGGTGATTAGCATCTAGATACCATACTGTATAAATGCTTCGATGACCTGTGACATTTGTCACATTTTATTCAGTTTTCACATTATATTTCACTTTTCATGTCAGCAGTCACTTCTGTTATTTAGCTATTTGATGTGTATTGATTCAATGTTGGTGCAAAAATAGCAGCATATGAAAGACAACTGTATTTTTTTATAGCACCGTTCAAACAGAGGCTAATTTAAGGTGCTTTTATGAGACAATAACAGACTAAAGGATAAAACGGAACATGTCAAATGTATAACCTGACAGAATAAAATCTGTTGTGTAGAGGCAAAACTCTCAATATAAAGTAGTAGTAGTAACTTATCACCAGGGGGAAAGTCAGCGTTTCACTGTCCTTTCAGGTCTGTTTCACAACGTCGATCGTGAAAGCATTTTTTGAACCTTTAACAATAGAGGTGATGTCACGGTGTCCTGGAGTGCATCTCTACACCACTGATTTTTTTCCAGTGGTTTAAAGTTATGTCTGCCAATGAAGTACAACTTCCCAACACCTTCAGCGCCCATATAAGAGCTTTACCACCACCATTGGGACCGTGCACTTCCCACTGTACTCTTCCCATTGCGAGGCCGTAGACATTGGAGATCATCAGATCCAAAAAGATTAACTGACTTTGTTCTCATCAGACCATCAGAGTATTGATTTTATTACTTTTCACCTTTTGTCAGTAAGTGCTTTGACAAAGGCTAAACGGGCTCTCTTGTGCTTTGGCCTCAGCAGTGGCTTCCTTCATGGACGCCCGCCATGCAGTCCACTTTGGTGCACGATGCGCCTCACTGTGTCCAAGTTGCCTTTCCACAGCTTTTTCCAGATTCGAGGCACTTGCTTACTAAACCCCCTGCATCTTTCTCAACAGAGCGTGTTTGTCCAGAGGCGACCTGGACTTTTTCATCCCTTTTGAAACCCTTTTGAAGTTTTTATTTATGTAATTATTTTTTCTTTTAATTTCTGTATCACTTTTGCAACTTGTGTTCTGACTTAATAATTTGCTAATCCTCTTCTACCTTTGGCCTTTCCTGTGCAATGAAATCATTGTTTCTCAAGTTGCCACACAGTGCTTTCCCATGTGGTACCATCGTTGTGAGTATTAAGTCTGAGTATGAGTCAGTGCCTTAGGTACCAGCTGTATTGTCAACCAAATAATCTGTTTGCGTGCGGTGGTTCAGCAGACTCGCATGGTGAGACTGGTGCCCTTAACAAGCATTTTAAATCCAATCTAATTAAATTCATATGGCTCCAATCATAACAAAGTTACCTCAAGGCACTTGACATATAGAGCAGGTCCAGACCAAACTCTTTATAGAATTATTTAAATGGAACCAACAGATAAGTCCAATGTTTCAGAAGGATGTACTCATTTTTGAAACTTGACATGGCTTTTTAACCTTTTGACAATAAAATCATGTTTTGTATTGACTTATAGGTAACTTGTTCAAAGGTTCAGATGTGTAGCCACGCTCAAAGTGGTTCTGTTTGTGAGATGTACTGTATTGCTACATAGCCAACATTAGCATTAATAACTGTTTTACTTATCAGTCCAGAAGAAACATTGCAAATTCAGCCTCAAACTTCATTGCTTCGCTCACTAAGAGCTGTGTCCGATGGTGGAAATTAACATGTATGTTCACAATATCATCTTCATCATCTTCTTTTCTTCTCCTGGCGATGGCAAGCTAACCAACTAGCCCCGGCCTGTCTCCTCACTTTCTAGTCATGACTCACATCAGCCTCCGATCTGCCCTGAAGACAAAGGCTTCTCAGAGGACATATTATTAACCTCTTGTATAACAAAAATATAATAATGGTAATGCTGATGATAATAATTATTACTATATTACTCTTTATTTATATAGGACTTCTCATAAACAGGATGCAGCCTGAGGTGTTTTGACAAGTAAAGATAAATAAAGAGAGTTAAGACAAATATAAAGACAACGAAGGCTTGAGCTTTTGTTGAGCAACAATAACCACCACCTGCTCCTGGTAACAAACCACATTCAGTGGCAGAGAAAATGTACAAATAGTCACTTTAACAGCACATTTAAAGTCACTTTATTCTTTGAAAAGACATTGGCGAGACCAATAACAATATACTGTACCGCTTTCAAAGAAAACTGGGATCTTTAAAATCCTATGCTTTGGACACCACAAACACATCGGCATACATGGGAGAAAGGTTCACAGTGTGGTAGACAGACAGACAGACAGACAATGTCAGCATTCAGTGCTCGCCGTCACCACCATCAGAGTGAGACCGACCAAACTTGCCTTCCCTGCAGTGCGGCACTGAAGGCTGCAGTCACCGACATGCTCATGCTCATTTCTCCTTCCCCAAAAAGCTCCCACAGGCCGTATGCTATGTTGTGCTTTTTACCCCCTTCCCTCCTCCAACATCCCATCCCATCCCCACTCTGTTGACTGCAACCTCCTCCCTCTTCCGCCGGCTTTTTTACTGTGAAATGGAGCCCTTCTCAATCACACAGCGCTGTTGGCCTGCTCTTTATTTCACTCCTTTTTTTTTTTTTTTTTTTGTTCCCTCTTTCTCTCTGTCTCTCTCGCGTTCTCTCTCTGGCTGGGAGCTTATCTGAGAGGCTCAGCTGCTGGTCGGCTGTCCACAGAGAACCCCAGGCCACAACAACAACATCAACAAAAAAAAAGTCTGGCAAATATAGCTACTCTTTGGTGTGGATTTATTTATGTTAAGTACTGAGACACTTCAACTATTTACCGTAACCTCGACTTGAAATGTGGAAAGCGATAAGCTCCATGCTATTCTTCCGCTCACATGATACATCACTGAAATGCCACTGAAACTGAGTGAATGGAGAGAGGTGATGGCTGCCTTTTTCAGATTTTTTTTTTCCCTTTCTTTTTTTTTTTTTAATTCATTTATTTTTGTTCAGAGGAGTGGGGGAGGAAATAATGCATCTGTCCAGTGGAAACCATTCATCTCCAAAATGTCAGCTTTTATGGAACAAAACAGTTTTTCAGCTTGTGACAAAACATTTTTTTTTTTTTTTTTTTTTTTACATTTTTAATAATAGCTCTTTTCAACTCATTAACATGTATTTAGACCCAATAATGTACTTTAATGGACAGTAATGACTCATCCAATTGTACCATAAAAATACAATATAATGTAAAATTTTTGAATGATGATGATGTCACATACATCAGAGAAATAGATTTCAAAGCAGCAAGCTCTTAATGCGGGGACATTGTGTTAGTATGGCTATGATCATTTAAGTATGATGCCTAGATTCACCATGATGCCATATGGGTGTTTGTCATGCAGAAAAGTCACCACTCATCCCAGCATCACACCGACGCGGCAGGCCGCAAGCCATTGGAAATAATGGGCTGCGGAGCACTGCAGTGCCGCTGCCATGTTTTGTGTGAAAGCATCATTAGCCACTACTTGTAGCAGCAACAGTCACTGCCTCCTTCTGGCATCGGATCCCTGCCCCCAGTGACTTCTCCTGTTTGTGGCTGTAGCAGGCCATGCTGCCCATGGGGTAGGAATCTTCCTTGTTGTGTCCAAATTCAGCAAAGATGCCCAACCATTGCAGTGCAAATGTCAACTGACAGTGGCGTCACCGGTTGGTTTGTGAAATGCCGTTTTGAAGCCTTCACTTGCTACTAATCAGCCATCTTGGTTTTTTTGAAACTAGAGGAAAACACATTTGGAGGAGGAGGTGGAGCTGAGGAGGAGTGAGGGGTGGAGCTGACCTGCTCTGAGCTCTATCCTGATTGTGTGGTCCAGTCTGTCAATCACACAGTAGCCACGCCCTAATCCATCCCCTGCTTTATGGTCTATTTTCCTCTAAATGGACCATCATTTAAAAAATGAACATGTTGTATTGAAGACTTGAAACTAGAGACTGAGACCATAAACTCATTAGGAAAACATTTACTGAGCTAATAAATCAAGAGAGAAGTAGGGACATTTTCCCATAGACTTTAATACAATCTGACTTCTTTAACAACCAGTGGAGTCGCCCCCTGATGGTCATTAGAGAGAATGAGGGTTTAAGGCTCTTCAGGACTGGCTTCGTGTTACAGACCCAGAGTCTAGGTCACCTTTTATAAACAGTCTATCAGTGGCCACATTGTGTCTCTAGCTGATTGAAGCATTCCTTAATTCCAGCATCTCTGATTGGATGGGGGAAAATCATGAAATGATGCATAACTTAATCCATTTAATATTTATTGGTGTTCCTGTTGAGGGTCATGTGCAGCTGGAGCAGATGGATTCTCAGGCTGTATATCGAATAAAATTACAGAAATAAACGATTTTAAAGCAAAACAGTCTCAAAAACATAATTACAGTTGTTTGAGATAAAAATAAGCATGCATCAATAATTACACCGTGCTACTTCATTTATCAGGAGGCAGAGTTTAGAAATCTGATTGCATGCGTTATTGAACCTTACAGCCTCACAATCACTGACAATGCTCGAGTGATTAATTAAAATGTATTGTTGATGGTGTTTACAAGCTTCCAGAATAGTCTCAGCTTTGGATCTTGATGCTTGCAGCTGAGGCTTTTATAGGCAATGTTTACTCCACTAACAAAGAACTGAAAAGGTCAACAAACACATCACACCGTTGTAATCCACAAGAAGCATCATCTTCTGTCTTTTGAGGGATTCTAAAGAAAAAGAGCTGCATACAGTGGGTTTACAAAAATCTGAGGCCGTTTCACATTACACTGTTCACATTCAGTCCCTGAAGGTTTTTTGTACTGAAAAGAAGTGTACAGTGTCACTCAGTGTGGGCGTCCTCACTTTAGTAGGCCGACGTATTTCATATACCTGTAGTCATCTTGCCTCATGACTTTAACTTGTGACCTCATTTACTGTTAATACAACACTCGAAGAAATGATGATACGCACAAAGTGGTCCATTTATTGATGGAGATTCGAACTGGGAAAAAAGGGCATCAGCATTTCTCCGTCTCTCCTTCCACGCGAATCAATTTCATTGATGGTCCCTTGAAGGAACCCAGGAGCTGACGTCAATACTGCTTCATTCCCAGGCGTTCAATATGTCAGCTGGACAAATGTTGTAAGAGATGATCCAGCCAGCATGTCTGCCTGTGTTTAGGTGTTTGCACACTGGGAGGTGTGTCATACTGCACCGTGTGGGATTTATCACCAGTAGAGTGTCTTAAAGTCTCTTTGTAGATGTCTGGAGTCTCTTTGTAGCCTGAACAGGGTCTTGGATGGCGGGAAGTTGGTAATATTGGTGTGAACACTTGTCCAAGATTCAGGCAAGCAGAGATTTTTTTTTTTTTTTTTTTCCATTATTCTTTGTTATCCTTTCAGCATTTATCTGATTGTGTGTGCTTTAAGTGGCTAAGGTCAAAAAAAGAAAGGGACATGTATATATAACCTGTAATTTGTTGTTAATTAATCCTCCGTGCCTTGAGAATTGTCATGTGACTCTTGGATGGCTGCTTCTTGACAACACCGCTGCTCCAGTTCCTTCACAGACTGGACTTGCCCAAGTGCACGAGTCTGACCATGGTGTTCTCTGTATTGACAAAGGTCTGACAGGAAGAAACAAAAAAAAATATTAACAGCATTGGCAACGGCAATGACGGGAGACACCCGCCAGTCAAATGTGACATCACATTCATCTGGTAAACAGCTTGTTCATCTAGTGAACCTCTTAAGTCTATTATTGGTTTGATCTGAGACATGCTGTTTTTTTTCTCCTTAAACTAGAGAGTCATCTCTTTCTAACAAGCCCATGTCCATGTGTGACACTCGGTTTGTTTGAACTTGTGAATGGAGTTAGTTAAGACTTGGATCAGTCTGACCCTTTGACTGAAGCATTGCTGCTTTACTTTAAGTTTTCTTTGGTTATTCTGGTTTGCAGTGTTTTTATGTAGAGAAAGCAAAAATTCAAGTTATGTTTTTTTTTTTTCCTTGTGTTTTGAGCTACTATCCCCTATTAGTCTTTATTGAGTGACATGTATAATTAGCTGAGGTTGAGCTGATTCTGACTTGGTGACATTTTTGAAAATAACCTTATTAGGAAAAACAATTGGAACAGACTTAATGTGGCTATAAGAGGGTTAAAGCTGCACTATGTACTTCTTTCCTATTATTTTTATTATTAGTAATTTGATCCATTGTTAATTAGAAAATATAATATCACACTGCACATTGTGCCGTGCAGGATTACAAAAATCAGATATAGAGAAAAGTAAAGAAGAAATAAATGAATAAATAAATAATAGCAAAGGAGCTTCCAGCGGGTTATAGTTCTCAGCTGTGCTGGTTGGCACACCCACATACACACTTAATCGAGCCAGTGCGTCTCAATAATTGTTTTCTTTTTTTGGAAAAATAATTCAGAGTTTTATGTGCCACTCTTTGTACTTGATTGCTTGGACTTTCAATCTCTACTCTGATTAATATTGAATGTACAGAGTTGGCACCGTCAGGCCTGCTTTTGTTCATCTTCCATATCATTTTCCACTGATTAGAACAGTTGAAGGACATTGTGTCATGAAGTGCGTTTTCTTCTGATTGTGTGCATCTTATTGTTGCACGTCATGGCTGAAAAGGATAGCGTGCTATTTTCAAGTTAGTTCACGCAGGTGTGAAGGAAAACTCTGATCTGCATCACTTTCATCTGTATGCTGTTTGTGAGCATCTGCAACAGCATCACTCTCCCTCCTCTCATATTCATCCCCACCCTAAGACCTCTGTGTGTGAAATGAGATTGATATAGGTGGCCTGTGTGAAATCTTTATGTAAAATGAAATCTGCTCGCTTTCAAAGGCAAAGTTTTTCTTGCTTTCCGGACAGCTTACCTCCAGATGAATCTCGCCGTTTCCAGATGCTAATAAAACACCCGAGATCTTGCAGGATTTGGGATTGTGGTCGGATAAAATCCATCAATCTGTTACAAGCCGTCAGCTGGCATTGATTCGGGTGTTTACTATTCCTCAGTGTCTGGGCTCGTTGTTACAGCTTCTCGGAGAGGAGGGCGACTCTGTCTGCTTGCGTTGAGCAGAGTCAGCACCGTTTATCACTCATCACAACTTATTTTCGTTTACCAGTTTGGGATAGACTCAATCTGCAGCTGAGTTTGAAATCCAACACAATACACATTTGACTGTTCACAAAATTATACATCAAACCCATTTCATATTTACAAATAGTCTGTTTAGACCATACAAATGTATGCTAATGTGTCGATGCTATATGTTTATTATATACAGTAGAGTTAGAAAGTCTGAGGCCACTTTCTCAGTGTGGGAGATAGACATGTTTAAAATTAATGGCAAGTTTATAGGGGGGAAAAAAAACATGCGACATATAAACACAGTGAAAATGTATCTGTACAGTATGTTGTTTTAATAAACTTGTATGTAAAAATTAAACGTACATTGTTAACATATACAAATCGCAACATGTTACACTTACATTCCGTTTAATATTTGTACATATACAAATTTTGCTATGGTTATTTCATGTTCATGAACATGTATGTAACGACGATGAAATATCCCATTATTATTATCCCAATGTGGCCACATTACTCATTATATAGTGACTTACATGTCATATATTGCATTTCTGTATTATGGAAAAGTATGTGAAAGGTTTTTATTGGGAAAACAAATCTATGGCATCGGTGTGTGACAGTGTGGTTGAAGTACCGATGACTCATGCCAAAAAAAAAAAAAAAAAAAAGAAAAGGCAGGTTCTGAGGAGAGAGTGACTTTCATAGTCACAACATTGGAGAATCCACAGGTACACATTAGATTTCTGTGATCACGCAGCCTCGCTGCAGCGCCATGCTGAAGGTAAAAAACATCTCCCGTTTGGAACAGGTGTTTCCACGTGCATTGGCACACCAGGTGAGAAAAACAAGAGTACAGTTCACTGAACAGAAATCAGCCGCTGACCTCCGTGGCAGTCACTCAGCAGCTCCAATTAAAGCAAAAATGAAAATAAAGAATTAAAGCATTAGCCTTCCTTTTATTGTTATGTCCTTATTTGTGTAATGGACTATAATTAAATGGAGAAAATTAAGTGCAGTAGGAGATGCAGTTGTTTGTTGTACATTCTATTTAGTAAAGATAAAGGCCATGCAGGGATAATAGTCCAGGCCCTCCCTCTTGGTATTAAATATCTCCACATTTAATTTAAAATATTCCCCCTTTATAAAAGTTTCTAGTCGGCTACATGAGAAAAAAGCGCCCAAATTGATAGTTACAAAACAGCAAATAAAGGATAAGGCCTCAGCTTGCAGCTTTTGTATTTCCCTAAGAGGCCGACCAATAGATGGAAAACAGTGGGTATTGACTGTTGTGCCTCAAGCTGGATACAAAGAGCTTTTTAAAAGCTCACTGATTTCATTTGAAGAATCCCAAAATGCAAACACACACACCTTTGTTGCTGCATTTTTATTATTCACATAGTGCAAGATGAATACAAATAAACTAGTATCCTTACAGCCTGCTATCGTTTTAATCCAGAGGATCACCAGATGAGGTGTTGGTAAATGTGACTAATTCCAAAGAGCAGTTAGAAGAAAGAAATGAAGAAAGAGGCCTGATGCCAATTTAAAGGGACGTTATAAGCTGATGTTGCAACAAAGTTGGACGAGCATTAAAAGTAAACTAATTTGATATGTGCTGCAAGAGAGACGCACTTGTGGTAATGAATAAGGCCCAGGCAATAAGTATTAAATAGGAAGACTTAGTGCAGTCATGGGAATCATTTTGTCTTGGTATTTACTTTTATGCCTTCAGAAGTGCCTCCTCTAAGCTCCGCTTGCATCCATCTCTTCCAATTAGTCTAAGTCCTGCCGAAATACGACTGTCTGCTCCCTCCTCTCTGTTATGATGGTTGATGTCAGGATTTGGTTTAAGCAGTGAGATTTTAATGAGTTCATTTGTCATTAAATTAGAAGGCTAAAATGCATTCATCCATGTTATTTGCCATTCACTGCATGGCTGGGTTTCCAGCAGCTAGTGTGCACCTCTCGATAGGAAAAGGTTACATGACAACGTTGAGTGGAGATATTTTAACCAACCAAGTTCAAAGTCACTGCGTTACAGACCATATGTTGCCTGGTGGATAGTTTTGAGGTGTTTTACATATATTAGTAAAATAATTACTATATAAACTAATTATGACTGTGATGCTCATTGTGACAATAAATTTGTAAGTCACAAAGCAAACGACCAGTGGGCCAATTTAAAGGTTCAGTACTATGAAAGAAAACTTGGTTAAACATGCACAAAAGCTACAAATTTAAGTTGAAGGTACCATATTTTACACTTTACCACTGTTTATATCACTCCCTCTCTCAGGCTTCTCTCTGGAGCTCTAGTAACAACAGGTGAGAGAACCAATCAGAAGAGAGGATCTGAGCTGGCTGTTTTCTGAGTAATCCAATAAAAAGTACAACACATTCTAGGTAAACACTCACAGAGAAACTGGAAACTGCGAGGTTGGGTGGTGGGTTCAGTTGGGCTATGCTTGGGTGTGGCTGTGGCTGCTTTCTTGTGACATCACAAAGTTCCAGAAGTCCTGACGGCTGGTCTTAAGGCTCAGTTTCTGAAAACAGGCCGTGAGCATTTCTCTGTGGACTGAGACCTTTGATACTTTCACTGTATTAATATAGAACCTGGACCTGATTTATAATCAAAGAACACATGGATCTCTGCCTTTAGATTATATGAGACCTTTAAAACAGTTTTTATTGTTATCCAAGCTGCGACATTCTGGGAGATATCAAGAATTAGGCCGGTGTGAGTCTTACTGTCAACAAAACCAATGAAAAGACCAGAACCAACGGGGGATAAAGTCTGTCTCTCATACTGTGCTCCCCTGCCTGTGGCTCTCAGCCAAGTCCATTGGCTTTTACTGGAGACAGAAACCTTTAAAAATGGCTCACGAATATGTAGTTTGACTTTCTAAAACGACACATTGATTTCTTAAAACGGCTGGTCGCAGTATTTTTCTAACAGACTTTACTCAAGCGGGATGAAACAGTACAAGTGATGAGGACTGTTTTCATCTGCGGATGAATAGGACACATTTTACTTTTGTGTTCTTTGCTCCTACTCTCGTTCTCTCTCTCTCTCCACCCTCAGTCTGGTTCTCCTCCAGGTTTCTGCCTCTTAGAGGAAGTTTTTCCCGCCTCTCTCACCAGGTGCTGCTCACGGTGGGATTTGTTGGGTCCATTTAAATAATTCTATAAAGAGTTTGGTCCAGACCTGCTCTGTATGAAAAGCGCCTTGAGGTAACTTTGTCATGATTTGTGCGTTGAGTATTTACAGCAGCAGGATTGTGAATGTGGGATTGAGTCAAACTAAACTACAGTGTGTGTGTGCGTGTGTGCGTTCATGGTAATGAAGGGACATGTCATCCAGTGTAACAGTGTGGCTCAGTAATGTGTTTTTAATAGACTTAGGAAACGAGGAAACTTGATGGTGCTGCAGGGAATGAGATGTATCAGGCTTTGCTGTACACACAGTGCTTGTTAGTGGGATACATTTATTGTTTGCTCAAATGTTAACATAAGATTACTCATGAAAAATCCTTTAGCATAGTCTGCTCATTCTGTATAGTCCCAAGAGCTTTGTTGTACCTGCAGTTTCTGGTTCTTGAAATAACAAAAACCTGCTCTTCGATGTCAGAGTGGATCTAAGTATACTTTATCCACCATGTTCATTAAATTAAAAGATTTGAAAACACTAAAGCTATTGTGCTGTAATTTTGATTGACATGGACATTTTTTTTTGCTACTTGTTACTATGGAAGCAAAGCAGTCACTGACAAGAGTCTGTTTTTCTGAAGTTATGTTTCCATCCTTGTTTACGTCCATGTTTTGTTTTTTTTGTTTTTTTTGTTTTAGTTTCTATACGTACATAAAGTATATAATGAGCTAAATAAGCAGTCAGGTTAAAGTTAGCCAATCACAAGCTAACAAACACCATAAACAGATAAAAGATGCGTCCTAACTGTTCTGATACATCTCGGTCATTGCTTCTGGTCTCAACAAACTCAGGTCTGGGTGTGACCTGTCAACGTGAAGCACGCAGGTGGTGGTGGGTGGGGCACGAGGTCATTTTTCTTCACTTTTAATGTGGGAAAACCACAGACACACCTAGCGAGGGCAGGCTACACAGGGATAGGTCACCAGTCCAGTAACGTGCATGTATTTAGACTGTGGGAGGAAGCTGGTGCCCCCAGAGGGGTCAGGGGTTCGGACCCAGAGCCTTCTTGCTATGAGGCGATAGTGCTAACCACTGCAAAACCATGCCGTGTGTTTTTACTCTGCTTTTGCAGAGAATCAAGCTTTCATCAAACTGTCATATCTTCCTGATATTTGTTCTTAATTTATAATAAATTCAATATTTTTATATTTTATTTATTCATAAGACTTTTTATAGTTTCTATAACCATATGAATCTTACACTCTGAAGAAGTTTACTGTGCGAGCTGGCCATAGAGAATAATTAACACATCAGATTATGTATACATGTCCCCAGGGAGCAGCAGCAGCAGTCTGCCATAAAACAACAGTCTGCCAGACATCCCAGGCAGGAAATGCATTTGGGAAGATGTCTTCAAAAATATGGAACAGGAATCATAAGAGTCATCTGTTCTCTGGACCGTTTCAAAGGAGATGAGCTACTGTGAGTGAGAGATGTTATTAACACAGACATTACACTGCTGCTGCCACTGAAGAAAACAGTAAATGATTCAGCTGCTTCAAAGGGAGGAGATGCTGAATTTTAACAGTGTCTGTGTGTGGTTGCAGTGTTGTCTGGAGAAGTCCAGTCTGGTGGGAATAAGCTGGGTTTTTTTTTTGTTTGTTTGTTTTTGTGGAGGGTAATTTCTGACGTCTCACTGCCTGCAGCCGATCCTAAACTAGAGGCCGATCGTGTGTCTTCAGTGTCAGTATTAACCTCGTTTTATAGTAATGCCTGAAATATCTTTAACACAGCATCTCATCAGCATTCATAGTGATTACACATTTTTCAGATAATAGATCTCATTACATGTTGGAGGCTAGAACAGTCTTTTCGGGCAGTAGGAGGTATTAACACCTCAGCCCGATGTGGATGGGACTAGTGTTATTTCACTATGGGAGGCCTGGGAATGTAATTTTCTCCAGCATAATTTCTTGCAGAAGTTCAAGCCCGTAGGCCTTAAATCATGCTGTTATTGCACTGATTTATTATTTCAACTATTGTTATTTTCCAACTTTTTGCATGCAACGTGGAATTTGAGAAATTAAGACAAATGAGACTTGCTATGGTCCCAATCCACCTGTGGTGCTGAAAGGAAAAGTGAAAAATTATGAGCTTAAAAACAGAATATTTCCCACACCATAGCAGTGATTATCAGTAAGGGTCTTACTGCTGCACTGCTGCAGTCAGGACAAATTGTCCATTACCAAGACCCTCAGTCCACCGTCAGCCAACCAGTTTCCATATTATGCCAGAGGGCCACACAAGGGCACCTGGGAGAGCTCGTCTTTTTTTTTTTTTTTTTTTTTTTTTTAAACCTTATTTGAAAAAGTCCCCCCCAGTCTTTTTAAAACTTTTAATCTCTCCAAACCAAACTTATTATAAACTTGCATTATAATATTAGTGAACCAATAACGTTCAGGTTAGGGGCTTAGCAAAGCTACATCACATTTTCTGCAGAATATAAAAAAAACCCCAAAATACCTCATTGCCTTTTGCTTTAATGACCAACCTCACACTGCAACTCCAGTACATCAGTCCATTACATATTGGATCCAAATTCTGTATATAAAAGTGGATGTAGGTTCCAGGTCTGTAAATTGAAACCAATGCTGAAGTGTCTCAAACCTGCTTTCTATCTAATGACCAGAAGTCAGATTGTATTGAAGTCTATGGGAAAATGTCCCTACTTCTCCCTTGATTTATTAGCTCAGTAAATGTTTTCCTAATGAGTTTATGGTCTCAGTCTCTAGTTTCAAGTCTTATTCAATACAACATGATTTTTTAAATCAGCAGCTCACAAAACATTAGGTGACATCACACTTGAATCCCAGTATACGTCATCAACATGTGATGTTGAATCCAGCACATCCCATTTCAATTAATCATTTCTTATGTTGCACCAATTTTTTCCATTTTTCATCTCAACTGTGACAAAACCCAAAGCTGCTCTAGTCAAGTGTTAAAAATAAATGTACACGTTTATTTCACTGTTCAGTTCCACTATAAGAAAGACTGGACTGAATAAATAAAAGTATAAACCCTGGTGCGCTCCAGTAGCTGAATGTTTGCAGCGCATGCCACATAACTGCTGTGTCTAGGGTTCGAATTCCAGTTCGATGAATATCAGCAGTAAACCCACTATGCTAACTCACCAGGGCGGACAGGCGAAGTCTGCCACTTGCCAGTATCATGGAATTTGACTTTAACTGTGAAACGCTCCACTGAGTTAGTAGAGCCCAAACAACAGGAGTGTTCCAGGATTGTCTGGTCTGCAGGTGTGGAGGTGCGTTTTTTTTTTTTTTTTTTTTTGGTTTTGTTTTTTTTTTTTTTTGTTAAATGAACCCTGAATGCGCCTTCGTAATGACTGAAAACATGTGGTCTTGAAAACCTTGTATCTCCTGAGCTCACCTTGAGTGAGAAACCTGCTGCATGCTGATTCTTCACCTCTTGTCATATTCCTCATGCTTCTCCAAGTTTTTTTGGCCAAAATAAGTGGATGAAAGTTTTGGAAAGACCATCCACACACGACTGCTGAGTTTGAGAAGTAGTATTTGATTCACTGCATTTATCAAATTTAAAATCATTGTATCTGTGATGGACTAAAGCTGAAGACTTTGCTTCGTTTTTAATCGTGTCAAATTTGTCTGAACTCTTTTCCAGTGACATTTAAATAAATAGTTTAACACAGTTTCAACTTATACCTGTAGGTCAGAAAATGGTAAAACTGAGAGATGAAGAGCTTTAATATTTAGAGTAAGTTATGTAACAGGTCCTTCGCACTGAAATATCCTCACCTCCAGCTGAGGAGGAAATGTTTAGTTTCTTTTGTCTAGTTGTGAGAGGAAGCAGCCTCCTAATCAGACCTCTGAGCCGCAGGCAGCCGACAAACCCCTGTTCTTCTTCCATCCTGGAACAAACCAGCCCACAGGTCGTCTGCAACAAAACCCGACAATCTGACCTCACTGTCGGGTTTTGTTGCTAGGCGACATCTAGTGGTCGCAGTGATGATGACAGGAGCGAAGGGGAAAGTGCGTCGACGTAGTTTGTAGAGCGACAAAGTCCACGTCAGGAGGAGGTTGAGGTGGACGATGGGTCAACAAAACGCCGGAATATGACACAGGAGAGTGGTGTTCGATTCCCGTGTGAAAGTGGCAGTTTGTTGAACGGTGATGGATAATAAAACAGAGTTAACCACGCTGTTGTTATTGTAACCATGACAACAAAGTGTCTAATGTTGAGGAAGTACTTATTTGAACTCAAATCACAATCTTTTTTCGAAATCTAACTAAGCCATGATCGTTATTATAATAACCACAGCGACAAAGGACGTTACTCTGCTCACGGTACAGTCATAAGGCAACCAAGGTCCGAGATGAGACATTCCTATTGGGAAAACAACCCACATGGTCCTCCAGGTTAGAAGACACTTGAAAAACACTTAAAGATCATCAATTGCCAGACTTGGTGGTGTCTGTAGTAGTCCAGGTCAAAAAACCTCAGGTGCAACTCAAACTAACACACTCTAACTTCAACTCATGTTAGAAAGATTGTTAATGGTCTGCTGTTATAATCCATGTTTGAGTTTCATCTACAGCAATGAGCTTGGCTTTGAAACAATCAGCAGTCAAATAACACATTTTTCATCTCGCTTTCCATGCATAAGGCAGGATGAACTGATGAATATGAGCCGTGTCTGCATTGTTCACTCATTTACTCCCTGTACAGCAGTCAGTCAGCAGTTTAAGTGAACAGTAAATTGTGATTTCACTCGCGCTACATTTGCATAATCACAAATTTAACTTGTGAGTAAATTGCGTGGGTAGATCTACGAAACATCTGTGCATCTTTAAAATGTGATGGATTGTGTTGTGGGACTATTAGCAGAGGCATTCTTCATTCCATAGGTCTTTCACATTGCAGACATTTCCACTCGTCGCGGTACGGAGGGCACAGGTGTTGCTGATAACATCAAAGACGGCCCTTAATGTTGCTGGAGATGAAGTTCTCCGGCAAAAAATGTGAATCCTCTGAATGTTAATTTTCCTCTGTCTGCGGGATGTGTAAAGGAGAAATTGTTTGCTGAAGTAATATGTGTATTATGCTCCCTCCACTGTTGTTGTTGCAACAAACCGCTCCCAGACAGATTTTTCATCATTACTGGCAACTTCAATCATGCAAATTTACATTTTCTTTTGCTGAAACTCGACCAACATCTGAGGCTTGCTACAAGAAGAGAAAACACACAGGACACACTGTTGCTGATTTTAAATTTGTATGTATGTGTGCATATATATACACACACGCACACACACACACACACATATATACACATATACATATATATACACACACACACACATATATATATATATATGTATAGATGTGTATATATATATGTATGTATATGTATATATGTATATGTATATATGTATGTATATATATGTATGTATGTATATATATGTATGTATGTATATATATGTATGTATATATATATATATGTATGTATATATATGTATGTATATGTATATATGTATATATGTATATATATGTATATATGTATATATATAT
>CM076663.1:19632682-19750790 GCA_038496675.1 Rachycentron canadum | reverse complement strand
TATATATATATATGTATGTATATATATGTATATATATATATATGTATGTATATATATGTATATATATATATATGTATGTATATATATGTATATATATATATATGTATGTATATATATGTATATATATATATATGTATGTATATATATGTATATATATATATATGTATGTATATATATGTATATATATATATGTATATACATACACACACACACAATCTCACAACATTTTCACACACACCCCAGTTTGTTGACATCCTTCATGTCTTCAAGAACACGGGCAAGTGCCAGTATCTTTTCTCACCAGTATTTCACTGTTTTTGTCACACTGAGATTGTCAGACTCAACAGCTCAGCTCTTGTTGTATATTGTCCAACTGTCACGTGATGCTGTTAATTAACTTCTACCACTGCCATTCAACTTTGTCACTTTTTTCATTACAGCACAGACTTGTTGTGACAGTTGAATGTTTAACATTTCTAAATAGATGACTCAATTGTAGACATTGATGTGAACTGAAAAATTTCTTTGTGCTGTTTTTTTTTTTTTCTTTCCCAGACAATACCATGGGAAAAGCAGCAGCAGAGAGGCAAAGAGGGAACAGGGAGAGATGACCTGCAAATCAAGAGAGAGAAAATATCCCCGCAGTGAGCATGAGGGAAAGAAAAACCAAAACATCAGGGATCTGAATGAAGGAGCGAAATGACATGAGCACAAGATGTGGTGGAATGCTAAAACAAAAAGACACACCTCCACTAAGTCCTGATACTCGATGTGTAGGGAAACCCAGATGTGGTTCCTCATTAGTTGAGAGGTGTCTGAATTGTTAAGATTAGGGCTGGAGTTCGGTTGTGCACAGTTAATGGAAGTCAATGCAACGAGAGTAGCTGCATAAGCATTTGCTCGTGCTCGAGTGTTTTATTTCAGATTGTTTTTGGTGTTGGAGCTGATTGTTGATCTTTACTACATTGGATTATTGACAGCCTCTTCAATCCTGTCATGCAAAGGGTGTATTGGGATTTTGATATGTTTATTTTAAAAAAGTGATGAATGAATATGAATTTAATGTTTGAACTGAATTTACAGGATAATCAGAAGGTTATGCAGTCAGCCTGCTACTATTGTCAGAGTGATCACCCTTACCATTATGACTGTGTGGTGTTTGTACACTGATCAGCCACAACATTATGACACTGGCAGGTGAAGTAATAACATTATTACCATGGTTACCTGTCAGTGGTGGATCTATCAGTAAGCAGCTGAACATTTAGTCCTGAAGTTGATGTGTTGAAGCAGGAAAAATGGTCAAGTGTGAGGATGTGAGGGACTTTGACCAAACTGTGATGTGACGACTGAGTCAGAGCTTTTCCAACACTGCAGCTCTGTGGGATGTTCCTGGGCTGCAGTGGTCAGGACCTACCAGAAGTGGTCCAAGGAGGGAAAACCACTGGACCACAGACAGGGTCAGGGGCGGCCAATGTTCACTGATGCGTATAGGGAGATTCTGGGAAACCTTGGGTCCATTCATGTGGATGTTACTTTGACTCGTCCCACCTCCCTAAACATGGTTCAGACCAAGTCCCCCCCTTCATGGAAACAGTCTTCCCAAATGGCAGTGGCCTCTTTCAGCAGGATAATGCTCCCTGTCACTGCAACAATGGTTCAGGAGCTTTGAGGAACAACAACCAGTTCAAGGTGTTGACTTGGCTCCAAAGTCCCCAGATCTCAGTCCAATCCAGCATCTGTGGGATGAGCTGGACCAACAAGTCTGATCCATGGAGGCTCCACCTCACAATTTCAGGACTTAAAGGATCAGCTGCTAACGTCTTGGTCCAGATACCACAGCTCAGCTTCAGAGGTCTAGAGGAGTCCAGGCCTCCAGGGTCAGGGCTGTTTTGGCTGCAAAAGGGGGAACCTACACAATATTAAGGAGGTGGTCATAATGTTATGGCTGATCAGTGTATGCCTGTTTTATGCTGCACTGAAGTCCAAGTGGAATGATGAAATGACTACACATGACTCTTACATGCAGACTCTCGCCTGTATTTCCTGTCATGTCGCTAAACCTCCAAGTTCCCAGAAATACCACTATGGACAGATGTGCAGGACAATAATAATCTTGTGTGAACTATTCTCATGAGACCGTTGCATTTTGTATTTTTGATGCACATATTTGTCATGAAAGGTTAATTCAAGGTCATAAGGAAACATCTGAGTAGTTGAAGGCAGATACTGTACTTACAGCCGTTTTATTCAAATGGGGACTGCTGCTTGTTTCTAGTTATATCTCCTGTACATAATCCTGTCATGGTTGGAAGGCATTCCTCTCACTTCTTACGCACTGAGCACAGTATTTGCATTTTAAGATAGAGCTTTCATTTCAGGAACATTTTGGGGACCAGGCTATGAACAAAGAGTCCATGTGTTTACAAAGGTGCACATGTGCCTGTGTGAAAACACTCCATAAACACACCTGCATTTCTAATATATCCACAAAAAGAACGGAGACATCCACGTGGAAGTTTTCCCCAATGTGTCTTTACTCCAGTAAATGGAACCGTTTTCATAATTTGCACTGAAATATAAAGTACAATCATGTTAATGTATGTGCAGTTGATTTAGGGAAAAAAAAAAAAGCGGAGGTCAGTCCCTGAACCTTGGAGTTCAAGGCGTGATGCCGTGAGCTCCTTTGCAGCACGGTGAACGTGCATTTGTTCCCTGCTTTGTCTTTCAACAGGTCTACACAATATGTGTAATGAGTGGACGTTGCATGGGAGCTCCTGATTTCACCATCTGCTCATTTGCTCTAGCGGGATGTAGATTGTGCTTTGCACCAGGGCCACCTCCAATCCAAATCACCTCCACTATTATTTGAAGACCTCTAATCAGCGAGGGCGGACTGGATCTACCAAAGACCATGTCCAGGAAGGGAAAGTTCAAGGGCTCGTGTTCAGAGAAAAGAAAAACATGCACCACTTGGATGAATCAGACTTTTTACACTTAACTGAAGCCAGAACCGCAATTACAAGCCTTTGTTCTGCCCTGTTCGTGTTCTGAGTGTGTGCTCTCCTGGATGAACGTTGAAGCAGCTGCTGGGCTGGTTTGATTAAAACCCGATCAGCTCTGCAAAGAGGAAACTGCCTTTAAATACGTCTCTGCAGTTGTGGCGGAGGGGGAAGCTTGGGAATTTACCCGTTTCAGGCTGCTCGGCCTGACCTGAAGAAGTGGATTGAGATAAAATGATGGCCTGTGTGTCTGACTTCATGACTGTAGAGGAGAGTCATGAAGTCTGAGTAATGTCAGAGCCATCAGTTAAGACTAGCCAACGGACAATGGTTTATTTTATTGCTTTTGAATGAAACTTTTAATTCCTAAAAGAAACAATTCTCTTA
Organism: Rachycentron canadum; assembly: GCA_038496675.1. Taxonomy (NCBI): domain Eukaryota; kingdom Metazoa; phylum Chordata; class Actinopteri; order Carangiformes; family Rachycentridae; genus Rachycentron; species Rachycentron canadum. The sequence goes on along the minus strand of CM076663.1, from coordinate 19,747,401 downwards.
TTGTCTCTCTCAAAAGTTACCAAGTTGTCCTTTGAAGTTAGGGAAATATTGACTTTGATGTTAGAAGAAGCTACCGTTGACTGGAGGTTGGAGCTGGGACATGAATTGTCTCTGATGTTTAACACGTTTCACATGATGTCGTTTTCACAGATGAATAATAATGGAGAGAAAAGGCTTTATTCACGTTTAGTATTTAGTGTAACACATGACTGTAGAGAAGGAATCAATAGGTCTCTAACAAAGGCTCAATCAAAACTCTGTCAGCGGTTCCCAACCTGTGGGCTGCAGCCCACCGGGGAGCCATGCTGGTGTTACAAATGAGCCAACAAAACATTTGCAAAACAATGCAACAGTAAAAAAAAAAATAAACAAAATAAAACTATTATTTTTCTTTTTTTTTTTTTTCTTTTTTTTTTTATAAATGAAATGTTTTTTTGTTTGTTTTGTTTGTGTGAAGGCCAGTGTGGAGCTTCCTGCTTGTTTCCTCTGCTTTCTGCTCAGTCCTGAATGTTCAATCATTTTAATTAAAACACAAAATGCTTTGGTTATTTGGCCTTTGGGGTTGGATGTGGGCCGCCAACATTTTTGACATTTTCAAGAGGACCATGAGTTAGAAAAGGTGGCGAACCTCTGCTCTATAATAAAGTTAGGATTCACTGCAGGGTGTTTGAATTAGAGCAGATTTTACACGTGTCCCTATTTGCCTGGTATTTTGAGGACCACACCTTACAGGAAACGGTAAGTTAAGCAAGCATTTTTCCTGTTGTTAACAAATTCCACAACAATGCCAAATACCAACAATATTGGTTGGAGTCCACAGAGCTGCAGTGTTGTTCACAAACCACTGTCCCAGTGCAGTCAACACACCAATATATCTTGGTGCCATTAATTAGCATGTATTAATCCACTGCTGAAAATAGACCCGAACTAATGCACTGTTTACTCCTTGACTTTGGTTTGCTAAAAATTGTTAGGGGTTAGGGTTGCCTCAGACGGAGTCAGGGTATTTCAAAGTGTTGACACATTGTTAGTCTTTGTTGACAGTAGTTCAAATTTAGGACAGCAGCCTCGTATTCAGAGCTTATTAGTCATTTAAATTTACCTAGATTATCTACTGTATGAAACATTCAGTGCACTGAGCTCATTGCGTGTTCAAATTTCCCCTTTATATAAAATGTGATTTATTTTTTTATTTTTTATTTTTTCCAACCTCCAACAGCCCGGCACATGAGCCACTTTTACCTGCAGCCTCATACGTGAAAGATGATTCCAGGTGAGTCAGAAGCACTTTACAGTCCTGTGTCAGGAAGCTACGAGCTCCAACAGCGTAACCAAGCTCATCTCCTGCAATCACTGTTCCCTAGGAGATAGGATGGGCCTTGTTATTTTGCAATGAAAGTTCAACTATAAATCTTCACATCTTTGATAGACCTTTCAAACAAATTACATGAATTTGGAAAACAACAGGTATTTGTGAGCACATGCTGATACGGTCTATGAAAACTTTATCTGTATATTTTCACCTTGCGATTCATGCTGCACTTCAGGTTCCCAGGTCCGACTCTTCAACTTCAAGCTGGCTATTTTTTTTTTTAAACATAAAGACAGATTTTTCCAGAACAGGCGAGAAAAAAAACGTGATTTTTTTTTTTTTTTCTTTTCAGCAAAAGAATGTTTGCTGAGTCAATAAGTGCTTCAAGCTGTTCTGCCTTCGTAAGTGTTTTCCCACACAGAGAGACAGCAGGGCATCGAGATCCTTCAAGACCCACTCCAACAAGGCTCTAATCTCACGAGTGTCTCGTCTGTTACATTGTTACGTGTCCCGTCGCTGTGTTGCTGAGACAAACGGCAGGAAAAAACGGTTTGTGATGCGCGCGGCGCAGACATCACTCGGCTCATCCTGGAGCTCACCTGTACGTAGAGTCAACACATTTTCCTGCACTCAAAACAAACGATGACAGAGAAGACTTGTCAAGCTTTTCTTTCACAGTGAAGATTAAAAATAACCTGTGAGAATTATAAACATACAGTTTATGTCTAGAGAGAAAGAGAGAGAGAGAAATATATCACAGCCTGACACATGCAACTCATCTCCCATTAAACCCTGCTGGTTTACCACCCACTCTCCACCACATTGTCACTCTTCTCTGGTAAATAAGGCTGATAACCTTCCTTGTGTTAACGCTCTGACTATTCCTTGTGTTTTCTTGGTTGTCTCCCCCTATTTTCCCAACTGGATTCATCTGCTCCCCTGTGGACTGTGTACAGCTAAACTGCCTTGGTTAAACTAATAAACCCCTTCTGTTGTCCCACCCTGTGTCTTGTAGCCCAGCATTCATGTTAAGCAACGTCTGAACCCGTCACTATGTGCTGCAGTGGGTATCAGGCTTGTGAAGTGAGCGACGGTGTCGGCACGAGAGAGGTGGATTATTTACTTTCTCATTTTCCCTCAACTGTGGGGGGTGGGGGGGAGAAGACTGGGCACACGTCATCCAAACAATGTTTGAATAACACAAAAGCACAAATGACAAAATCCTAGGTTTTGTGTTTGGCTGGTTTCAACAAAAGGCCAAACTCAAAGCAGGTAAAAATTCAGTTTCACTTTCTGACACAACTTTAGACCCAACAAGGATTTGTGGATTTGTAACTTAACACAGTTATCTTAACTGATACTTGACTTACCCATCCACATTAGCATCTCGCTCATTCATTTATCTGACAAAATGTGCTTTTCGATAAGATAATTAGACAAGTTGATTATGTAAAAATGAGCTCACCCAACAGCTTTAGGCTATCTCAGAATGGACTTGTCTCTCAAAAGAAAACTGGCCTTCCCAATAATATGAGTTTAGCCAACAAAAGCAGCTTATCCACAGTTATCTTACAGGTACTCACTATGATGGACAGACATAGGTGTGTGTGCTCGTTCTTTATTACATGGCCTTTTGGCCGATCCCCGCTCAAACTCACAGACCGCTGATGTGGCGTGAATCGATGCACACGTGTTTTTCTTTTTTTTTTTTTTTTTCCCTCCCGTTGCAGAGAGATTTGTTTCGCCCTGTACTAGGACGGAGCTGCGATGGGACACCTGACAAACAGTCTCCAGCAAAATAAACTAGAAAACGCGCTGATCACAGGTCAGGCTTAAATCAGCGTTCTGCACTGCTGTGACCTTCAGTTAAACCGAACCATACAAAGGCCTCCACGGCTCTCACACCTACCATTTCTGCTCCCTGAAGAAAACTACAGTCCTGGATGACTGTGGCAGGAGGATAAAGTAGGACTTTGAAAGCTGCACTATTTGCACCATCTTTGAACATCAAGACTCTTTGCAACAGTGTTTTGAAAAATCTAATGATCGTTCTTGGGACAGCGTGTCAATCCAACAAGCCCACGGCCTGTCCGCGTCCCTGGGGGATGTGAGCTTTCTTCTTTTTTTTTTTTTTTTTTTCTTTTTTTTTTTTAAATCCTTTTCCACTCTTCCCTGACGCATATTCTACAAAACATTCTTCAAAAAATGAGCCACCGACACACTGAAGGACAAGCTGACCACAGCTAACACCCAGCCACATCCAGATGCAGACACAGCTGTTCCTGCAGCATCTCCATGCTGGACGTGACGGTCCAATAGTGTGTCAGTGGCCACAGTGCTGGGAAATAATGATAGAGCAGTCAAAGGATCACGGAGAAAGCACTTAGTGTCTTTTCTACTCACTGACCATGAACTGTTTCCTCCAGAAGCAGATGGATGTCCTAAGTGAAAACCTTCCAGTGATCTGAGAGAGAGAAGCTGGATAAGGTGAGCTGATGGAGAAGTACAGTAGCGTGGAGTTTGTGCAGTTTAACTCTTTTTTTTTTTTTTTTTAAGGATGTTCACAACAGTCACAACACTTCTCCTGAAACGCTGAAAATAATGCATGTAGCCATCACAACCCCCGTGACATAGGCGGAGTCAGACAGGTGTTTCAGCACAGTTAAGAGACTCAGGTTGTTTCTCTGTTGGACAGAATGGGGTGCATGCAGCAGCTGTGCTGTATACTGAGCAGGACTTCATCCCAATCATCGCTGAACTTCAATGAAACGGTGATTAAGGTTATGGACCTCCTAAAAGACCATCACGCATATTTTCCACATCGCTCTTGTTCAGCACAGTGTGTTGATGTCCTGTTCTGTAATGTATCTGTAGGAGAGAGAGAGAGAGAGAGAGAGAGAGAGTTTTGGCATCAGTCCATTCATGTGGCTACATCTCTCAGGTATAGTGTCCTTGCTGTGACTTAGTATCTTGATGCTGCAAAGTGATCGATATAATCATGTTTTAGCTCATCCACCCAGTATCACCACTGTCATTATACTGCAATCAGCCTTCATTAATACTGTTGTTTACCTTGGAAGGGAAGTCTCCAGGTTTTTATCCACTGCATTTATTCCTTTCTGTTCGCAACTGTACACAGCAAACCAGAGTACCTGCAGATAATAACTAATGCATGTTCTCGTTGTCGCTCAATAGCGCTAGCTGTGGTTAGCTTTTATGTTTTTTCAATACCTCAGAGTTTCTGACTAAACGTTTAAGTAAAACGATCGGATCTAATGAGTTATAGTTATCGGTAGTTTTGTCGTGATCATCTTCACCAAAGTGAAACGCGTTGTCGGGCGCCATGACGGCAAGGAGGGGCTTCAGTTCATAATGAAACTGTGTTGGGACCGATGAGTCTGTGAGAGGACGTCGGTAGAGGAGAGGTCCTTCAACGTGGCTCAGGACACATTGGTGTTGACATTGGTCAAACTGTGGCCGAACGTGGTCAGAGCGAGCGGCTTTCAGATGCGTCCTCAGTGTGTCTTAGGTGTGTTTACACCTGTACTTTAAGGACACTGGATGGACCCGCATTGTTTTCATGTATTGATTCATGGATTTTATTTGCCACAGTGAGAGGAATCTGCCTACAGTGAAACCAGAAGGCTCATAGTGAGACAGGGAGCCCTGGTCGGTCATTATGGACACCATTAAAACGTTCAAAAGACATAAACAGTGGGAGATTTGTGTGATTTTTAAACGGCTCTCTGTGGAGATTACGCTTCAGGAAGCATGCCAGAATAAAAAAAAAGACTTGAAATGTTGGGGGGGAAAAAAAAAAAAAAGCAGGATCTTGAGGTGTTTCAGTTGACTTGGATTGATACATTAAGTGGAGGATGTTCCCTCAGACAGCCCAGTGACAGGTGTCAACAACGTGTCTAAAAACACTTTCTGCGTCAGTTGGGCTTCAGCCTTTTCATTTGCAGCGTGAACCAAAATCCCTGGAAGTGTCCACTTACTAACACTAATAAATAAGTATAATGAGGCGCTTTTCTTGCCACAAAAGAGTCATTATAACGTTCTCATTAAAACGACACGCTTTGTTGTTTTACTGATAAATGCAAACTCGGGCAACAGAAAAGATTTTAAGACTGGAGGCTTTTCTCAAAGTTTTTTTTCTCAAAGTACTTTTATCGTTTGATATTGAAAGCCAGCGCTGCTCAGGGCCTGAAAACAGGACCATGAAGAGAAGGAATAATATTTCCACTCACACAATTTAAGGATAGAGAGCATTAGGTTAGACGGCAACACTTAGTTTCTTGTAAACCCAAAGGCCATTAGCATTGCTACTTGATAATACTGTAATAATAACACTTCAAAACCTTGGTTTATACATTTGAGTCAAAAAAAAAAATCAGAAAGATCTTTGTGGTTTTCATGACTGGGAAGAAAATGTACAGAACAAGCTGGGAAAACTAAAGCAGATAAAAGGTCAAGAGATTAAGTATTAGGTGAAGTATTATCATACCGCCTTAAATGTAACTTATTTTAGTTAGTGCAATAGAGTTGCTTGTTCACTTTCTCTCATCTCACAAAAAATTGAAAGAAGATTGAAAAAAAAAAAAGACAGACATACTTATGCTGTAGTTTCATAATTGTCTTTTATATCTGATGAACTTAATATTTTATCAGTTATCTTGTCTGCATGTTTCCAGTTACTGTAGTGTACATGTGGCTTTTTACAATTTCACCATTAACTATCATAACAAGTCTACCAGCAGTCTGCTATTAGCTGCAGTGGTAGCATGGGAGAAGTTGGACAAATACATGAATAGACACCTAAAATATCCTTATATCTGATGAGTAAACATTTTCTGCTTCAGAGTGTTAAAGAAAGCACACATTACTGCTGTATGATCAGCTGTGCTTTGTCAGTGGGGAAGTGATTTAGACGGCATTCAGCCGACTGCTCGCTGCAGTGCTCACTTATTTCTACAATAAGGAAATATCAGAACTAGATGGTCAACTTTATAATTAAAAGGCACTCTGACTTTCTACAACATTGGACCTTTTTCCAACTGGCCACACTGTAATCCAGCCCCTGCTTTGTGATCTGTTTTTCCTCTAAATGAATATGAATAAAAAATAAACATCATGTTGTATTGAAGACTTGAAACTAGAGACTGAGACCATAAACTCATTAGGAAATGACTGTTAAGAGGCAAGAGGCTGTGTGTTGCAAACTACTGTAAAAACCCCAACTGAGACACATATTCCAAAAGTGCTGAATACTGTACACAGCCGTATTCTTTGCAGCACTTTACTCTTTCGCTCTTTGACCATGGTCTTCATTTGGCTGTATAAATCCCACTGCTTTTACAGCTTACCTCTACTGTGCACAGTAAATAAATTCACCAGCACTTTCCTACCAACTGTGACGTCTCCCATTGGCATGTGAGCTGCCATTTTGTAGCCTCAGGTCAGTGGAGCTTAGGAGTGAGGGGTGGATCTGTCTTGGTCTGTACTCTATCCTGAAAACATTTACTGAGCTAGTAAATCAAGGGAGAAGTAGGGACATTTTCCCATAGACTTCAATATAATCTGACTTCTTTAACAACCAGTGGAGTCGCCCCCTGATGGTCATTAGAGAGAATGCAGATTTGACACTCAAGCACTGGCTTCACTGTTCAGACCCAGAGTCTACATCTAGACTTATACTTATATACTATATATATGGCTACCTCTGCTGTATACATGACAGACATGTGCCTGCATGATGTGTGGTATAGGCATTAGTTGCCTGGTATGATGATCTGTAGTGCCTGACAGTGTGTGTGTTGGCCTTTATCACTCCAACAATAAAACTTGCATGTGAAAGAAATGTTTTATGAAACCTTAGCATATGTCCACTTATTATGTCCCTGGATATGCCTGTTCCAGCGACTACGCAAACTGTCAGTCCAACTGAAGTTCTGTTACGTAACGAGAGCCTCAGGTGGCTGGAAAACTTGCGTCCCTGCGGTGAAACACGGCCACATTAATCAGTCATATCCACACACACACATCGGTTTTTCTTTTGTAACAGAGAAATCTCCATTGTGCTGATTGAAGTGGCCTCAATCTCATCTGTTTGGCATCTGACATTTTCTTTATCCTCAGCTGACACAGTGATGTCAGGTGATAGCAGGCTGTCAGGCTATCTTTATGATGTGGTATAATCTTTTTGTATCTTAGATTAGACTGTCACTTTCTCTGATTCATACCTTCATGCAGTCATCCTCCATACATTCGTACGCCCACAGTGGCCTCTTATGACAAAGGAAATTGGGTAATGCAACATTGGAGAAAGTAGGACTCCTGCCCACGTTCCCCTCTGGGTTCACTGTCTGGTTTCACGACTACCTACCGCGACCAACCTCATTCTAACAATTATTTGGCCATCAAGGTTTACTTTCATCCCTGAAACTGTAATTTATTATCCCGTCTATTACATGGACAAACCACGACAAGACACACAGACAAAGTATCTGTTCCATCCTTCAGAAACAGTGATGGTCAGACATCTTCTGAATACCTCACTTTCTAATTTTACATGTGTCCATCAGTTATTCGTTTTGTTTGTACATTCGATGTCCATTGATGTTCTTACACTTTTCCAATTCCAAATGTCTAAAAACGACTAGACCTACAGTTTGTTTCTTTGACCTGTGTTTTTGCATTATCCCAAATGTTTCCATCAGTTCTCAAATCTAGAGCGACACCCAATTTTAATCATGGTTAATGATGTCATGTGGATGGATGTAATCTTTGTGGTCACCAACCAGAAACTCTAAATTGACTCTTATCCAGTTTTAAGACACCTTTACACATTTCCATCATTTTTTACTGACTATATATTTTAGCCAGTTGAAGGATTTTCATCATCAGAGATCTGGGTCTTAAGTTATCAGAGAAAAGAGTCAAGAAAATGTTCAAGCTTTATTCTGCGTTTCTTCTGCTTTTAATTGGTGTATTTGTTTTGGAGAGGAGGTGACCTCTGGTTAAAAAAAAAAAAAAAGCTCCTGAACATCTGGATCACCAGTTAGAGAAACAGTCAAAACAAGCTCTTGACCCTTCCCTGACATTTGGTGTCTAGCGCACAGCGTCGGTGTAACCCTGATTTTAAATGTGACGGCTTTATTCAGAGCGTTTAGCAGCATAATCACCACGGGCCACATTTATAAATGATGCGTACACACAAAGAGGGACGTCTAGACTTTACTTGACCCGCTGCCCCAACGGCCTCACCCCGGATAAGCATCAGAAAATGGATGGATGGATATTACTTACTTGATATACTTGAGTTAAAATGATTAACTTACCCAACTGTCAAAAGGCAGAAAATAATAACACCATAGACAGTCGCTACTAGGTTTTCAAAATGATCATTATAAGATGAATTTGTTTCTCGAATGAAACAACTTTTCACATTACTTCTGCAGATTTGTCAGCTGCACATTCACACTGGGAGTCAGCTGTTATACCACTTTCAGTGTAAGTGTATTCAGATCGGGTGACTAATGAGGCCACTAAAGTTCACGGAACTCACTGTCGTGGTCTTGAAAACAGTCTGAGAGGAAGTCTGACCCGACTATCTGCTGCCTCAGCAGAATTCAGATTTCTGTTTATTTACCCAACATCCTGCCCCCAAAATAAACTCATTTGTAAGGTTTATTTATACAGAACATTGTCATATATAAAAGTAAATTAAAGGACTTCACAACTTAAAAAACTGCAACTGATCATTAACCACCTTCGAAACCCACCCTCCCCCTCTTTACAGTGCCAGTAGCTTCAGGGCTTGGTTCAATGTCATCAAACAATCAATTAGTTCTATTATTTTCTTTGATAGGATGCAGATGAGAGACAGGGAGAGCGAGGGAACTATCTTGGTAGCATCTTTGAATGTCCTCATGGGCATATTTTTGGTTCTCCTTATGCCTGAATTTCTTCAATTACAGCTCGTTCCTCTGAAGAATCCTTTATTCTCCAAGGTTATGAATATGAAAATAAATTTGTGGGTCAAAGATGCAACTGTTCAGCCTTTGTTCTTTGTTTCCAATTTTTACATGTGAACATATCTGTTAAAATACCTCCTGGAGAGACTCTGAGATAAAACACTTTTTTTTTTCAAAAGTTTTCAGATGTGCTAACACAACTTTGGATATCTCATCTCCTACTTATTGGTCAAAGCTGAAGCTTTTACTCAAATTGATTGATGTCATAAACTCACAGTGGAGTAATCTATCACTTGCAGGAGTTTTCAAAGTGTTAGTAATTACAAATACTGGGGTCAGAAGGGTTATTAGACTGCTTGGCTGACAATCTTGAAAAATGAAATGACTTGGACACTTTGACTTGAATTGAAACTGGAAAATTGCTGAACTGAATTTAATGTTTTCAAAGCATGACTCTTAAAGCACCCAATTACATTGACAAAAGGCTTGGGGTCTCTCACAGTATTTCAATGCACTTTCCTGACTTGGGTAATTATGTCTTTCACCTAATCAGCTCTGCCACATTGATCCACACCCTTTTTTTTTTTTTTTTTGACGTACAGGCTCCCCATCTTGACTTTTAAAGCACGCGCTCATTCCAGTCACGTGCCCTTTAAATTATTTGCTTCATCTATTAACGGCAGAAAAATAATCTGCAATGTGAATCTGTAACTTTGAGCAAGATGTCTGGGACAGGTTTGGCCTGAGATTTCAAACCTTGAATCTAAAGCCAGGATCACGATATTCATGACTGTTCCTGCTCTATATTTTATGTCTCTCCTTCCTAAGAAGTTCTTATACTTTGCCTCGCGGGACAAGGACAGTGGGGTACCTTTGTTGGACTTCACACCTCTGAGTTAAATTTGCTTGTCCACTTGAAATATGTGGGGTCTTGCTGATGCAGATACTGGCCTTAGGGCCGGTCATTGAACTGCAGCGACCCGCCCGCTAACCATGCTAATCAGTCACAGTAGCTGCCGGAGCTTCTCTGTTTTCCATCTTCTGTATCATTTCATCCAAAAGGAGGAAAAAAAAAGTAAATAGCTAAGTGTCTTGGTAATGATCAGTTGACAGATCTATTGCTGTGCTAGATTAGCTTTGTCAATAAAAGCAGAGTAAGTTGATTAGAAATGTATGTAATATATGTATAAAATGGGCTTTTGTCTTTTGACAGTTACATCCCAGCACCCGAATAAAGTCTATTTATAATAGTCTCCTTGATTTTTATATTCTCTGACTCCCTATGCCCTCAAACGTCAGCACTGTTGAGAGGGCCTGCTATTGGTCACAAATTGGCGTGAATTTACATGTCAGAGTTTACCAAAGATGAACATTTGTGTGGTTTTATTTCTCCTGCCTGAGTGGATCGTCTGATTGCAGTGATTCCACTGGAATGAAGTGATCAAGCAGAATGATAGTGATCAAATGTGGTGCACAGAGAATAGGACGACCGAAACGCTGGGTGTACTGCCTTTGTATTCACCGTTGCTGGTTGATAAGAACGCCGACATAAAGCAGGAAGAGTCTGGTTAACATTCAATATGTTGTTTTTTTTTTTTTTTTTTGGAGGCATGTGGGAGTTTCCATGCTTCAAATACTGTCGAGGGTGTGACCGTCTGACCCCAGTGGTGATTACGTACTTGTTACTAAGGCAAATAAAAAAAAAAAGAGCTTGAGCTTGAGTGTGTAACAACCATGAAACGAAGGGAATGAGACAAAGGGTGAACCAGGCCCTTTCCAGTTGCTTCCCAGGCTCTACAAGGCAGTAGAGGGTGCAAATGAGCTCGTCCCTAGGTTAAGACCAGGAGGGGACCGCTGAGGAACATAGCAATTCAAGGTGGAATGCCCTCTGGTAAGGTGGCTCCATGGCAGCTGAGGATTTCCTTCCCTCTCTTGAAAGGTTTACCAAATTTCATGGCAAGGGTGATGAATGAATCCAGGGGCAATGAATCAATGGGACCTAACTGGTCTTTAATGGAATCATTGGCCAATGTAGAAGTCAAGGAAGAGGGAGTATTCCAGCCATTGTCAAGTGTTGAGGTATAAAACTCAATGGCATGGTCGGATATTCGCCATTTGCCACAGTGTAAAGCAACAGGTGACCTGGCTGCCTGCGGACCGGGGTGGTATGGTCAAAAATGTTGCGGAGAGCGGCCGTGAAGGATCCACTGGGTAACTGGGTAAATTTCTGATCCACTCCACAGCGGCCCAGGTCAGGGTGTCGAGACCGGCCGGTCAGTGGTTGCATTTGTTCGCTCGTGACACACTTGTGTGCTGATGGTTGACTCACTCATTTTTCCCGCTCCGATGCAGACTGATATAAGTTGTTCCTTGTGCTGTTGATTCTGTTAACCTTGTGACTAGACGGCGGTTCGCAGAGAGTCAAGAGTCAAAACACAGAGTTCAGTGATTTTTGTCAAAAATAGTTTGGGTGTACAGGTAGACAGTTAGAGCAGGTAAACAAATCTGACAGGGAGTAGACAAGGGCTCGGTCCAGGAAACATGAATCATTAACTAGGGAAACAAAAACTAGGATATAAGGCTGGGCTCTTGACGCCAAGGAAGAAGATGAGCTGCCACACAGAAGAGAGAGCTCAGAGGCTAAATGCACTCGGAAGGGGAAGACAAGGAAACGTAGGTGAGACCAGTCAGGGCGAGGCAGTCGATCACAGCAGGGGGAGAAATAGGAGGGCAGGAAGTAAATGATCTGAAATGAAAGGACATGCAAGGAACACAAATAGTACAGGACATAATGGGATACATGAAACAAAGAAAACATGAGCTTAAGACAGTAAAGGAGTTTTTGAGTGAAAAAAAAAACAATCATTTCTGGAACAACTGGAACGGAGGGTAGGAAAGTCAGCAGGGTTTCAGCTGTACGAACAGATGTGAGGTCGATATTTGTCTGGTCCTCTTCCTTATTTGTTCCGGGCTGAAGGAGGGAAGAGATTATTGTGGGCTCTGAATCGGAGTTAGGGGGCAAGAGTTAACTTAGTGTTTAATCACACCTCATAGGAATGCATATGTTTTTAGTTTAGTAAATTCTCAGTGACAGCATGGGTGAGGTCACTTCAGAACCATATAGAAATCCACCGATTTTTGAGTACTGTGAAGATCATCTCAGTCTTTCATCAGTTTCCCAGGGGAGTGAAGGAGATAGCCAAACACTGGCCCGACCCTACAGACAAACTGATTCCTCACTGTGTTCACAGAGCACTTTCATGTTTCTGTAACCTTGCCTCACTGTGGCTCCTAATGAATACGTTTTTACACTGGTGTCAGAAAGACCTTCGCAGAGGCACCTTGAAAACTTAAGCGGCGTAACAACATTATTATCTTGGCTGCTTGCCTGCTGAGTCGCCTTGGAGTATGGTGCAACAACATAGAAGGTACTGTAGAATTAATGTTGTGCGTTTCTGAAGAAAAGCGAGACTTTGACTCGAGCGCCTTTAATTCAGCTCACATCTGTTAACAGCAAAACACACACCTCCCTTTGCGTATGCACGGGTATGGGGACTTGTACACAAGACACACACAAGGCAGTCGAACTGATACGTCCACATAATTAAAAATACCCACTTTAACACTCCCCATCATCAAAACTTTCAGTTTTTTAGCATTGATATAGACCCCATTATGAAAACATAATAACATTGTGTACATTGTGGTGTATTTGTAGAAATGTGGGAACTCATTAAAGCCCCTCATCCACCCCTATTGCTTGCAAAGACTCTTAAAAAAAAAAAAATCCATCTATCTGAAGACACGATTTCATTTCTACTGAGTGACACACCTCATTAACAACGATAACAGATGAATGCAACATTTCTTGGTAGCAGTGCTGAGCATAAAAAGCAAGAAAAACCTCTCATTAGGTGCAATATTTAAACACAACATGCGTGTTTTGCTTATTTACTCTTTAGCCACACTAGAAGAAAACCTCTTTGTGTTTGGTCATTTGATCGCTTTGCCCTGTTTGATCATTTTGTGAGTTTCCTGTTTTAGTGCACATTTGTAATTAGTATTAAAAGAATCCAAATGGAAACGGCAAAAATGTGAATATAAATAATATTTTTTTATATATATATAATGTAATCATGTATCAAAAATGTTTATGCATGGATGAGGTATCAATGTTGGTGTATCGATGAAAACAAAATGTGACTACATGCAATTTAAACACATTTAACTGAATAACTGAATTGAACTTTAGTTGTCAAAGAGATGGAAAAATAGATTCCATTATTCACCAGGTCTGTGTGGAGCCATGAGGAGACTATAACCTCAATCAAATCAATACATGAATCAAACATGTCTACACCACACTTCTACGCAGCTTTGAGATCTGTCTGACTTTCTTTCAACCCGCAGGCGACCTCCGAAGAAACTTTCTGCAACCTAAAACCTTTCCTGAATAACTTCACTAAAACCTTTCTATCACTCAGCCTCTGAAGCCAATAGTAACATGAAATAAAAACCGTTTGAGAGATTAAACCATTGACTTCTACTGTAAATCTTAGCTCCGAATATTCACATAACAGTCGTGGATGGGAAACTTGCATCATTCAGAAAATCAGTTACAATTTGCATTACATTTGGTTGGAAGCCATTGTTGACGGTCCCCAGAGGATAAAGCCCTGTAATTATGGTGACACCTGACTTCTCCTCGAGCGCTACCATAAGGTGTTTGGACGAGGTGATGCTTTAACCTTCCATCTAGTGCTATAAGGTAAATAAATATAAATATAAATGTAAATTTGTCCTCTGCTTTTGTCTATGACCAACTCCCTTAAAAACGAATGACTGTACTTTGTGGTAGTTGGCAAATGTTTAGGTGAAATGAGGATGGTGGCTATTTAATAAAATAATTAACAAAGGCATATGTAATTCACGACACTTCAGATAATCAGCTGAAAACCCCTTTGGCAACAACATGTTTTTGTTCATGCCAATAATGCTATTTCAATTGAACTGAAAAATGAATACGCTAATCATAATCAAGTACCTGCTAATAATCAGTAAATTATCATTTTATTGGGGAGCTTGTTAGCATGTTGACTGCTGTGATATGCTGACAAGGCGGTTGACTCTCGTTTTGTTTTGTCTTTGACTGATCAAATCATTAGTTCTCTAATTTAATGGCACGACAGCTAATCCAATGTCAATTCACTAAGAGCTAATGCAACGTTTATGAGCCCAGCTGCTAAAAAAAAAAAAAAAGCTTGAATTTAAATATAATCCCAGCCAACTGTTCTGTGGCACATACCTCCAGGTTTTCCCTCTTTCTTTTGTTGTCCACAGACCCCACCCTGATGACTTCGGCCCATCTACCTGTTGTTCTTCTCACCTGCTGCTCATCACCCATCAGGCCTCTGTGTTTGGACCAGGTCCGCTCACCGCTCCGATGGCTTCTTGCCTGTTGTGACTTCAGCGTGCGTCTGCTTCAGGTTCAAACCACTCACTTCCCTGTTTCTGACCTAGCCCACGCGCTCATCCTCCGCCGCGCCGCACTTCGGTCCTTTTGCTCGCACCCACTGTTTGTCTGCAATCCCGTCTCACCTGGATACATCGCCGGATCCTGGGACTCCCTCAACCCTCGCTCCCCATCAGGTGAGGGTGGACACGGACTCCTTTCAGTACGTTCCCCGCACCATTTGACGGTCGAACCTATAGCCAGTCTGTTTCTGCACGTGTGTCCAGTGAAAACACGTTATCCGCCACATTGACGTTTTTGCAGATACTGATTATGTCTGCTCCTGCGGCCTTCGATCTCTTTTTGCTATGCTTTAGCTACATATATACACACTCAACTGGCTCAGCTGCCTTAGCCCAAAGAAAGCTGAGACATTAGGACTGTTGATAGAAACCATTGCCTTCCACTGCTGGAGACGAGTAAAGGAAAGATCTGTTTTTATTAAAAGAAATACGTTGAGGCGCTTTAGTGTCATGGCTGCAATAATACACACACACGAGATTATGAAATAATCTTGTGGTCATGGTCTAAAAACAATCTGTGAAATGGAAATGAGAAACTAAAGTGTCTCCTCTGCTTCTCTCATAAAGCAAATGTGTGTTTTGTGAGGGGTGGAGTTGATACTTTTGTAGGTGTAAGTCTAAAGGCTGAATGGAGGAAAGCGCTCAGAGAAATTTATTTTCGCTTCCCTTTAATGTCAAACCTTTGATTAAAATAAAAATAAAAGTAGATATGTGAGCTCTTGTACTTGCCCTCTTGTTTCTATCAAGTGTTTTTTTTTTTTTCAGTTTAGTACAGTATACAGTATATACTGCTCTCTTTAACTGACCCCACCTGCAATTTGAAAAAAAGAAAAAAAATAATTACAATAAAACAAATAAATGTCCTTCCCAATTATAAAGCATCAGTTATGCCCTTGAATAATTCAAAAAGCTTGTTTATGTATTCAGCTGTGGCATTGAGGTCTAGTTACATATTGATCTCAAAGTTTAACTGTGCACAAATAAAATAACACAAAAACAGTATTATCGCTCAACCCTTATGCATAATTTAAGGATTAAAAGAGGGCAGGTTATTACCAGGAGAAACAAAGACGTCTGGGACTGTGTGTATGATGCAATGAGATGATTTCAGCTCTGGTATTTATTGTACTGGCTTTTTCCATCATCGTCACCGGAGATATATTAAAATTGCTCGTGTACAACAGAATCTCATTATCACATTCAAGCGAGCTCCAAACAAATTATAATGCGATTCCTTTTCATCTCGATACAAACTCATTTTCATACTATAAACAAGAGAAATTGCAATCTTGGGGAAATAAATTGACTTTCTAACACTCCTGTTTGGAGGGGGCAGAATGTGCCACAAAGTGATTCACAGACGAGACAAACCACTTTTCACAATCAATTTCAGAGTAAAGAAAGCTGCTGTTGTTGTGTGTGTGTGTGGGGGGGGGAGAGACAAAACCTCTTTTGATCAAGTGAAATATCCTTCAGAGAGAGCTCACACACACCCACACCTCCTTGACTTTGACCGAGTTTGGTAGTAGCTGCTGACTCGTTCGTCGACGTGTGCGCCAGATGCATTGAGCGGCGCGTCTATACGTCCTTGCCACGTGCCCGATTCAGACTGTTCGACCTAATTATTATTATTATTATTATTATTATTCCCAAAAATCACTGATCAGCAGCGTTTTCTCAAAATAAAGAGAGTTCTGCAGCACAATGGCGCCTTTGTTATTATAAATTATGTGTTCCCGTCCGCAGTACAAAGAAAAAACAAAATGCCATTGTTTGTTGTTCAATGGAGAGCGTTTTCTTTATGTCCCTCCACTTTCCAGGAATTCAAAGCATTCCTGAGACAGTCGAACAAGAGTGAGGCGTCTCCCCAGAACCCAAGTGGATGTCAGTCCACTCACTCTATCTGTCACTCAGTCAGCCCATAACGCAGGCAGTAATCATTTGTTGTTATCACTGATCAGTTGAGAGACTGTGTCGAGTGCACCTCACGCCGCTGCCTCTGTACACAGAGATACAGTACAATACTCTAAACTAATGTCCCACTGTTTTTATCCTCCCATTCATGTATTAGCCAAACACTCAACCTTTGTCCAATTTTAGCTGATGGCAGGATGCATCTTGTCCTGAATTCTGAAAGATCGAGGCATTTTCATGGTTTATTCTGCAAATAAAGTAGCCCAGTAATTGTTCCGCTCATTATTTATTTAAAGGTCCTTATAGTCTAAAGGTAGATTTTCATGTCTTTGATTATAAAGTCGGTCCAGGTTTTATATTAATACAGTGAAAGTATCAAAGGTCTCAGTCCACAGAGAAATTCTCACAGCCTGTTTTCAGAAACTGAGCCTTAAAACCAGCCGTCAGGACTTCTGTCAGACTGAGGGTGGTGATGACAAAGTCGTCACCAGCCTCAGCCACGCCCCCAAGCACAACCCCCGCAGACCCACCATCCAACCTGAAAGGATTTGGTTTGTTCATCTGAAATCTGCCTTATTTTTTGATTGTTTTTAGTACTTCAAATCTTCTTTTGGATGTGGAAATCAGATAAAACGTCACTTAAAAGTGTAAAGTATGAGACCTTTAAGCTTCTACACATGTCTGCTTATCTACACACTGATCCACCTTTTCAGCCTCATTAACGTTCCAAGAAGAAAGGCTTTTGTAGAAGTGTGAGATAAGTTTGTTTATAGCTTTTTACTTCTTGTCACTGTATGTCGGCTTCACAAACCCTAAAGTGGTGTTAATTTATCTTGGTGAAAAGAAAAGGAAAAAAAAGAGTCATAACCTTTTGATTGTCACAGAGCTTATTTTCATCAGTATCCTTTTCATACTTCTGGGAACTCACAGCTTGGTGACTTTTCATTACTTTGCATTTTAATATACGTTTTCCGGCTTTTTCAAAACCACCTCATGTTCTTTATAAGTAATTAATCAAAATGAGGTTAATACGTGCCTGTGGTAGAGACTCTACAAATTGCTGTGTAAACTGCAGAAATAAGTGAAATGACTAATAACCTGAATGTCCAATGTTTTATTGAGTAGATTCTCTTTCTAACCCCTTTGGCTTTTTTCCACCTCATCATAAAACCTACGGCTGGTTCTTAAAAAATATGTGCACACATGCTCTGAAGTGTGCATGAGGTGCAAACACGAGGTGCACTCAGTCTTATTCTCACTCATGTTCCTCTTTTATTTATTTCACATTATTTCATGTGTGGGAAATGGCCCCTTGTCATTGACCCTTGAACTCGTGCCGTTGCTGGCTTTGGTTTGGTGTTGATAGAAAGCTGATGTTTCTGTTCAGGTGTAGTTTTGTCAAATGTCAAAGTTCCACTCTAGTTCTCATAATGGGATCTTGGCCATCTCCATGACAACTGCGTGAAAACCATTTGCTGCGAAGGCCACAAGATGTGGCTTAAACCTTTAGGGTTAGGGTTAAGATCAAACAGCTGCTTTGAACTTTTAAAAATGTTTGATTCATTTAGCTCATTTACAACATCACCATTTAAAAAATACTTATATTGTCTGTGTTTAACTTATCTCATCTCAGCCTTTGACCTGTAGTCAACATAGTTTCATGAGTTTTTTGAAAATAAACATTATAAGTCTGGAAGACATTGTGTTTGTTTCAGCACTATTTTCACCCTCAGTAGCAGTAGAGTTGGACATGATGAATATAAAACCAATGGACACTTGGCCTTGCATGCTTTTTTCATTAGTGACTCCTAAGCACATAGCATATTTGAAATGGTATCAGTATAATAATATAGGGACTGTCTAAATTGGATGCACTTTATTTTGCCAACTGTTGAAAAGTTTTCCATTTGGCTGACGCAGATGAATCCTTGACTTCAAACAAATGTTGAAAAAGTAGCTTCTCATTTCTTGCCAGTGACGATTGCTTTTATTGGCTCTCAATAGCAGAGATAGTTGACCTTGTCTACAAATGATAGCCAGTCAATTAACTACTTAATTTTAAAACTAATAAAACTAAATTTCCCAGCTGTGGACTAATGTTAACATGAGAACCAAAGAAAAGGCTCTTAAAAAGCACCCACACAGTGGAGGTGTAGTCCTTTTTTTCTTTTTCTAGCATCTCAGAACAATGTTGTTGGCTAATGACCTTATATGCAGTGCTAGGTTATTAAAAGACAAACTGTTTCATGCAGTTGTTAGGATTTTGCTGTTGTGTGCTATATTTGGAAAAGTGTCAGTGCCATCCTTTCTTCCCGTAGACATCCTGTGCACACCCTTTAGCAACCGCAGCCTGTTTTGGCTGAGATAACAAACAAGTATATGATGTGGTCGGTAACAACAGAAGTCCCCATCATCAGTTCATCACAGTGAGTCTTATTGTCATTGTATTACCTGCAGCAGATTTGGATCAGTGCGCTGCCATAGACTGTAAGTGGACGTAGACTCTGGTCTGTAAAGTGAGGCCAAAGCTGAAGAGCCTTAAACCTTCTGTCTATCTAATGACCATCAGACTTAAAAACAAGTCAGATTGTATTGAAGTCTATGAGAAAATGGCCCTACTTCCTACAGAAAAATGCTAATATGACTTCAAGTGTATACTTGAACATTTTCACTGCTGTAAAAAACATTTTTAATTTTTTTTTGTAGTTATTTTTTGTTTTTTTTTTCAATCACATTCAAAATATGTTACATATGTATAGTCCTTTCGCCAACATTTGCCGGCCCACTTGCTTACCTCTGTGGTCCACCAGTGGGCCGTGTACCACAGGTTTTAAATTAGCATGGATGCTAATGGATAATCTTTTGTCTTGAGAGATATGATAAAAAAAAACAAACAAAAAAAAAAAACATCCAGCTGGCTATAACAAACGTCCTCCAAGTGTAAAGCCTGACAAAGAGTTTTGTCCCGTGGCTGAACAGTGGCTGAATGGATGTAATTTACTTTCATACTGTGAATGTTTGGTGTTGTTCTTGTCTGCCCCGGTGGTACACACGTTAGCATACGTTAGCTCGTGCACACATCTGCTGTTTGCACCACCGAGCCGCTGAATGCCAGATGTTATATAGTATAGCATCTGAAAATCCCTGTTAAAATTTTAGGTTTCATTCAAGGGTTTCAAGATGAAAATCTATTTGTAAGACGTGTTTCACATCTGTCTGTGTTGTTAGATGAAGTTGTTTCAAAGTTGTTGACTCTCTTAAGCTTCACGTTGTTAACTGCGTCATTAGCAGGTACCCTCATGGAATTGTTGCTAGCTGAATGTGTGGTTCCTTTTCAAGACGAAGAGTGAACTGTCATAATTATATGTGACAACACTTTGTTGTGTAGATACATTAGAAAGACATTTTTTTTTTTTTTTTTTATGTTTGTGTGAAAAGCAATCAGTTTTCAAAGACCGAAATGACAGAATTGAGCAAACACAGCTTCTAGGTAACAATTTCAAACACTCCCCTGCCATCCACGTCTACTCTCCTCTATATAAATTGATTCCTGTCACATGCTATGAGTTATCGGGTGATTTGAAGGTCACAGAATTTCAGACAAATTCTTGCATGTCTCTCTTCCCTCATATTTTTTTCCTGCTGTGGGCGATATTGATCTGTTCTGAGTCAATTAATCATGACAACAATTTCTTGCTGAAGAAAAACATCTCTAAATGTGGCCTCGCTGAGGTAAAGGAAACAACTGAACTGTACAAAACACCAGCATAGAGTTGGAGGTGGATTGTACCTCATCGTGAAATCAAAATGAATAGAGCTTATGATAAATTTAAAGGTCCCATATAGTCTAAAGGTAGATATCCACGTCTTCCATTATAAAGCAGGTCCAGGTTCTGTATTAATACAGTGAAAGTATCAAAGGAGAAATGCTCACAGCCTGTTTTCAGATACTCAGCCTTAAAACCAGCCCTCAGTAATGTTGTGATGTCACAATGAAACAATTACAACATTTAATCAAGCTCCAAGTCAAGCCCACCCATGCCCACTTTCCTAAAATGTATCTAAAATCTTCTGTATTCTTCTGTATTTGATCGATCATAAAACATTCTAACTGACCAGTTGTTGCCAGAGCTCTGAGCCTGAGAGAGGAGATGTAAAACTACACTAGAGTTTTTGATTCTTAAAACCACAAATGTCTTATAGATATCAACACTTAAAATTAAATGGCAACAGGAAAGCCAGCAACAGGAAAAGTATAAACTATGGGATGTTATGTAAAAAAAACTGTTCATTTTTAATAAGCAGATTCAAACCAGACAGAGGTGAAAGATTGAAATCCTGAAGGGATCAAAACCAGCGGTCTGTGCATGTAATAAGGATGCTTATGCCATGGTAAAATCTACCTGGAGAAAGTTCTTTTTTAACTTTAATTAAATAAATTAAGAAGAAAACGTTTTGCCTTCCTTAGCACGATTATTCTTTGTGTGGTGAATTTATCAGTAGTTTTAGATTGCTCATGATTGTGCTGTCTCATATTTGTCCATTCACTGAAACAAAGATAAATATAATTACACTTCCAGCACACAATTAGATGGATGAGCTGGAATAGATGGTGTGTTGTGACCAGTCATCCAGTGTGCATTTTATTTCCTCTTAGACACATGTATGAAATATTAATTGTGCTCCTACATTGCTTATTGAATGTTGGCAAGTAGAAACAAAGAAACAAAGTTCTTTTGAACAGCTGCAGATTTTTGGTTGAGAAATAACTCAACACTCCAACTGTATGTTGTTGATCATGGATTTTCTGCTGCGCAGGCAGCAGAATATGATTGCCCAAAGATTAATTAAAAAAGATAATTCATCAATAATCTTCATCGAGTATGATGATTCTTTGTCCCAACAATACAGGTCCAGACTGACAGGGACGATGGCCAAAGAAATGAACGCAGATTGGTCAAGATACATATTGGCTTAGACTACAACCACTACCAACACCTGCAAGATACATGTCTACTACTTGCAATTAAAGACAGAAGAAACCCAAAATTACCTTAACACTCACATGCAGCTCTTGACTTCTTTAAAGGTCCCATTATTTCTAATTGTTCAATGCTTTATTTATTTTTATTTATATCCACAAGAAGCAGTGGCTTGAAGTGGCTAAAACCATCTGAGTGTAATTGTACACCCTCTCTCTCAGGCTTCATTATGAAGTTTGACAACAGGTCAGTCAGACAATCAGAGGAGGGGCTCACAGTGTCTCTCCTGATTGGCTGACTGTTTTTTGAGCGATAGAAAAAAAAATATAGCAGATTTCAGGTGAGAAACCAAATCCTGCAAGATTGGATGATGGGTCCAGGTGGTGCTGGGCTTGGGGGGGTGGTGACTGTTTTGTTGTGACATCACAAAGTTGCAGTCCTGACAACTGGTTTTAGGTTTCTGAAAAGGCTGTGAGCATTTCTCTGTGGACTGAGACCTTTGATACTTTCACTGTATTAATATAGAACCTGGACCTGATTTATAATCAAAGAACACACGGAGCTCTACCTTTTAGAAATATGGACCTTTAAGCATAAACAGGATAAGGAGCACTGCGGGCTTCTTCAATGCATTACAAAAGCACAGTCATTTCTAATAACACAATCAATATGATAAGGGAAACTCACGACTGAATGAATAGTTAATAATAATTTCACACAATGTTGTATTAATAATAATAAACCGATAATTCTTACTTCTGCTGCTTTCATAACAAATTAATTTTTTTAATCTTGCTCATTGGCTCTTGCTTTGCAGGTTGTAACAACTTCTCTGTAACGTTAGTATTCTACATATAATTATTTTGGATACAAAGGCAGTTGCTGTCTTTGCTTTAGCTTTTTGAGATAACAAGGCAGAGATAACAAATTTATGGTTTGTGTGTGTGTGTGTGTGTGTGTGTGTGTCTGTCCTGTATTATGTGCAGGTGTGTGACTCCACATGATGACCCTTTTATCCGGCCGGGATACATAAGCAGCTTTTGGCTTGGTCTGCACCATGTTTGTTGAGCCGTCTGTCATCTAAACACTGCATTCAGATCTGACCATTATGTTGAAGAAGAGAACAATTAATTGTTTATTATGACAGATAAAAACAGGCTGATAAATATTTCCAGACAAACCTGTTCATAGTGTGCAGTGTAAATTAGGTCTTAAAATCTGTTTGCATCTCCGCTGCATCAGAGCAGTTATGAAGATTAGGCAAATTAGGCTGATAGATTAAATAACTGTCATATTTGAGACATACTCTTGCTACATGTTGTTCTCTCAGGGCACTCACAGGGTTTTCAAAACAGCATTTAATTATATATTGTCTAAAGAAGGCTTTAAAAGTATTGAACAAACGTCTTTTCGTAAGATTAAATAGAGTTATTACTGTAATGCCATAATAGTAATAAATTTGAACATTTTGTCACAGTTATTGTAACATATATATAATTATATTTATATTACAATAATTGTGATGTGTTTTCCGTGTGTGTGTGTAGAGTTACAGTTTTCTCTGCTTTGTGTCACTTGGGTTTCAGGACAGAACAAGTACACAGTCCATACGTGCTACTCTCTCGACCATGGATAGGGTGTGAGCTCTCCTGCCCTTAGAATGGGCAAATGTTTTAACCTTGAATAGGTTTTACCTGGAGGAGCCTAAATGGGTTCAGGCTCCTCCAGGTAATACTGTTTGTGCTGGAAATCCTTCAAACTGGGAAGGCTGGGACTTTCTGCTCCCATCTGACATGAGCAAAACATGTCACATGCTACACTTCTTAGGCAGCAGGCGTCGACAACATAGTTGTAGTAGATGTCTGTCAAGCCAGTAGAATCAATCCACAGTGTTCTTTCCTGGTGTCTTCCCTGTGTGTCTCTGTCGTGTAGCATACCTGCCATGGTGATATTTTAAAGGTCCGGTCCTTGATTGGTGCACACAATGATCAACACAATCACATTTTGGCAGAAAAACCCACCAGTGATAGATTGTGTATTTAATAATGAACCATCTTTCGACTCATCTTTTTCTGTCCTCTCTTTCAGACACTTGTGCAGCCTGAGCTTTGCTTAAATGCTCAATCAGTTTATGTAAGGCATCTTGCAAATTAAAAAGTACATTCAAAGGTAGGTCAAGATAAGGTCAAGACAGTTGTACATTAAAGCTGGTGTTCGATACCAGGGTGTATTTGGATCACAGGCATCCATGTGCCATAGATGTCGACAGGGTTTTATACAAGCTAGGCTCCTTATTTCATGTTTCTTTTTTCCTTTGTGACAATTAGTAAAGTTTCTGTATTTTGTGAGATGACCCTGGACATGATTTCTCAGCTTCAGTTGCAGGTTTTTTTGTTTGCTTTTCAGCTGAATAAAATCTTTCTTTTCTTCCTTCCAATCCTGAACAATTGTTTGCCCTTTGCTTTGTGAATGAAGAAAAGTTTGTGAAGGAAATGCTGTTTTGCAAAAACACTCAAAGGCAGAACTAGGCAAAAATACATGTATTGAATTTTAGATGAGTACCTAGAATTTAATGGAATTAAGTGGTCTCGGTGTGTGGGTGTACATTATGCACTGATGGGAGTGTTGCCGTGAGCGGCAAACACAGCAGACGACTTCAGAGGGACAGCTCAGAGTAGTTACCTTGCTATGTTGGGAGGCACTACTGGCAAAACAAATTGATCGACTTGATCAGCAGCCTGTTGTATAAAACTCTGAGACTGAGCTTTGCCCCTGACATGTTCTCCTGGATCAGTTTCAAAACTTGTTCCTTCACTGTTGGAAATGCTGTCATGTATGAGAGGGAACATTCTCTGGTGTTCAGGGTAAACATGAAGCAAACCTTCTAGGTAACACAACCACATTTAAAGGGCCCATGTTTTACACTTCTTCCTTTTGAAGTGATATTCATAAGATGATATATTTGTGGTCTTAAAAACCAAATACCACCTCATTGTAGTTTTACTTCCTTTGGGCTTCTCTCTGGAGCTCCAGTAACAACTGATTGGCTGACTGTTTTCTGAGTGATCAAATAGAAATATAGCAGATTTTAGATAAATTCAGAGAAACAAAATCCTGCAAGCCTGGAAAGAATGCGTAGGCTTGGCTTGGGGCACGACTAAATGTTGTGAGTGTTTCATTGTGACATCACAACAACTGACAGCTGGTTTTAAGGCTCAGTTTCTGAAACAGGCTGTGAGCATTTCTCTGTGGACTGAGACCTCTGATATTTTCACTGTATTAATATAGAACCTATTAATATAGATCTGTTTCATAATCCAAGAAGACATGGACGTCTACTTTTAGACTTTAAAGACACAAGTGTATCATGTTTTAACTAAACATTTCAGCTTTGCTCTTCATGATATTGATACAAGAACAAGTAGAAAATGAGAGGATTCCAGATGCAAAAAACAACACAGAAAGCTAGAGTTCCCTTTACTTTTTATGAAAATGATGCAAATAAAGCGGCAGTGGAGTTTTGCTGCTTGTTTAATTTGAGCACGCTCTTAAAGCTGAGTCAGACATGAGTTTAAAGTTTCTCACCAAGGGCTCAGCAAAGAGCTGAAAAGAACATTTTCTTCAGGAATTGGTGGAAACAAAACATCAATGAATATCGAACTTCCATTAGGATGACAGAAAAACAAATCGAAAGTGATGTTCAAGTTGCTGGATTTTTAAAGCTGCACTAATCCAAATTTTTATATTAGCGATTGATTAAATTACTTTGTGTAAGGGAAAGTGACGCTTATAGTGACAAACCCATAGAGAATGATCATCAGCTCGGCAGTTTCCCTCACCTCTATGAAGCTTTTCAGCTTCTTCCAGCCCATCATTTTGATTTTATGACTCGGCACTAAACACTTTTGACTCACTCTCATCACTCATCAGTGTTCAACTGAACCAACTGCAAGATGCCTGCCAAACACCAAACTGCAGACAGATAAAGTTAGCAACGAGCTAACATAGCGGTGCATTTTGCAACTGAATAATCAAATACTTTAGTGGGAGGAGACCAAAACGGAGTTGAAAGCCGAGTGAACATTTGACTAGTATTTGCCAACTTGCCAAAATCACAACTTCAGCTGAGTCCTAATGTTGCTCTCTGTCTGCTGGATCTGTAAATGTACACCATTACAACTTTATAAGGTGTAAATATCACTGTTTTGTGTTAAAAATAAAAAGTATTAAAAATCAATGAAACTTTACCACAGCAACAGATTACAGTGAGAAAGTAACATGAAAAATATTAATATATTGCTTGTTTTTCTGTTGCGGATCAGCGACTGCGGCTGCGCTGCACACTCCACACACCTTGTGTGTTTCCAGAGTTAGTGTTACACCTCCAAAGTGAGGTCCATCTGAAGTTAAGCTCTGTAATAAAAGCATTTTCTCGGACCTGAAACTGTGGAAGAGTGAAGGGAAAAGAAGGTCCTGACACGGTGGCTATAAGGGTCAAGGATGAATCCTCCTGTAACCACTCAGGCCCAAAAACTGAAAGGTCAACCTGATGACTCAGAACGTAACTGACAGACATGAAGAGACAGAGGAAATCCCCGGGAAGATTAAGTGGTGTGATCACCTTTTCATTTCCCTGCATTACAGGAAAATAAGCCACTCCGTAGATCCTTGAGCAGATGAGGGATTATCATCCATATAATACAGAGGCCAGGATGGTCTGAGGGACCTTGAATACGATGTTCTTTAAAGGTGAAGAGTAATTTCAGTGCTATCCTGAGCCGGTCACTCCTCCTCTGCTCTGTTCAGATTGATTAGTATGCCTTCACAGGGTTTTCTGAAATGGAGAATGGAGAGAGGGGAAAACACTCAACAACAGCAGCAACGCTGTAACAGCAGTCATCACTGCAGGCGCACGACCTTCTTTTGTGTTGTGTCTCCTTTTGGATTAATCTCACCTGGGACTGCATGGTTCATAAACAAACACAAAACAATTTCCTGACTAAATTACCAGCAAAAGTCGCCAAGGAGATGGAGGGGAAGAGCGAGTATCTGAGGGCGCCCTCAATTCGTAACTCCAGTCTCAGTCTGAAGTTAGTCGCTCTCATCTGATTTCCATGTTGCGACTGACACGGTCAATATGAAATGGCATCTGATCATGATGAATGAGAGGAATAACCTTGGAGACAACAAACAGGGTGAGAAGTGATTGTCACTTTTCATGTCTTTTTTTTTTCAGCAACACGTAACCAAGGAGACAAAGTCCTGGCTCACAATCTTCATTAAGGAAAAGCTGTTTTCTTAATTGATCGCCAGTTTGGAGGGATTACTCAGGAATATGCTGCTGAAGATAAAGATAAGCCAGGTCCTTAACACATCATATAATCAAAAATTGGATCAGGTAAGATGTTTGAAGAGTCAGAGGTCTGAATGTGAGCCAGTTCTGGCCCATATTTTTTGCTGGGCTCCCTCTTTTTGCTGGGTTACATGTGACTATGTCTGATGTCGCTGCATATCTAGATTTGGACTGTTCAGGTTCAAATCTTGTAAGGCTAGAAGTTCCAGTTCCAGTTCCTGACGGCTGGCTTGAAGGCTCATCTTCTGAAAACAGACTGAGCATTTCTCTGTGGACTGAGACATTTGATACAGTATTAATTATAGAAGCTAGACCTGATTTACAAGCATCTGGTTTAGACAAAATGGGACCTTTAAGCACTTCAGCTGTGTTATGTTAGAAGCGGCCGTGAGCGAGCTGCAGATAATCTCCAAACTTGTAGTTTTCAGACCTAACTGACACTGACACAAGCGATGTCACTTGAGACTTCACTTCATACAGCTCCTGTACTTTGATGTGTAAAATTGATGGCCTGATGTTTCCAGTGAGAAGCACATGGATTCGATTTGGACTGCTGCAGCTTCATGATTCTGGCAGGTCATTCATCAGGATGCTGGCATCAGGTCTGGCTGACCAGGCTTTGCCAAATTTAGGTTGTGGTTCGGAACAGCTTTTTGGGCATTGCAGGGCTCGCCCCTCTAAACATTATGGTCACCATAAATGAAACTTTTATAGACTTTATTTGCTCCTGGTAACTATCGATTGAACCAGTGAGACAAAGAAAACATGAGCCTCTGAGGGGCTTTGCCTTTTTCCATTTTAATGACTTATTTAACATCTGTGTCAGCTGCTAACAGCTCACTTTTCCCTTGTACAACCTGAGGCGCCACTCAAGCGACTAACAAACAGAACCACATCACCTGCAACAGCTTGTCAACAATAACAAGCTGGAAAGTAACTTGCTTGTTAGGAACTTGTAACGTTCACCAACTGTTAATTTGCACAAATCAGCACTTCAGTTGAGTTTACATCTGTCCATGTAATCTCAAAGAAGAGGGAGCAGAAGAGGGATCCCATGAACTAATCACCTCCTCTGCCACAGAGATTTATCTTGACCTGATAACAACTAAACTTCTCGACCCAAAGCTATTTCACTTCTTTGGTAGATTGCTCCAGACTCAGAGGTACAGTTTGAAATAACTTCTGACCTGAACCTAGTGCTAAATATCATGTTGCTAATCAGACTCACTTTGTCTGTGCTTCTCCTCTGTTTTTGATTTTTCTGTCAGAACCTAGTGCCTATGTTACCCACATTGCAACTTGCCTGCAGTTTATTAAAGGTCCCATATTTTACACTATTCAGGTATTTTATTTTAAGTTTGAAATCCATAAGAAGATGAGGTTTTATATATCAAAACCAATTTAGCTTAGTTTTACACTATAGTGGCTCTCAATCTCTCTTCTGATTGGCTGACTGCTTTGTTGTGACATCACAAAGTTGTAGAAGTCCTGACGGCTGGTTTTAAGGCTCAGTTTCTGAAAACAGGCTGTGAGCATTTCTCTGGACTGAGACCTTTGATACTTTCACAGTATTAATATAGAACCTGCTTCAGAATGAAAAAGACATGAACATCTACTTTTCCACTATATGGGACCTTTAAGAACTTCAGCTGTGTTATGCCAGGAGCAGCTAGCATCTAACCTCACACAGATTAAACCAAATTAAACCAGCCTTTATGGTAATGGTTGGTTAGTCATTTTTAGACATTTTAATGTGGAAAAGTTACACATCTTAATTTTAAGTAATTTTAAATAATAGTAATAGAAATAAAAAAAGAAAGGAACAAATACCCCACAAAATTTGTATTCAGAGTCATGTCCTTCATTTATCCCAACTTCTAATATTTGAGCGGACTGTTATATGCTGAAAAATAGAGATTATATTTGTCGTTTAATTCCTTATTCTTGTCTCAGAGTTTTGTTTAGCAGGTGATATTGATCACCTGAGAGCTGAGGTGAACTATATTTTCCGAATCAATCTTTGCTCCTGTGACATGAAGGCAAACTCAAACTGACAAAAGGTCTCTAAGGTTCAGAACCGATGATGACTGTAGAAATACTTACAGTCAAGCACAACAGTAAGAAACCTCACAGTGAATTTGAATTTAATATAATTTCAAATATTGATTCAACACTGTGTGCACTGACTTTGATGTATTTTATTGTATACTTCTAGTAAATGGCTTTATTGTGTGTTCTTTCTGTCTTGATAATGTAAGAGCCATAATTTTACACACTGTCATTATGCTGTTATTCACATATTTCATGCTGCTCAGCCTTATATCTCAACATAATGTGTTCTGGTATCTGACCTAATTTCCCGACAGGGATCATTTACGTTTCATATTATCTTTCATCGCCATCTTATCTTAATAGGTCTTGGCTTTTTTTTTTCTGATTGCAGTTCCCAAAAACCTGTTCTCTGCCATGTCAGTCGCCTGAGCGGCATGTGTGGGAGTGTAATTCAGGCGCTCATACTCCAGCTGACAAAATGATTTATACACCTGATGGTGATCAAAGTGTGTAAATTACAAAGGATTTATTGATGAAAATGTACAATGACGGGGCTGCGAAAAGAAAGGGAGATAAAACTATAAATTATTGTTTGTCTGTTCCTCCTCCATATCCAGTATAGAGCAGTTACAGCAAATAATTGACAGTTTAGCTATTTTTAGACAAGAGATTTAACTTTTTAAGCGACCTATGCATCATAAATCATGTGACTTGCAGAGAGAATTGGGTTCAAATTAAACAGCTCTCTGAGGGAAACTTCTTGTAAGTTCTCTTGAGGTGGTGGTGTTAAAACTGTAAATATCTATGTCTTTTTTTGAAAAAGGACCTGCTTGTTGTGAAGTGTGCCCTGCTTGCTGTTTAGAGTGCCAGTTTATTAAAGCGCCTTCCCCCAGCAGTGTCACATTACTGATATGAGAGGCGACGCTTTAGAGGAGGAGAAGGATGTGTTTAACATATCTAACACCCCAATATGGGGGAGTCATTTCAGCAGGCGCTTCTGCAATTTCTGGGTAAGTGAATTTTCGCAGCATCATGAGTGACGCTTCGGTGTTTCAAAGGTGGAAGGAGGACTCCGAGTTGAAATTATAGGGGAATACGAAACATTAAAAAATACATTTGGGCTGAGTTTGTCTTTGCTTCTGCTTGTTTCATCTCCAGTTTTGCCTCCAGGGAAGCAATTTGGAGGAAGTGAGGAAAAGGAATGAATTCAGGAAGTAAAAGGATTAGGGATGCAACGGGTGATTATTAATCTATGGATTATGTTCGAAGAATGCCACTGGTTTTACACATCAAGGTCAATTAATTCATTGTGTAAATAGTCTCAGCAGCTGTCCGATAAGATTGCCATGAAATTTGGTACGAACATCCATCTCCCCCTCTGGCTAATGAGTCCTCAGCTGTTCGAGGGCCATCATCAGGTCAAATAATAATTTGTCCAATATTGTGGTTTATAAACAAAAGCCAGCAAAACTATGGTAAGCCAGTGACATTCCCTTGAGTCTCTGTTAGCATGCTAACAGGATTAGCTAAGATGTGTTAGCATTTAGTGCCGACCGTCTCTTTGCACAGCAGCAGCAGGAGAGGTTTAGTTCTCATGTCCATTTACAGCAGCAGCTTCTGGTTGACTCATTCAGAATAACTTGCTGTTGCGTTGGCTAACAAGTGCTAAGTGTAACAGCAGTTGAGCGCGCCAGCTTAAAGCTGGAGCAGGGGAATCCAGGATACTCGTATCGGTTCGCTGAATTTTAGCAAAACGTTCTAAAGCGAAACTTCCCTTCAGCCAACCCTCCGAAGCCACTCCCCCAAAATACTGCTAGTCTACTGCTGGAGTCAGCAAGTGAGAGAGAGAGAGAATGTACCAGGGACGCATGGCCCAGCGTTGGTTTATAAACCCTAACTTTCCCAAAACGGCACCGATAACATACGTGTTACCTGTCTGACAGAAATACAGGCTTCGTTTTGCTTCTTAGACGCCTCTGATCTGTCATTTGCCACCGTCATCGAACAGTGGAGCCAGTGTTCGCTTGTATTTGGCTTTTTGCACTGTCCACTTTCTTTTCAGCTGTAACTTTTTCTGCTGCAGTCTTATTTTTCCAAGCTGCCGCTGGAGTCATCGCCTCTGGCTGTACTTACACTGCCTTTTTCTCCTTCTACCCTTTCTTCTTCTTTAACCGCAATTGCTGCTTGTCTGACTCAACTTCACCTTTAGTGCTTTACCCAGACCTCGAAACTCTGTGTGCATGCATAAGAGTTGGCATGACCAGAGTCTTGTGTTTGTAATTTGTCTGTCACCATCTTTCCTTTTTTGAAACCAGAAGAAACCATATTTGGAGGAGAAGGTGGAGCTGAGGAGGAGTGAGGGGAGGATCTGACCTGCTCTGTCCTCTATCCTGATTGGGTGCTACAGTCTGTCAATCACACACAGTAGCCACGCCCCCAAACTCATCCCCTGCTTTATGGTCTATTTTCCTCTAAATGGACCATGATTTAAAAAATGAACATCATGTTGTATTGAAGACTTGAAACTAGAGACTGAGACCATAAACTCATTAAGAAAACATTTACTGAGCTAATAAATCAAGGGAGAAGTAGGGACATTTTCCCATAGACTTCAATACAATCTGATTTATCTTTCCACCCAGTGGAGTCACCTCCTAGATAGAATGAAGGTTTAAGGCACTGCAGCATTGGCTTCACTGTTCAGACCCAGACTCTACGTCCACTTTTATAAGCAGTCTATGGTAAGTGTAGGTCAGCTGGTTGCAGGTTGACAGACAGGTAGGCCATCCAATCACTACGTTTGGATTATATAATAATGTCTTTTTGAAGTGTTTGGGCTTCTTTAGAAAGAGAACATATTCCCTATGGTGTTGGTAAAGGAATGGAAGAAGCACAGAAGGAAAGAAAGAGGCTTGTTAAGGCGAAACAACAATATTGTACTGACAATGTCCTAGAGATGCACATCATCAAACAGTTGTGTGACTGATTCTCATGTTTACAAAATGTCATGATCAAGGTGAAATAGTACCTCATTTTGACAGATGAATGAGGCAGCCTTGGCAAAAGCAAACAGTACGAGGCTGCAGCAGCTTTTTCATTTGCTTTCTTAAACACAACGCGCCCAAGCTGACACACAAAACGCTGCAATCCAGCATTTGTTAATTCTCACCCTTGAACTGACAAATTGAACTGCCTTCGCGTCAGATGTGCAACGAGGCAAATCAGGCAAATTCATTTTTATACCCAAGCCCTCAGTCAGTAGTTATCAGCAAGGTGAGCAGCTGTACAGCCCTGCCTTTAATGCAGCTTTGAATTTATTTTTAAAGACAAATTCAAGGGAGCCTTGCAGCATTATAGCAGCTCAGGCTCTGATGATGACATTTGAAGAAATGACTGAGGTGCCTTGAAGAGATGAGATCACGACTGACGTGAACAGTTTGCTGGGATTTTTCCTGTCATTATTCACTGATATTTATCATGTTCGACGCTCTGAGGGAAATTGCTTTGCAGGAAAAAAAAATATGACACGTGTGTGTGTGTGTGTGTGTGTGTGTGTGTGTGTGTGTGTATTCTACATGAAACAACATTATTTCAAAGCCAATTAGTCATGACATTAAATAATCCTGTAGTCAGACTCGACCATGGGAGCAGGTGACTGCCGTCGCTGTTTTCCACATCCCTATTATCTTTGTGTGGAGAAACCAGATAACAGCAGCGGGGACAGTGAAGAATCTCTCTGCGTCGTCGTGGTGACACTGTCACAAAGTGTCTGGGTAATTTCTGGCTGTGCTCTGTTTGTCAAAAGTCCCCAGATGGGATTTGCAATTCCATCGTACATGAGATTCAAAAGAGAAGGAGATGCAAGACGAATTTGTGTTTTGAACCATGTTTGCAAAATTATTATCCTCAGCCTGTGATGTGGGTAATTATGCAGGTAGTCTGACATTATTCAAATGAAAAGCAGTTAAGCAAAATAGTTTTGTTTATCTTTTTTCATGTGTGGTTCACTTCAGCAAGGGAGTAGAACTAACCAAAGGAGAAAGAAGGGAAATGTATGAAAAAAAAAGGGCACTTGAGAATAAAGTGCTTTAAATGAGTTTGAGAAAAAAGAAGCTGTGGTCCCTTGATGTGAGGTGAAAGCAAGTTATCACAACAGTGTTCTAGATATTGTTCTGGAGTAGATTTTTAGTAATGTTGTTTTTAAAAAGAACCCAGACCCATGAGTTTTTGTTGTATTGCATAATGGAGGAATTTTAAAGTGCTGCTACTGCCTCAAACCTTAAGTTAAATTTAGGAATCTTTAAGTGATTATCATTGATATTTTTGGTTACAGGGAGTCCACTGAGCTGCTCGGCAAATAAAGTATTTTCTTTACAATATCATTATTATTGAGGGAAGCAGACTTAAAGTCCAACATTGAGCACTGAGAGAGAGAGAGAGAGAAAGAGACAGAGAGAGAGAGACAGTGCTAACTGCTATGCTGAAGAAATTAGCAGATCTGAATAACACGTGAAGAACAGACCAGCAATCAGAGATGATGCTTTAAAGGCCCTGTTAAGAAATGAATGTTTTATGTCCACTAAATGCAGTATGCATTTCTCATAACTTTAACAAGACAGATGGGAGAGACTGAAAACGAGGCTTAAAATATTGCTCTGACCAATTATACATATCAAAATTGCGACAATTAGAAATAAAAACTCTCTCCTAATAACAGTCTTTTACATTTTGGAGTTAGGTTAATAAAGGCTAAACTATTATAGATCCAGAAACAATAAGTATTCCGTCACTTCTAACTTTCTCTGTTAGTGGTTGTTTTGCAGAAAATAAAGCTGAAATCACAGCACAGTCTCTTTCTTTGATTTATGTGTTGTGTGATTTTGTCAGACGTCACAGTTATAAAATCAGGATTTTGACACAGGCTGTCAGCCATATACAAAAATCTTGTTGTAACAATAATGTACTGTATATGAAAAAAGATGAGGAACCCACTGTGACTTTCACCTGAATCTGCAGCCACTGGCTTTACGCAGCTTTACAGTTTTCCTGTTATGGTTTTTTCACAACATCTTTTGTGGCCGCAGCAGGCACCTGTTTTCATAGGAAAAGCTCTGTCAACCCACTGCACACTACCTGCTCAGAACCAGCATGTCAGCAGGCAGACACAGTAAGTGACTAGCTGGTGAAGATAGAGGAGCATTTAGCAGCTAAAGGGTCATATATTCCTCTCAGGAGTTGATGCGAGTCTGAAGAGCTGAAGGAAAGTGAATATTTGACTTGCATTCATCAGATGGAAAGAAATGCAACTTGAGAGCAGTGAATGGTTTGATGTGACATCACAAGGTCACTTGACTTCACTCAGCTTTCAGCTTGTAATTTGATTTAACACCCCGAGCTCTTTCACAACAGCCTCTCTTCTTAGAACGTTTAAAATAGTTTGCAGTGTCAACACAATGAGACAACAAAGGTGCATCAGTGGGTAGATCAGTTTTCGTGTTTGGTGTGATGAATTTTAAGGACATGTAATAGCTTAAAGGTCCCATACTTTCCATTTTTCAGTCAGGTGTTTTATTCAGTCATTTTGAGATCTGTAATTGAGATCTGATATATTTGGGATTTCAAGTACTAAAAACCATCAAAAGCAGATTTCAGGTAAACACTCCTGACCAAAGCCAAATCAAAACCAAATCCTGTAAGGTTGGATGGTGGCTCCATGTGGGCGGGGCTTGAGGGCGTACCTGAGGGTTGTGCCTGCTTTGTTGTGACATCACAAAGTACCTGATGGCTGGTTTTAAGGCTCAGTTTCTGAATCCAGGCTGTGAGCATTTCTCTGCTTTATAATTAAAGAAGACATGGACATTTAACTTTGGATTATATAATATGATGTGATAAACTTGTTTCTGGTGCCTTCAAGTGGCCAAAAAAAACCAGTTACTGCTGGTTTTAAGAGCAGTTTAAAAGCTGTTTTATCAGGAATGCATTCAAACTAAAGCACATCCTCATGCCTCGCTGCCCCCATAAAAGCCCACTCCCTTCAAAGTCCTTGATTTTTTTACATTTTTTTTTTTTCTCCCCTGCCCTTGACTGTCTACATCCATGTGTTTTGTGGATGTTGATGCTAAAATCCATCTGCCAATTGCTCATAGAACTGCAGTTACATACTAAACCTCTTGTGCTAATGTCAGAGCTCGGTATTGTTACTGACGACCACAAGAGTTTCAGACTTGAGCAGATTTGTTTGAACTGTTGGTTTTAGTGAAGCTTTGGTCGATGTTGCAAAAGAAATGGAGAGTGACAGAAAAAGACAGTGAAAAGAATCAATGATGATCATAATGTTGCTCTAAATACTGCAACTGTATGCAACTAGCTCAGTCATTCAACATCAAAGGTTTTTCACAAATTTGATTTATTTATGTGGTCTACAGAGTTCCATGATTTTCTCTCTATCCAATTGTATCATATTAATCATACCCAGCACACATGCAATTTTTTTGTGGATTCCCAGCAATCTGGTTCCTGAGCAGGAGACACCACCTGTATGACTATTGGTATATATTAAGTCTGACATCTTCATATGTATATCTGAGTGTTATTAAACCTTCACTAAGTAGCATGACAATGTCATTATCTGTCAACGTGGTTGTGGTAGCAGAGAGTTGTTCTCTCTGTAGGTTGACTCAGAACAACCTTGTCACCGTTGTCACAACAATGTTTCCATCACTGTTTTTTCTCATCCTGGCACAGAAAGCCTCCAATTGGCTCGGTGGTTTCTCCAACTAGGGAAATGGCTATTGAAGACCACAATGCTTGCCCTGTTTGAATGGCTGAAACAGATGAAAATACACTAAGTGCCTGTTGGCCACTGTCTGCTGAGTCGGGGGCAGATGTAATAAAAAAACTCTATGGACTTACAACATTTAAAGGCAAAAAAAAAATATATCCTTCACATAGGTACAGTGTGTCCTGTTTTCTTGTTAGGATGAAAAGTCTTGACAGCATTACCAGGTGTCGAAGGCCCCTGACTGCAGGTACAGACGCTGACACTGGATGAACAGAAATGACTAATTTCCCTGCAAGAAGAGAGCAAGCTCTAAATTGCTTTCCGATGTGAAGGTGAAAAAGTTGGAAAGGAAGTGTTATCGATTTGTGAAGATTAGGTAAACTCTGAGGTTAAAGGTTGTGAAAACCTAAATAAGCTCACAGAGACAGCACCTTCGGAGTGGATTTAACAGCTTTAATGTTGTGAGGTCAAAAGGTAGCTTTTCTGATTTCCCCTCCTGTTCATACAGGCGGTCAGATGTCAGTCGTCCGGGGACACAGGAATGGCAGTGAGTGTTTCATCAGGAGACAGATGTAAACTCCTGTCTCCTCATTAGCTGAGATAAGCCTCTTTAGTGTCTTTAGTGAAGAGCAATCCTGTTTCCATGGAGGCACAAACATAAAATAACACTTTACTCCAAGCGGTGGAAAAATCTATAGAAAGACTGTCAATGTGGAGACAGATATCTCACTTACGCCAAATTTTACTTACAGATACAAAGAACCTGGGATGACTCCATTTAAAGTCAAATTATGAGAAAAACCGAAAAAGAATGAATCACATTGTTTTTATTTGAAAGGATCTAAATAGTTGAATTGAAGCCTTCCAGTATCTGTTGTTGATAAGAGACTGCTGCCTGTAATCACAGGGCCCGGTCAAGAGGACTTATTTTTCCTGGATGCATTTATTTGAAGTGTACTGATGTTAATCATTTCAGGCTGATCCGCAGAGAGTTCAACAAATGAGCCGAAATGAAGGATTTGAAAAGAGAAAATAGGAGTGTGATCTCAGCATACTGTACAACTTTAATTAATGTATAATCCTGTAATCGCGTAATCCCAACTTTAATTTCTCTCCTCTAATTTTCAATTAGCTCTTTGCTCCCTCCATCGAGGAGGCTGAATATATTAAACCCTCGGGTCGGTGCAGGCAATATCATTCAGGTGAAATCACACCTGGGTGCCCCTCTCACCTCCCTGACAAAGGTAATTCAGGCAACCATGTGACTTCATACCTTAAATAATATCTTGAATAATAATATATTAGGACATATGTGGAGTATCTATATAAATATATTCATCCTGGAAATTTCCACACATTGACTCAACGTAGATTTAATTTGGCTTTTGTGACACATAAAAAGAAAAAGACCCTTTAATATCAAGGTAAAACCAGAGGCCTCTACTACGAAGATGGATTTATGATTAAGTTCAGGTTTAAGTCTGGCTTTTCAGTCCTTACGATGCTGGTTCACTTTTTACTGGAGAAAATCACCATGGTAACGTATGATGAACTCCCAATCTGGTCTGGAGCAGGTTCAGATCAAAACCTGCCAACAGCCAAATTGTTGACCAATCAGATACATGGAAAAGCCAAGTCATCATTTCTACAGGGCAACAACAGAGTTAACAATTAAGTGATAAATAATAATGAGCAGTAGATACCTTGTTAAATTAGTCTAAGTATTTCTGGTTTAACACACAAAGGAGAGGTTATCTCATTAAATACTAATCATTATATAAATTAACATGCTTAATACATACTATTCCAGCTTCATTTGAACTGAACAAAGATGCTTTTAATCCAACGGGATTCCTGACAGCTTCATCTGTGCAGCTCAGAATAACATGAGGAGACTGTGACTTTAACTGGAAATAAAAACTAAACCCTCTGATGTCTTTGATTAGAAAAATTACCGCAACACTGTTGAATACATCCGTGATTAGAAATGAACATTTCAGTCAGACTGACCTCATCAGACATGAAGTGCTTCTCTTGTCTTCTGTCAGCTTTGGCAGCAGAAACAGTCTGACATCACTTCAATGTTTAAATTTCACTTTGTGGAACATCACTTTGGGATGTGCTTTAAATCAAATTTTCCTGTTTCTTTTCATATCATATTAAGCACTTTTTTCATAGTTCTGACAGTTACCTTTGTGTAGACAAGCTGACTTCAGCCCGGTGTGGTGTTGTATCTACATGGATCATCTTTGGGTGATTCAGTATCAGGGTAAACCCTCCACCACTAGGAAGACAAGGCAGCTGCATCAGCCAAACTGAGAAACAGTACAAATGGTATAACAACTTTGGCGTAGCTGTTAACCTGCCTGCTTCAAAAATGCCAGAATAAAGGTAGTGAAGGAGGACACCATCTCTTCAGGGTCGGTGTAAAAAAGGCATCCACCCAAGGCTCGGCTGCAGACACACCCCTCTACTTTGCCCATTTTTGGATTTAGCTGGGAGTTCGTGGGAGTCACGCACGACCCAGATGGCAACAACCGAGCAGCCCACACTGAGCTTCAAAACCTATGGGTGATGTCGTGGAGGCTACATCCACCTACATCTGTGGTTCTGCCTCGGTACCTTTTAAGAAGCGGCTCACATTTCGACAGATTTGAGAACCAAATGTTCTGTAGCCCGCACTCCAAAGCAGCTGATGGCGATCAAGCACCAACTCATTATTTGCCAACCGAAAACAGACCTAAAATGTGGGATGTTATATCTGTTGCAAAGAATTTTGTGGCTCACCGGCCGCAGCTGCTTTGCTTATAACGCTCCTGCAGTGGCCCCTCCCATAGCCACCGGTGTCAGTGGTCCTAACTTTGAGAACAGCAGTTTTGTGGTGCAGGGTTTTTCGGTGGAATTGTGC
This sequence comes from Rachycentron canadum, assembly GCA_038496675.1. Classification (NCBI taxonomy): domain Eukaryota; kingdom Metazoa; phylum Chordata; class Actinopteri; order Carangiformes; family Rachycentridae; genus Rachycentron; species Rachycentron canadum. The sequence goes on along the minus strand of CM076663.1, from coordinate 19,708,588 downwards.
TGAACTTGCTTGAGATAAGGCACCGCTGCCTTTTGTTGTCGCAGTTGGGCCTCGGTTGACTCTAAGTGACAGCCAGGGTAAGAACTATCTGAATTCTCTAAATGATAAGGAAAGGAGCTTCATTGCTTCCTATCCTATCTTTCCTTTCCCACAGGAAACGCTTGACCTTCTTTTACAAAAGGAAAGGGAAAAAGTGCTGTTCCATGATTCCTTCCCACAGCAAAGCACCACTGTAAGTTTCACCATGACAGATCTAAAAATACAGAAACAACAGAGGACCTGTTTTATGTTTATGACACGATCCCACATTTATGGAAATTCTTGCATGATTGGCTGAACTCCAAATCTATCAATATAAATGTCTTGTCTTTCAAATCTGTCCAGATTCCTAGTTAAACAATGTCATCATAACAAAATACGATATACATAAATGTTATTTCACTAAATCCCCTCCCACTGTTGATTGTACTAAATTTTCTTTCTTTTTTCTCTACTTAAATATAACATTAAATTGTCAAATGCACCCATGCCAGAGAAATCTATATAATTATGTCTCGGTATAATTTATTTTAGCCTCCTGCTCAGTTCCTTATTTTCATTTGTTTATGATTTTAATGGCTGGACTTTCTCTACTTTGTGTTTGTTTTATGCTCACGAAAGGAGTCTTTATCGTCCATGTGTTATTTGGTTTAAAAATGAAAATCCTTCCGTGTGCAGTTGGGTTCTCTTGGCTTTGCTACACATACTGATTCACTTTATCTGTCAGTGGTCATAATATTATGGCTGATCAGTGTAGAGTGCAGCATATGCTTATTTCCCAGAGCAGACTAGTATGAATTCAACTTGCAAAGGAGTTAGTATGAAGGCTTTGTTCATTCTTTTTTTTTTTTTTTCTTGGCCAGCACTAGTTACAAGTTTCAGAGGCTTAGACTGAAAAGACTTTGCAGACAACAACAGGCCGGGTGCTTCATCAGATGCAGCTTTGTGGGAGAGTGGCAAAGAGAAAAGACCCTCTTGAAAACTCATGATATCTCTGAAACGAGGTTGTATGATCTGGCGAGACCAAATGTGAGGTTTTTGCTATCAGGCTAAAAGCTGTGTTTGGTGTGAGCTAAATGCCTGCACACCATCATACCGATCCCATCCCCAGCGTGAAGTGTGGTGGTGGCAGCGTCACGCTGTGCGGACGCTTCTGAGCAGCGGGGCCCTGAAGGCTTGGGAGGGTGGAGGGTAGGATGACTGCAGCAAAACACAGAAAAAGCTGCAGGAAAATCAGACGCACTCGTCACTGAACTTGAAAAAAAAAGCAGTTCACGACTGAGCCCTACACAACATGACACAGCTCGAGCGGCTTTGTAATGAAGACTGGAGAAAATTGTCGTAGCCCAACCAGGCTGTAATGGCTGTGAGAGGGTTAATACTCCATACAAGTAATTTACATTTTTATAGATAATTAATTTAGATCACACCAAGTAGAGATCTGTTTTTCTAACCTTTTTCTAACCTCTGTTGTTGTTAGTGTGAACAAAGCTATTTTATTTGTAGTGTTGATATCCATAAGTTGATATATTCGTGGTTTTAAGAACCAAAAACTATCTCAGTGTAGTTTTCCACTCTTTTCCTCTCAGGCTTCTCTCTGGAGCTATAGTAACAACAGGTCAGTGAGCCAATCAGAAGAGAGGACAAAAGCCTCTCTTCTGATTGGCTCACTGCTACATTTTTAGTGGCTCACATTGTTGGAAAACAGTTTTCAGGTAACCACTCCTGAAACCAAATCCTGCAAGGTTGGATGGTGGGTCCAGGTGGGCGGGGCTTGGGGCACGACTGTGGGTGGTGACTGCTTTGTTGTGACATCAAAAAGTTACAGCTTTTTAAGGCTGAGTTTTTGAATAGCAGCTGTGCATTTCTCTGTGACCGAGCACTGTGATACTTTCACAGTATCAATGCAGAAGAACCTAGATCCGGATCCGTATTCGAAAAAGCATTTTATCTTCTCTTAAATCACACTAAAAGTTTCTAACTAAAGGTTTTAGTCCTAAATACTCTTCACAAAGCTGCTGAGACCAATTTCTACTTAGGAAAAGCAAAAAGTCCTTAACTAAGACTGCGAAGAGTCCTTTACCATTTCTGACGTCAATGCTCTTGTTCGAGCCAATCTGCAAGAACCACAACAAGTGGTTGATGAAAGAAAAGTCTATGCCAGTGAAAATGCATGTGCAAATAAGCAAATATAGATTCAAATATAAAGATTACATTCTGTTTACAAAAGTGTTGCATTCTCAAAAGTGCCTGAGGTTTGTGTCAGCCCAGGAGAACTTTTCAGAACATGGCCCCTGAATTACAATACAATAAAAAACATCTTACTTTATACTGCATGGGACCTTTAACTCCTTGGTTTGATTGTAAAAAGTCGGTGCGAACACAAACAGGGCCAAAACTAAAATGCAGCAAGTCATCATTTTTTTTCCTGGTCTGGACACCACGTCCTGAAGTTATTTTGATTCAGTTTTGTAAGACGATAAAATACGAAGACTTCTAAGGATGAATACTTCTTCATCCACTGTAAATTAGGTTTCGGGCATGAGAACATCTTCTACTCATTATGCGGTGTGCAGTCTAACATAGTAGGACACCTCCTGTAGTGTAAGTCTCTGTAACCTACACTGAAAGACTGCAGACAGTGGCAATTAATGAGTCTTTCAGTTTGTCTGGTAGAACTACAGTGGACGCTCGCTGTGCAAATAACTCAGTGAAAGCTGAAGTTTGTGATAGGCAATTTAAAGAAGCCATTATTTTAATGTAATCTGTATGAGAAACCGCTTGTTCTCCATTTCCAGTTCAATGAAGCGAGGGCGCTTGGAAGGAGATGAAATCTCTTTCTTCCAAGGTGCTTTGATGATTTCAAGCGAAGTGACCAGAAGAAAGTACAAAAGACAATTCATGACATGGTATAATTGCTCCTTGTCTTCAGTCAGATATCCAGACTCGCTATGGTCTGTAATAAAAAAAACAGATCTAAGACACAGAGTGATATTACAGGGGGCAGAGCTGCTATTGAAAAAGTTGAGACAGTCTAAATGCCAGCTTCAGGAAAAGACCAAAGTGATGTCCGCCTGCAGGCTAGTTTGTTACCATCGTGCATCTACTGCCTGTCAGTTTACTGTAGATCAGATTGTGTATCACTGCAGTCCTCACACAAATTCACATTTTCACAATTTGTTATTATGTTGCCTTATACTAAAAACAAAAGAAAAACTATCTCATTCATAGACAAAGAGTATGTCTTTTTCAGATCATCAGCTGAATCGACCACAGGTAGACTCCTATCAAGGTGCAGAAAGACGATCATGAAAGAGACAAGATGATTAAACTACATCTACATTGTCTCAGTAAAGAATCTGAATACTGCTAGTTTTCCCTTTTGAATAAATGTACGAAAAAACCTAAACACTTTTTACTTTGACATGATGGGGTGCTGTGTGTAGCGGTCCACATCTGGACTCATACACCATCCTATCTGTCCCCAAGTGGAGAAAGTGGAGATATATGAGGGAAAGAAAGAGAGAAGGACGTTAAAGTTAAAGCTGTTGAGTTCTGTTGATATTGTTTTTTTTTTTTTTTTTTTTTTTTATAAAGATGGTTGACACTGTTGGAGTTAACAAGAATAATAAAAAGTCAAGCTACACTTTTTATTTCATTTGGTAAAAATATGCAGCCTTATAATTTTTGAAAAGCTCTCTCTTATGTTTTTACTCATTATAGCTGTTATTGCCCTTGAAATCAAATGACCAAAGAACATATAGATATTATTATATTATTCTACAGAGGAGGAATTATTCCTTTGTTATCCCCAATGTTTTGGACCTTTGCCCTTTGTGTCTAACTGAACCTCTTTGAATTTTTATTGAATACCACTGTGCAGATTGCTGGGGTAAAATATATATTCTATAATTTGAGCACAGGGCTACAACATAACATGTGAAGTGTCTGAAGACTCCTCGAACGTACTGTAAAGTAAAATGAGCTTCCATTCATGACAAAATGTTCCTGTACAATGTATTTTCTAGTCTCAATGTATTTTCCAATTCTTGACCTTTGTGCTGTGCTGTTTTTTTAATTATTATTTTATATAATTGTATTGTTACTTATTTATTTAGAATTGATCCTGCCGCTCTAGGGATCAAAGTAATCTCATATGCTTCTTCACATTTACCTCCACTCAACCACTAGTTGGAAGTGAGGGCAAAATTATACACTTACACTCAATATTATAGCAGTTTTGTATTTTATGATGGTTAGTTATAATTCCCTACAATTAAACTGCCATGAAAAAGCAAATACAACTCTTCAGAAGGACGTATTATTGAACACCAGATTGGGTTTTATTTCTTTAATTAATTTCTGGAAATGTTTGGGCTCCTATATTCGGCAGTTATCTTATAATCATTGGTGATGGATGTAAATTGTGTTGCGTGGAATCGACCATGTTCTGTGATACTTCATTTCATACAAGACTGGGTTAGGCAATCACAGCTCCTCTGAAATATTCATATTGTAAACATTGTAACATTGATAAAACTAAAAACAAATATGACAAACAAGTCACATGCTAAATATATAAATAAACAACAAATTATTTTTATTCTAGAAACTTTAGAGTTTAGATTCAGAATAAACAGAGTGCAAAAACATTTACAAATTGCATTTTATAGCTAATGTTGTATTGTATTCCATTATACAGTAATTCTATGGTTACTTTTGTAGCCATCCACCAATTTTCAACTGCTTGTTCACTGTAGCTGCAGATGGTTTGTTATATTACTTTCCTTTATTTATAATTGCAATTTAATTAATATCAAATATTATTTTTTAGTGGTATGACATAATTTGTCATCTGTTCAATATCTTTTGAAAGATGTGTCTGAATAGTCTGGTTACAGTTTGGTCAGTTTTAGGTCCAAAAACAACATGGCTTAGGTTACAGTAGCTACTTTGTTATGGCCAGAGAAACATCATGATTTGGGTTTAAAATGACGAGTCCCTTCGGGGTAGGAGACCTTCATTCAGGAAGAATTGATTTCCAGGAAACAGTGTAACGTCAGTGTAAGCATTAGCCATTAGCAGAATATCAGCAATTACAAATTAGTATCAGATCAGTACATGGACTTATTCGTACTCACGATACCCAATTCCAGATTTTTGGTTGTACCTTAGACTTCTCTTATACTGGTATCAGAATCAGGACAAATCTAATTATAAGCACGCGGTTAAAGATACAGAACACAGTGATAACAGCAGTCTCCTATATGTTTCTGTCCATCCATCCCAACCTTCCTCCACCTGACGCCCCCCTGCCATAACTACCATGACTGAATGTCTTTACCACTTAAATGTAAACAGTTGTTTTAGGACACTGATGCTGTCTTTGCGGTCTCCAGTAGTTAGGACTCCAAAAGCCTTGGTCCGGCCCTGCATGAGTAACACTGACTGCTGACATCCCCCACAAAATGTCAAGGCACTACAGATATATTTTTTTCAAAAAGTTTTAAATCCAGTCCTCTCTCCTGTGCTTTGGTCATTTGTCTGATTCTTCCATTGGATCGCACCAATACATTAACTCAATGACTGTATTGACTTGCACAACGAACAGTACTTATATCATGACATCATCTTGACAGAGGCCCACTGTTCCCTGGCTTTTACACATGGAGAGCTCTTTTACTATAGATAATGTCCTTCATTATAGCGAGAGTAATTCCACCACATACATTCCTCAGTCACTCTTTCTTTGCATCGTCTCAATAAAACCAATGCCCCATATTCAGCGTTCAATCAATGCCTTATTTCCTCTTTTCTTTGCAGAGGCCAAGACTCTTTCCCATTAAGAGTCTTTGCCAGTAAAAGTCATTTAGATGTAATTTAATGGGATCGTGTCAAAGTGGCAGCATGGAATTTCAAAGCTGACATTCTTCCAGGGACTTGATGGGAACTGCGTTGTTACCTGCTGTGTCGCAGTTACCAGAGATTTAAGATCGATTTTCTTCCTACACTTTAGCCGTGAAGTGGGGATGTGGTTAAAAAAAACAAACAAAAAAAAAAAAAAACTCATAATGTTTCTCTAAAGGATGCAGTGAAAATGCTGTTTTCTGCTTTTCACTGATGAAAACTTCTGGATTAACTCTAAAGTCACCGCACAAATTCTCAAATGAGAGGATGCACAGTAAAAGCTTAAAACAAATCAGATGACGATCAGTGTAATCTTTTGTCAAATGAAATAAAAAGTTTTATCTTCTCACCTGAATTCAAAAAGTTAAAGGTTTATCATTGTGAAACAAATGGAAGTGGCATTAAGATCCTCTTCATAAACAGCTTACAGTTGCAGAGAGTCGTGCTACATTAAAGAGCTTTACATAACATCAGAAGTTGCTCCTCATCCATTTATGCAGCCTGAAAATAAAGCAGAGCTGCAGAGGGATCACACTCGGTGACAGTGTTTATTTTGGAGATGAAAATGATCATGAAAAATCTGGCCCACATTTAACAAGCAAGAAAAAAAAAAGAGAGAGAGAGAAAACAACATATAAACAAATATTTTTCACTTGAGCAGATTTTTCATGATTGTTGTTGATCCAGATTTCTTGTTTTACCATAAAACAAGACAATGGCAATAAATTGTAACAGTGGAGTTTTAACCAATTCTATTGATAACCACAGTTAGATGTGTATGAGCCACAGGAACATACGAATGAACATGACCAGAGTCAATTCTTAGCTAATGCAGAAAAGTGATCTAATTATTGTTCTATTGCAGTTTGAACAATGATCAGAAAGTTAAAGGACCAACATAACATTGCATAAAGTGAGTTGCACACAGCCTGTATTCAGAAACTGAGCCTTAAAACCAGCTGTCAGGACTTCTGCAACTTTGTGATGTCACAACAAAGCAGTCTCCACCCTCAGCCATCATCCAAAGCCCCATCCACCAGAAATCTGATATACTTTGATTTGATTACTCAGAAAACAATCAGCCAATCAGAAGAGAGGCTCAGACTGGCTGATCAACCTGTTGTTACCACAACTCCAGAGAGAAGCCTGATAGGAGAATACGACTACACTGACATGATTTATTTTTCCTTAAAACAACAAATCTATACTATGGATAATAACACTTTAAATGAAACACAGGGAAGTGTAAAATATGGGACCTTTAAAGGTCAGAGTTACTTTTATGACTTTTCTGTCATTCATGTTCACTCATGAAAAGATTTGTATGAAACACCTTCAGTAACACGGAGTTCGGTTTTTACATGAAACAGCTGCAAACATGAAGAAAGACATTTCTTCATTTGACAGTTTAAAGGAATACAGGAATAGTGGTTGTAAATACACTTTAACTCCTTTGTTTGCAGAGTTTGAGATGATCAGCACATCTCTCACGTCTGTATGCACATGATTACAGCAGCTGTGATCAATATAATAACAATTTATCAAACGGCAATGTGAAGTCAGCGCAGTGCAACAAAGCAAATAAACAAAGTCAATCCCACATGAGTTAAACAAATAAGACAACGTGTTAATTAGTGAACTGTAGATAAGATAAGATATGTATATGCAGTGGTGGCTGGTAAATAGGGTGTGGGGGGGTGGGTGGTGGGCTTGAGTGCCATTGGTGGTGTCAGACAATCCATAGCAGCACTTCATAGCTCAATAACACACAAAAAAAGCAACGCAACACAATGTAATGTTGCCTCAACACGGGCCAGTAGCACTACTATTTTTTCCCTCCTTTGCTTCTGGCCAGAAAATTTCTCAATTTCTCTTTTCCACTGACAACATGGCCAATGCGTTCAGCCTCAGCTTCCGCCGTGGTCATGGGTGTGGTGGTGAGGATCTTTAGGAGAGTGACAACCTCTGAAAAGACCTTCACCATTGTTCTCGGTAAAAAACTGGAACAGGTCCACAGCACCACGACAGGCATTGGACTCGTCCTTGCTGTAGATGAGACTAAACTCTGTCTTCAGCTTGCTCCCACTGAGCGCTGGGTAGGCCTTCACGGTGTTGCTCAGTGCATCTTCAGGAAATGCCATCTTGTATTAACCTGTCCTCCTGCGGCAAGGTGGCACTAACAAGGTGGTCTGGGAAGGAGAAGTGTCCCCTGGCGTGTCCCCTTATGGTATCACAGACCTACAGACAGAGAAAAGAAAAAAATCATTAGACATGACAAAATGCCCATTTAACCTACATCACCTAAAGTTGCCAACAAGCAACAGTAAATATCTACTAAAGCCATTTTACTGCTATTGTTACATTCTATGAAGTCATAAAAAGAGTAGGAAAATATTAGCTAACTCCGAGGTCATTCTGCTGTTACTATGAAAGTCCTTTAATACCATGAAACAAATGGCAAAAGACAATTTTCCAAGAAGTTTACACTGTTGCAACATCAACGTCTATAAATCACAGGTTAGTTTCTCTTAGACAATATTCATTTTTAACTGTTGGGCTTTTACCCCCAATTACTCACAGTTACAGTTCAAGCTTTTTAATTAAGGTCCCAATGAACATATTTCATCAACACAAAGTAGGTAAAAAGTCAGCAAACATCCTTCCACAGAGATTAAAATAAAAATACTATAGTCCAGTGTAACATGGACTGTGACTGATCAACTGATCTGTTGCGATCCAATTTCATGGAGGGAATTTCTGCCAAGGACAAAGAAAATTGATAATAATAACAAGAGAGAAAGAGAGATAATCAAAGAGAGAAAGCAATTAATAATAACCACGTCGTAAAGGGATGCACAGCTGCAGGATTTACACACCCCACCCTGACACCCACCAGGCCGGGGTGTGCAGAAAGTGTTGCCCAACTGCAGCTGTGCATGATGACAAAGAGACCAAAAACTTGCGTTCAGCTTGATTTCTAGATGGGGTCTTACGTTCCTCACAGGCACGATGCTCCATCTATTGTCCTGTCCAGGTATTGCAACAACAAACAGATAATGAAATCACCACAACACAATAATTTACAATAACTTAAAATAAAATACAATAATACTTAATACAATAACTTAAGAAAAACTATATATATATGTGTGTGTGTATATATAGTGATGTCTCTTTTTAAGCAGATTAACTTCTTAGTTTAACACAGCTTTTTAACATGCTATCATTTCTTACCCTGTATTTCTGCATTTTGATCTTTAATTTACACTTGATGTTCATACTTATTTCTTGTACAAAGTCTTGTTAACCCTTTACAATCTAAATAACAGGAATACAGCCATCACCTGATCTTTTGTGCGTCCTGCTGGAACTGCTGGATTCACCTGTTGATATGAATCTACATCCCTCTTCTGGAGCTTGGCGTAGAGGAGGTCCATGTGTGGCATGATGTGGTGAAACAGCTGCAGAAAGAACTTAAAACCTTGATCTTCCGGTGGCAGAGCGAAGGCTCCTGCTTCTCTGACGGGATTGGGGTCAAAGTCACCTGAGTCTCGTATGCTCTCAAAGCAGTGGATGAGGTCCTCTCTGTGCTCGGACACGGTATTAAAGGCACGGCTCCATCTGATGTTGCTGGATGTTGGCAGTCTATGGGCCAATGCTTGGAACACCTGTCTGCTTTGGTGATCTGGTAAAAAAAAAAAAAAAAAAAAAAGCTGGCAAATCCACCAAGGTCAGAAAAATAATGTCTTATTGTTGCTTTATCGTGTTGAGTTGATGTGCGTGGCAGCAGATGTAGTGGGTATTTGGGTACGCAGCTTGTATTTTCCTCTGAACACCCGCAGTGGCACCCCTCATCGTGCTGGCTCCGTCAGGTGCCCGTGAGATGAGCTTACTTTTCTGATCCTCAGGGAGGATGGCAGCAAGATGCTGTTTTAGTGCTGTAGCAGTGGACAGCTGTAGCTGACTGCAGAGGGATGAACTCAAAAAGCCTTTCCTGCACGTTTTTGTCATCAATGTAGCACAAGTTACGATTGTGTGGCAGTATCCACTTTAATCCACAGCTCAAAATCCATACGGTCCAGTAGCTTGTTCCCTTAAGTACAGTGGCGTTCACAAAGCTGCTGTTTCGACACTCAACAAAATCCACCAACTGATGGAATATCCCGGGCTCCACAAGGTTTCACACAGTCCATTATTCTGGACAGGATGTGTCTCTTCGTTGTGCCTTCTAATGCCAATCTTGTAGCCTTCATCTAGCTGTTCAGCAGTGCTAAACCTGGCAGAAAAACTTAGCTTCATGCTATTGTCTAAATGGCTGCGCTACTTTTGTGTCGTAACAAAAGGAATTACTTACACCACATCCAGCTAGCTAACTCTGTTTGTCACAAAAAGAGCGAGAGAAGCCCCAGGGGGGGTAAACTCGTCCTCGATCACCTGCATGCTGCTGAGTTTGTAAATCAGGTTGGTCCAGTCCAAGCTCCTTTATCCTCTTTCTTTTCTTTAAGTGAACTCCTTGTGAAAGGGTGTTTTTGGAAGAAAGTGACTAAATTTTCTTTGATTTCCATGGTTCCACCTGAAGTCGCCATCTCTTGAAACTTCTGGTCAGCCAGAGAGCAGGAGTCCAAGTGACAGTCCGACCTAAAAGATAACTGTCCAATCACATTAGATAAAAAAACAAAAAAACAATACCTACTCGCTGCCAATAAAAGTGTGAGTGTCTGGAAGTGAAAGAAACCAATCCGAGAGCAGCTTCAGGTCACCTGCTTGTCAAAAGTTGAGGGATGAGCACTCTCATTTGGCCGGCGCCCTTCACATAGGAAGTATTACACAGAAATTAAGCAAATAGAATTTGGAACCAATTTGTGATGAAAGCTGACAGACTACCAGGCCCATTGCACAGTAAACAATTTTTATTTCATAATTATCTTCCATCATCTAATTAATTTCTGTTTAAGATGTTAGTCAGTAGACTTTCTCCTCTTGATATTTGGAGTGGGTGGCGCCCCAGCGCCCCACATTAACTTGCCGCCACTGTATATATGATATTCCTTTATTAGTCCCACAGTGGGGAAATTTGCAGCCAAGTTGGATGTAGGAAAGAAAAACTGCAAAATGTCAGCATAAAAAAAGAAAAGAAAATAAGCAACAGATAACAATAATATAACATGTACAACTGGATATTTATATTAAAAAAATATGCGCTAGCAGCCTATTAGATATATTGCACAGATGGTGTGTGTTGATTATTGCACATGGTGATTTGTAAGTTGTCAGTGATCTACAGATTGCGTTGTTGTGTAGTCTGACAGCAGCAGGAAGGAAAGACCTGCAGTACCTCTCCTTCACACACCGCGGGCACAGCAGCCTGTTACTGAAGGAGCTGCTGTCAGAGTGTCCTGCAGGGGAGGGAGGTGGTCTCCACGGGGAAGGGATGATAGTGCAGCCACAATGTTGTTTTCAATTTCTTCCAACAACCAAATAGTTTTGGTTCCCAAACTAAGCCGAACGTCGGTGGGAGATCAGACAACAGTCTAGTACCATCCTGGCAATTGGGGCCAGACATTCAAGCTATTTTGCAATTAGTTTGAAAGGATTTTACTAGATTGTCATGTCTTGTACTGTATGCAAGGACAGTCTGGGTGCCGGCATGGGCACATGTCCAATGATTCCTGCCACAGTGGTATTACTCCACCATCCAGAATTATTGTTCCAACTACAATAGTGTCCCAAAAAGGGAAATGATCTGGAGCAATAATCCTTCTCCCCAGAATTATAAACACAAATTCAAACCCCCACGCATTTTTAACCTTCTACTAAAACTCCAGTCACCTTTCGTGTAATGGAGTTCAACTGCCATAAAGTTTGCTTCAAATTGGACATGGTTGTTGAATAAAACAGTGAAAATGTAATCATATAAGTTTTACATGAAATACTAACACCACTGGCTTGATTTGCTTTGCATCCTATATATTACAGGCTTTTTCAGACACAGATAAATCTGTACATTGAGTCACATTTCCAGGTTTCTTTGGTTGCTGACTGTGGAGGAATTATAAGGCTCTAATGCAAAGCACAAACAGTGAAGGAAACATGCTTCAGATCCAGAAATGCAACACTATTAAAACACATACAACTGTAAAAGGTGAGAGGTGGCTTTGCTTTGTATAAGCAGCAACGTTACACAATTTGTATTAATTTTCAGAGCGTGCGGTCAGTCTATCTGACAGTGTGCACCATGACCCCATGGAGAATGGTCTCATGAAATTCCTTTTGGATGAAAACATTTGGTCTCAGAATTGAAACAGTAATATTTGTTGCTGTTGGTTTGTCTGAAGTTAAAGATGAGTACATAATAAACACATATTCAATTGGACATTTGAATAAGTCTCTCTGTATGTTACTGTCTATTCAAACTGAGCCCATCACTCCCACCAGTTTCTTCTTCCTCTGTGGTATGTGCTTTGTCCTTATGAGACACTGTAGTCTATTAATGATGTTATTTATAATCAGCCCTACTTGTTGTGTGTGACCAAATCCAAATCCCACTTATCGCTTTTTTTGATTTTCAACCACATCTCACGGTCTTTATCATCTAATGGATTTAGTTCAGGTGTCGTTGTGTGAGTTAGGAGAGGAACTGTGGTCACCTGATAACAGCTTCCTGTCTCTAATCAAAGTTGCTCTCTGGCATTTCCCCCCTGGTACATTGGATATGTTCCATTTTGGATGAATGTGCCTTTGAATGGGCCTGAATTTCACTGCCATATACCCAAAATCAGAAGCACAGTGTCTATGTATGGCTTTGATATTAGTCCACCAGCTGTTTTGTGCATAAATTTGTATCCACCCACCCTTACTCTTACTGGAGTCTTTTGTTTGTATCCCAGCAAAGTGTCGCCTGCTACCTCAGTGGCTACATCAGGGATAAGTGTGTATATCCACGTCTCTGTTATGAACAGAACACAACAGTCCTGGCTGTCTCCTGTGATATGCTGCGTGAGTGCAGGAATTTACTTTTAACAGCCTGGTTACGCTGTAATCCCACGATAAGAAGATCTCTGCAAAAAAATAAAAACAAAAACAAAAACACACACATTATGAGCATCGTAAAGGAGAGCACATCTGTGTGCGCTGCCAACTTGTATAGAAGAGTACGTTGCTTTTGTTAAAATAGAAAATAAACCTGTAATCCGCCTCTAAATTTTGAATTACTCTATAAAACTGCAGACTAAGTGAAGTTTTTGGGGAAGCTTAAGAAGAGGATGAATTAATGTTGCTCTTCCTGTTTTACATAAAAAAAAAAAAGCAGCTCACGCAGGCGGGCATGTGTTCTGTCTGATACTACAAGAACAAGAACCAAAGTGCCTCCTTCACTCCTTCACTCCCTTTTTCCAACGTGCAGTTTGGTGGCAGATCTGTTAGTGAGGCTGAGAGCGTGCTGAAACTTTATCTCACTGAGGTTTTCCCCACTGCCTTCACTCGCAGCTTGTACTGTGTTTTCAGACTCACGCACATCGGAACTGCTTCTCCAACTATTTTACACTTAACATTCCCATTTCACATTATTAGCCACTATTGTCACTGTCTCTGGCTCTGGCACGCTGTAATGAAGTCTGAAACAAAGCGTGTTTTATTTAAACCATGGAAAGCTCTGTGGAAACAACCTGAGCGGTCCTGTAAATCCTGCAGATGTAGCAGGCTAAAACCTCTGAAGTTGGATTCAATTATTACGCTCTTCCTCCTCTGTATTTTTAATATGTTCTGTGATGAAAGATAGTCCTTTGCAAACACAGTGAGTGCAACTGAGGCTGTGTATGTTTCCACAGGGATGACATGCTACAGCTGGTGGATTAGAGCACATGCCAAGGAATAAAAACTGCAGCAATGGGAAGAGGCAGTAAACTTATAAAAGACATTAATTGCAGCACAGAACAGTGCCACGGCACCATTTAACAATGGTGCAATGCCTCGGCAGGCAGCGATTAAAATGACCATTAATGCAAACTAATACCTCTGTATCTCGCTTCTGTTGGAGTCCATTAGTTGCCCAATGAAGTTAACATGTTTCAGCTCATTTGGATCAATCTCTTTGTGAGTTAAAGCTAAAGAATCCTGCTGCTAACCTTTCCAACACAACATTAGCTCATATAACATTTTGACAATGCCTGAGTGTCACTGTCATTAGAGTTAAAGCTCATTTGTTTATAAGAGCTATTAAAAGCCGGACAATGTTACAGTCTAGCAGCTTTTTTACCCATTAGTGGATTGGCTGAGGGCGATGTCAGCATTGGTCTCTCTCTCTTATTGCTAGAGAGTGTGTAAAAATCACAAAATCCCAGATTTACAGTTTGTATGCTGAAGTTAAGTCAAGTGTCCAGTATTCTAGACGTTCATTTTCTGTGACTGACAGTTGGACAGAAAATAAGTAACTAATATCTGGTTCTTGAAAAAAATTCAAATATTCAAGATAAGTAAGCTATCACTGTTTCTTGGTACAAATCACAGATCTTAAAGCTGTGTTAATTCTTTTGCTGGCTACTTATGAGCAGCAGAAAGCCGTAAACACAGTGTCTATCTATTAGCATATTGCAGCTGATATGGCCAGTGTTAGCAAACATTTATCTATTCACACATCCAGCAGGCAGGGAGCAACTTCATCATTAATTTATATATATATAAAAATAGATGTAGACTCCAGGGCTGTAAAGTGAAGCCAATGCTGAAGAGCCTTAAACTTGCTTCTGTCTAATCACCATTGAAGTCTAGGGGAAAATGGCCCTATTTTTCACCTGATTTATTAGCTCAGTAAATGTTTTATGAGTTTATGGTCTCAGTCTCTAGTTTCCAGTCTTCTTCAATACAATACAACACAAATTTTTTAAATGATGGTTCCATTTCGAGGAAAATAGACCATAAAGCAGGGTATGAATTAGGGTGTCGCTTCTGTGTGACCTGCCTGACAATCAGGATAGAGTACAGAGGTCAGATCCACCCCTCTCTCCTCCTCAGCTCCACCTTCTCCCCCAAATATGGTTTCTTCTGGTTTCAAAAAACCAACATGGCTGGCAGCCGAATTTCAAACTTCAGCAGCACACAAAGCAATATTCATTCTACTTTTATCAATTTGGGGTGACTTTAGTCAATGTGGAACAGTTTGACAAACAGTTTTAACTCAGGGTTGTTTTTCTGCAGCATCTAATAGTCTTTCTCAGGAAAGGAAGAGGTTTTTTTTTACTAACAATCATGTAAACAACACATTTCCACTCTCTCCTTTCTGCTAGCCTTAAGCTGCTTAAGATCGAATTGTTTCAGGCACCTTGATGTGAGGACTTGTTACCTCCTCCATTTTGTCTCTCGCGATGTTGCTTTATTTGTCAGATGCAGAATTGTACACCGTGAAATAATTTGCACTAAATTTGGTTGAGGGATGAAGTATGAGCCAGGGATGAGCCCATTAAAATTTGAGGGCAGATCACTATAAATTGTGATTTTTTGTCTTTGAGGTTTTTGAAGGTCTGCATGTTTCTAGTTACCATATATTTGTGTTTTGAACAAAACAACCAAATTTTTTTTCACAATTCTCTGACAGTTTATTGATAAAATTATTAATCAAGATGTAATTTGGTTGATTTATCATTTATGAAAGCAAGCATTAGTTCCAGTCCTTAAACATAACACTACAAGTCTTCACAAAGTGTTTCAGCTGTATCAGCCATTCACATGTAAGTGTGCTTGTATCCTAAGAGCAAGGGAGATGTAAGACCTTGGCATTGAAGATAGAATCTCTGGATCTGTGGAAAAACTGTTCAAATTTAATTTATTATATCATGGTAGATGCACATGTCTTTTGATTGTAAATCAGGTCCTGGTTCTATGTCAAAACAGTGAAAGTATCAAAGGTCTCAGTCCACAGAGAAATGCTCACACCTTGTTTTCAGAAATTGAGCCTTAAAACCAGCCGTCAGGACTTCTGGAACTTTGTGAGGTCACAACAAAGCAGTCACTGCCCTCAGTCCTGCCCCAAGTCCCACCCACATAGGACTTGCAAGATTTGGGTTCTCTAGGTGTTTACCTGAAATCTACTATGTTTTTATTTGATTACACAGAAAACAGTCCCAGAGAAGAAGAGCCTCTCTTCTCCAGAGTGAAGCCTTAGAGAGGAGATGTAAAACTACATTGATTCATGGTTTTTGTATGTATCTTCTTATGGACATCAAAATAAGCAGTGTAATATGTAGGACCTTTAAATAAGAGATCAAGTATCACACAGGATTAATATACAGTGGCAGATTCCCCTGTGGAAATAGCAACGTTTCCTATTCATTAACACATGAATTCATGTTAAAGAGAGGGACCAGTGGGGATATATTCCCTCAGGGTGATCCTCTTCAGGTTTTCTTTTAAGCACAATGCTTCATGGAGCTAATAATATATGCATTCCTTTCTTTTGGAGCCCTGACAGGGACTTGGCTGGCCTTGACTTAGCTATGGAGACATCACGCGTCAGACTGTCTGCCCATGGTAAATATGACACGCTGTCAGAGGTATGCAAATGCTAGTTTTTTGTTCGATTAATTGGATTTGCAGTCTGAGTGTGCAGGGACAAGGCGACGGAGGAAAGCTAATACCAAACAAACATGCTTAGACAGGTTACTCTACACTGTCTATGTTAAATGTACTGACGCTGAGGACAGAGATATTTATGTTCATGATCTCTGTGTTCCGCACTGCAAAGAGGGTTGTAAATTAAACCCACACACAAAAAAATGTTTCCCAGCGCATACATCTCGTTATCCCACTTTCCCTCCCAGCCTCCCAGTGTTGTCGGCCCACCAGTCAATCAATTTCGCTGCATAGCAAAGAGTATTTACAGTTCATTAATGAGGCAGCTGGGGACAGGGATGCCGGGATGGAGAACTCCTGGGACAAAGCAAACATTTGAAGGGGAACTAGCAGAGTGACAGTGTTACAAACTGTACATCTGAAAGAGGACATGTTAAGGAGGCGGAGATCGGTGGTGGAGTCAAAACTGAGAGGCTGAACTGAGCAAAACAAAGTGCTTCATGCTCGATGCTGCAGCAGTGTCTTCATTATGCATATGTCTGGAAGGAGACAGGCACTGAGTGGTGCAGGAGGCCTGCTTAACCGAGCTGACCCTTGATAATTAGTACTACTGAGCCCTAGTATAACTATACTTAACATTCGATTCCCAGATTTTCCTCTCACAATGACATCCTCTTAAATTACTTTTATAGCATGTTTATTTATTTTTTTTCCACAGGCAAATGCTTGAAAATCTGCATAATTTGCTGTGGAAATTAGTAGTTTGGGTAGAAAGTCTGTCAAGAGCAGCTTGGTTTTCTGTCAGAGTCTGTGTAGTGTGTTGGCCTCCCAGCAGGGAGGAAGCACATGCCGTCTGAAAAGAAGCACCATTTCAGTGCATCCCAGAACACCCTGCGGTCGATAAGGAGTTGTCATCTTGCCCCACCTAACAAAAGCCAAGACTGTCAGAACCAATATGAGCTGTCATCGATTTAAATATCCCCTCAGTTTTCCGCTGAGCCAACAGCAGGGGGGATTAGGAGCATGGTTGCAGCTATCGGAGCGATGGATCTGGACACACCATCAGTTATTCAGAAGTAATTTGATTTAGCGACTGACAAACAGGCTGCATTGAAGAGAAGTTGGTGGGTGGTGGCAGGTGGGCAGGTGAAGGAGGTCATAATAGATTAATAACCTATACTGACAACTGGCCAAGTTACCAGTGTGCAAGTGGAGGTCTATCAGACATGAAACTGCAGCTACGCTAACATCTGTCAGGAGGCTGTGGCCATCGAAGTCACTTGTCTCCTGAGTCACTGCAGAGGCCTGTCCATCCATCACGACTCCATCTCTCCTTCACAATTGCGAGGACAGGCGGGAGCAAAGTGTCTGGCTCAGTATGCGCTCTGTGTAAAGAGACATGTCTGCACAAATACCTTTGTAACCATGGTAACATTTTTTCCCCCACAAGTGTGTGCATGTGTGTCAGCTGCTGCCGCATGACAGAGATCCAGCTAAACAGGTCTGTTCTTGTCCATTTGGGGCAGGACACGGGTCCACTGGCACTGGTCAGCTCTGCAGTGTTAACTTGGCGCTGTGTGGGCTGCTGACCTTTCAGTTCTGCCCCGACTGCTGTGCGCGTTGCCCCTGCATGGACCCATCACAGGACAGTGTTAACTGTGTTTATCTGACTGCTCCGTTTTGCATTGGTGAGCTGGATCCTGCCCAGATTTGCCGAAGCCTACAGTGTTTTTAGGAAAAACTATGAGTAACGTTCATTGTGTTTGTTGACATAACAAAATATGAATATGTTAGCTGAGTCACAGTTTGTCTGGGGTGATAATTGGCTACTAGAAATGTCTAACATAGTTACAAAAAGTTGTTTAATGTTTAACTTGATATATATATAAATCAAGTATTTATACATATAGATTATCTCTTGCAGATACACAGTATATTTGCATGCAATATACATTACACCATATTAGACCCATAAAAACACATTTAAATTACAATTAATTGTTTGTTTTATTCGATATGGGATGAAACATGAAATGGAATGAATGAAAGAAAACAGGTCATGGAATTACAGGTTTTTTATGGAAGAGTCATAAATTAATTCAGCAGACGTCATGACAGTCCACTTATTTATTAAAGCAGCGTGTGGATAGTTGTGACACTATAGGGATCAGAGACCATTAAATCGTTCAAATAATTATTATTTATCCTCTGGAGGCTGTGAAAATTCACTGAAGTCTGGCTGTCAGTTTTAAAGATATGTTGTCGTGGAGTAAAGTGCTGGTCAATGGGAGATTCTGAGCAGATGGAGGCATCAGCATATCTGGATCAGGATGAATTATTGAGAATTAAATGATCAAATGTTGACAGAGTGTTTCTATTTTAACCAGCACAGCTTTTCTTAACTTTACATGACGCTACTCAGCCAATGCGACTTATTCATAGACTATTTATAAAAGTGGGCCTTGACTCCGGGAGTGAAAAGTGAAGCCAGTGCTGAAGAGCCTTAAACCTTCATTCTCTCTAGTGACCATCAGGGGGCGACTCCACTGGTTGTAAAAAGAAGTCAGACTGTATTGAAGTCTATGGGAAAAAAATAAAATAGCAACGGCCAAATTAGAAATTGGAGGCTTCAAAATAGCAGCTCACAAACTTATGGGGGTGACGTCATGGTGCGTTGACACTTGGACTCAAGTCAGTGAGACACGCACATACACACACACACACATGCACACACAGGGGGGAGAGCAGACATCAGAGAAATATGCCTCGTTGGAGAAAGTGGAATAGAAAAGGGAAAGATAGAGAGGAGGACGTGTTAAAGCTGCTCAACTACTGAGATATAAAAATGGCAAATAAGCACTTTATTATAATTTTTCAAAGCTCTCTGTAATGTAGTTATTGCTTATTACAGCCATTATTGCCCTTGAAGTGACCAAAGAACATACAGTTATCAATGTACGTACAAGGAATAGAGAGGGAATTGCTCCAATGTTAGTCCCAATGTTCTGGACCTTTGCTTGAGAATACGCTGTCTAAGTGGACCCCTTTGAATATAAATCGCCTCAAAAATATCTCTCCCCAGTGCAATCTGGCCAGCAGAGATCAGGATATCCTGTTCTGGGCCAAAGTACAGTCTGACACAGACATCTTCGGTTGCTGCTGCTCTCCTGATGTTCTTAAACTGTAAAATAAGTTAGACCAGTGTTCAGTGTTAGCTTTCTGTTTCTGTGGGAGTCACATTCATAATGGTGTCTAGCTGTACATTCTTGTCAGTGAGCTAATCTACCAAATCACTTAGATATTCTTATTACATTTTACCCATTAAAATAATAGAAGCCAAACTTAATTCCAGTAATACTGAATCTGATAATAGCACTAACTCCTGCAGAGATGTTACTCCATCTTTCCACAGGAGACACTGGTCCCCAGAAGGATAGAATCCCAGGACACACGCACACTGACTCAAGCTGTGTGTCAGAAAAAGTGATGAAAACCCTAATACAGACGGAAGCAGAGAAAATCTCCTAAGATATGGGCTTAGCTGGGATGAAGAACACTGCAAACGAGAGCAGGCGTTAAACAGCCACGAGCTGACAGAGATGAAAACATATTGATTGTTTTGCCTGTTGACCAGATTAAATCTCGGGGTTGTGCATTGAAATTATTAAAAGAGTCTGTACTTATTTCACATGAGCATAAAATCAATAACCATTTCAGGCAAGCACTGTTAACATATCCTTCCTTTTCAAGCCACAATTCCCCTGGAGAACTTCTTTAATGTCTTATTGTTACCTCTCTTTCATCTGAAGTGTTTTTTTAAGGTCCTGGTGCATTAAAGTATAAATCTCATATCAAAGGTGTCATTGTAGTAGGTGTTACCTGACTTCTGTTAGGTGTTCTATGTTAACATTAACATTCAATCAGAACATGAAAAAAGATAAAGAATATATATATAAAAAAGACAGTGTCTCTTATCAATGAGAAATTACAGGCTTGTAAGGGTCTTTGAAGTGGGTACTTGCCTCACCTTTTACACATATGGACAGGCTGACAAATGCATGAAGACAGGACTCACCGGTGCACAGACAATGCAAGTGCCTGTGTCTACTTTACTGAGGTAAATCTAGCGGCAGTTGGAGGTTTTATTCCTGCATCTTCATTTTAGGCCTTGGTTCATAAAGGGTTTAGAAATGTTCTGATTCATACACACTGGTGTGATAATGTCACTCAGGTCCTGCAGAATTTTTTCTTTTTTGGCAGCATGTCCAGGCGGCGAGCATCCTGTCCTCAAAAATCAGTGATGGTAAAGTCACTGTCCTCTTTCTGGAATCACTCTGACATGGTGGAGTATTATCCTGCAGGAAACGTAATTTGACAAAATGCTAGAGTGTGGTCTGGGAGAGGATCCTTCCAGTCAGCAACAGTGTGACGGTAGACTGTGGGGTTAAGAGTGGTATGATGGGGCTTAATGGAGGAGAAGGAGCAAAATGGATCCGTGTTACCACCAACAACCTGCCTATTGCTGCCAGGCAGAAAAAAAAAAATGATGGCAAAAAGAAAAATAGACACAAACAACAAAGAAATACTTCAGGAATACAGTATTCACAATCATTTTAGAAGATATCCCAAAGGTTTGCAAAAAAAGTCTCTTCACCAGAAATGCAATTTTTAAGTCAAAATAATGTTTTTGGTGTTTGTTTTCAGCCTGGCTTTTATACAAGGCATGCCAGTGTTAAAAAAGTAAACCACCTCCATGCATCAAATGTTGGTGATCACCAATGATTCCGGTGCCCTTAAATATATATACAACCTTTAATAGTATTGATTGTCACTGTTTTTAAGAAATAGTTGGATATGCAGTGAATTGCAAACAGATGTCACTGTAGTTAATATATATCCCATTACAGCTTTCACTCCATATGGGATTCCCCAGGGCTCACTTTTAGATCCCTTACTTTTTCCTCTACATGTGTTTCAACAAGGAAAAAGAACAGACATGAAATAAGTATTCATCCCTTCAATGAAACTCATCATCCTGAGCCAAATTTCTACAGGACATACAAGTATGAAAACCTGGATTGCATTTCTGCAAACCTCAGAGCACAAGCTAAAAATGTGGCTGTCATATTTGATAGTGCTCTAAAAGTTTGCAGTGAGACCTCACTAACAGTCAGAGTTGTTCGTACCTGACTCCTGGAGCATCTGGCACAGACCATAAGTATTAAATCCAGCAAAGAAGGTCATGTTTTATGAAATATTGGGGGTGGGACAGAGAGTGTCAGTCTTCAAGGACTAATCTGGGGAAACTATGGCAATTAAAGGTTTCATTAAGCCCATAGTTATTAACGTTTTGTGTTGTAGTCAGATATGTGCTGTTACTTCTTTGATTTTTAGAGAAACTGTAGGTCATTATCAGACTTCCGGAGCTTCTCAATATATGCTTTGAAAGAGATAAAGCAAAGATCAAAGGCTGAGGTGTCTGCCTTAAGAAAGCACTTGCAGTTGTGACAGCTGTTTCATCCAGACCCAAGTAAAAAGAAATAAAATACAGGAAGTAGTGCAAGAAAAGGTAGAAAGAGTCTGGAGTGGCAGCATTATCTACTGGGGCTGGTGTGCTGTTGCCAGATTGGAAATTCATGAGAAGAACCTTGATCTAAAGAAATTCAGATGACAGGGTGTCAACCCGCCTTGACTTCTTTTTGGCTCCGCCAGGCTCTGCCCTGTGGCGTTCAGGACTCCCAGATGGAGGCAGCCTATCACTGCTCTCCAAGACAGCATTTCCTGCCTTAGATTTACTTTGGCTTGATTTCAGTTTCACCTCATGATGCTGTAATTCACGGTGTGGTCATCTGCATCCTTTGGGGTATCATCAACAAAGTCCAAACACGCAAATCAGCCATGTTGCTACGTGAGCTGGCAGAAGAAAACAACACACCTAGCTACTAAATGCCAAGAAATATTTGTGGTATGTAACTTCCTGTTAAATAACACATTTTTTTTTACATTTCTGTATTAACCAATGAAATACTATGTTATTGAGCTTTACAGCAGTGGGTAGGTGTATTATTAAACAGTGGCGGAAGCAAGGCTTAACTAAGCTAATAATTTCCTAGCTTGAACTTCATTATTAATTCACAAACATGGCCTTTTTGTCTTTGTAATTCTCTGCAAGAAATGAAATTAGGCACAATTTAGCAAGCATAGCTATTGAATCATAAAACAATGAACAAGAAAACATCATTATGAGAGTTCCCCAGGTCACAGACTCAAACACCAAGCCAAACCAACCGCTGATCACTTACTGTGTTTTGCATCTGAACATGTGAGTCCTTTGCTTCAAGCAGATTTCTGTCGACCCACAGCTGCAGAACTTTTGCACATATTGATACTATACATGACTATATAATCTAAATATTTTACTTTATCACTTTAACTTTGAGTTGACACCTTCAGTACTTTATTTAATCTTTGTGTATGTCTTTTTCCTTGTTCCTATGTTTACTGTCTTTGCATCAAATCACCAAAACAAGTTCCTTGTGCGTTTAAAGACTAGGAAAATAAACCAGATTCTGATTCTGATTCTGGTCTTAGGTGGATGAGAATTGAGGCACCAGCCCTCGAGACACAAGGTGAAAACAAATATAACTAATATTCTTCAAATTCCTGTCCCATCGCTCTATCAAATCAAACTGCCTTTCTCTTCCTATCTTAACTCATTGATTTGCACTTTATGATAATGTAAAGCCAGATGAGACAAGCTGTGTGGAGCATTCATTTTCTCACGAGGTGGTGAATGATTTGCAAACAGCGTAGAGGGAAAAGGAGTTCAGATAAACATGCTTAGGGTTGGGAAAAGGGCAGCATGGCAACCAGTCACACCTATAATTTGGTGTAAATGAATGTAAATTACAGTCTGTACAGTAATACTCCACGCAGATGTATCACTGCACTGATGTATTGTACTTGTGAACCTTAGCTGCAATAGCAGTGGAGGCGGGCGGTAAACTGCAACATGATGGATCTGGTTGCAAAGATTTTCTGTTCAGTGTGGGAGTGGTCCTGGCTCCCCTCTTACAATGATCCCTCAGTGTGGCGCTCTAACATCCCTCTCCTGTCCTACCATTTGCCTCTAACTGCTAACTACAGGCGCTTCCTTTATGTGTATCAGTCCCATGAGACAGGATGTTTCTTTGATACTTAAACTAGTGTATTTACCACCAAATGTAAAATACAAAGCCACTTAAATCTTTCATCTTATCTGTTCCAACTTTTAACCAACAGGGACTGAACCTATTGTCCCTGTCTGTATGCATCATGCTTTCCTTAATATGTGATTCGGTGTCTGTCGTCTCCCCAGGGTGATGCATATGTTGAGGGCTTAATAAGTGATCCAAAACAAAGCTTTTTCATTGTGAAAAGGCAAAAAAAAAAAAAAAAAAGTTCTTTACTGTCAGAACTATCTACCTATGCAGACGGAGGGACACTTTAACACTACAGATGCTCTAATGCACAGACAGTCCCGGTGGAGCGTCTATCTGACTGTCGCTGCCTCCTCGTCGCTTGCTGTTGTCATTGGCTCATCACATCCCATCACAGCCCATTTGCCTCTCAGTTAATCCAGTCCTCCAAAACCCCTCTAAGTCTTTACACTCTCAGCATGGGAAAATAGATGCACTGGCTAAACATATCAGCACAGACTGCAGGAACAGGGGTAATCATCCAGAACATTAAACAGCACTGCAGAAAAAAAAAAATGTTATTTGTTGTCTTGTACCTCAGAAAATCTTTGAATGCTCATGAAAAAATGTCACCTCGCAGTGTCAGTGAAATTGCTGAAAATGGAAAGAGTTTAAAGACTCGAGCCTGAGGAAGGAGAGGCATGCTGGGAATGTGAATGATTTACTGTATGTAAAGTAGCTTTTTGGATTACACTTTGGGCCAACTTTAGTGAAATCCTGTCTGGAGTTATTGCCTCACTAAGTCAGATTTTAATCACTATGCTATAGATTTTTTTTTTATAAGGTTATTGATTTTCCTGTAGTTAAAGATTTAATGCTGTCATCATTTAAAGCCACATTGGCTCATCTTTTGGTATCAATTGATTTCCATCAGCCTGGCTTAAAACAGATTGTCAAGGCTGTCAATGCAATGGAGACACAAATCCAAGAGTCGGACTTTACAGTGTCAGAGCTGCCTGGCTGTCATCCCCTCCACTCCACCCATAAAAATCACTTCTGCATAAAGAAATTTACCCATGTACCCTCTGGACACTACTTTAATACATCTAAACAATCTAATTATCAATGCCATTACCTCCACTCTATTGTAATGGAGCTAATGTTGTGGCAAATTGTAGGGAATGCCAGTTTTCATAGACACAGTTATAGCAAGAGTTGTGTCTCATCAGACTGTTTGTGGTCCCCATCAACTGTTCACTCTCCCTCTGTTTTCCTTCTGTTCGCATCTAAAGTGACTCCACTGCTTTTGTTTCAGCCCATTAGCTGCTGTAGTTCTCATATATTGCGCTCTTATTGAAACTCATACCTTATCATTAGCTGCGCACTTCAGCACAGAATTGCCCCGTTTGAAGGCTCCATGCCTTTCGCTGTTTCTGCTGATCTACAACACGTCGTGGCTCCTATCACGCATTACAGGAGTCGTGAATATGAGCTGTGGGGAACATAACAAGATGAAAGAAAATGTTGAAAAAGCTTAAATGAGCACTGTGCCCCCAAACCTTTTAAACAAAAACACACACTGTAATGTCTTTATGCCACTCACGTGAGCCAAACAGAGCACTTTTTGGAAAATGACTCCATAAGCGCATAATAATTTGTAATTATATGTAATTTACACATGCTGGCCTTGTGACTCACTCTGTCTTTTAGCAGAAATAGAGAAGGTTATTAGTGGAAATAGAGGAAGTTCCCTCTCCCACTCAATCAAATTGGTGATGCATTGGTACTTCTAACACTGACCTCTGTAAATATATAATGCAGTGAGTCCAGGCCTACTTCCTCATTAGCTCCTGCCATGCCACTTTTTGGTTTTCATTGAATTTGCTGCCTTTCTCAGGGAAAGCTACTGCATAAGCTTTTATGTGGTTCCACAGGAAGTTGGGTGTAAAACGCTTAAAGGGATGTCATTTGAGTCAGGATTGATTGGGTTTGAAGAATACTAGATTGGAGATGAAAAGACTGAAGATTAGTGTGTGGAGTTAGAAAGAAGTGAGTTCACCAGACCTGTGTGGGCCCCTGCTCAAATGCACTTGAGGCTAGCAGCTCCAGGCTAAAAACAAAACTATATGGTCGAAACAAGCTGCTTGAAGACGACCTATGGGTTGTTTTTTAGAGGACAGTCTCTAAATGGGTGTACCTTGCGTTTTTCAGTTTTCTTTTCTTTTTTTGTTTTTTGCAATGATTTATTTATTTGTTACTGTTCAATAACCAAAGCTCTCATGGGTCTTGGCCACTGGAATACCGCCAAAGCCTCATGGGAGCTACCATACTGCTCACATGAATCATTTGCTGCTACTGCTCCCTGTGCTGCTGTTCACATCGCATTTCATGAGCCCAGTCTCTATCCTAACATCCACCTGAGGCTCTGTGTCTACACTTTCCAAGGGGAAATTTATTATTGTCACATTCCTCTTTGAAATAATTTATTCTAAATGACTTGGCTGAGTGAAAAGTAAAAAATA
The DNA here is from genome assembly GCA_038496675.1 of Rachycentron canadum. Lineage (NCBI taxonomy): Eukaryota > Metazoa > Chordata > Actinopteri > Carangiformes > Rachycentridae > Rachycentron > Rachycentron canadum. The sequence goes on along the minus strand of CM076663.1, from coordinate 19,682,379 downwards.
TAGTTGAATTCAGGTTTGCACCATCTAGCTTTTAAGAAAACATGAGTAAGATTTGGGGTTGTGTTTAAATAGGAGAATGTCAAGTTTCAGTTCAGTTTTCCACTGCAATAAAGACCCAAGAAGGAAGAGAAAGAGTTCCCCCATAACTATTTTGTTGATTTATTATTAACCTTGGAGCAGGATACACTGACACAAGTGATAGAGATCTTGCTTGGTTCTTACGAACCCAAGAAGATCGGGTTTTGTCCCTATCTACCTGGGTCTGGGTAGGGGACGATTCATTTGTTTAGTCTGTGTGTCAATATGTCAGTGCTTGAGTGGATTTGCTATCAGCTCTGATTGTGTGGGGCATCAATCATTGTAGGAGGAAAATGTATTTTCTGAGACAAGATGGACAGTGTGAGCAGTGAAGTGCATTACATTGATTCTGATGACATGTACTGCTTCTGTTTTTTACTGCTGCTCATTAATTGAAGATGCATAAGGCTGCTGCTAATGCTGTGTTGTCTAATTACTTTGGGTCTGGACCAAATATCACTGAATCAAACCTGGTACACTTGAGACCGCCCCTCTGGAAAAACGAGCCCATAAGTCCTCTGTGCCTACTATGACCTCATCGGGTTAGGGTCAGCCGTTGCTTGGTGACATCTAGTGGTCGTAGTCACGATGACAGGATCAAAAGGGAAAAGTGTGTTGATGTAGTTTATAGAGCGACAAAGTCCACGTCAGGAGGAGGTAGGGGTGGATGGATGGGTCAACAAAACACAGGAATATGACACAGGAGAGCAGCGTTTGATTCCCACGTGAAAATAGTTCTTTATATTATCTATGACCCTTCAACAAACGTAACCATGTTGTTATTACTGTAACCATGACAACAAAGAACATCTAATGTTGAGGAAGTACTGAGTTTAACCCAAGTGACCATCTGTCACCATCCTAAACCTAACCAAGTAGATTAAGCACCTAAACCATAGATAAGATGTAACCTGCAAATTATTGCAAATTAAATGATCAAATTTTGATGAAGTGTTTCCATTTGAACCAGCGCAGCTTCTCTAACTTTTAAACAAATGACAGTGTGAGTCAACCGTAGACTGTATGTAAAGGCGTACGTTGACTACAGGTCTGTTAAGTTAAGTCAATGCTCAAGTGTCTTAAACCTGCGTCTATCTAATGACCATCAGGGGACGACTCCACTGGTTGTTAAAAGAAGTCTGATTGTACAGATGTCTATGGGGAAATTTTTCCAATATCCATGATCGATCCACAAAGTTAACTATGTTGTTATTATTGTGACAATCAAAATAATTTAATGTTGAGGAAGTACTTATTTTAACCCAAATCACCACCTTTTCCTAAACTGAATCAAGTCGTCATTGAGCCTAAACCTCATGAGCGCTGTTATAGTAACTATGTTGATGTACATTGCTCTCTGTCTTTGTGTTTATTATTGTAACCAAGACAATTAAGGTGTAGTACCCCTGCCACTGTACTTGAGCTTTTTCAAGAGACTCTCCTGTGGCTCCTATAGGGAGGTTGGAAGAAAGGTTGTTTAGGCTGGAGGAATTTTTTTCTCCTCATTATTAAGTTCATGAACGCTGAGTTTCGATGGGGCTGTATTGGGTCGTTTCCGAAAAGATCATTGAGTTTAATCAAGTTTAAATCAAGTTTAAAAAAAGGCCAACATGGAAAGACAAAAGTCAGTGAAAGAATGACATGAAGGACTCCTGGGAAAGGAGGAGCATTAGAGAGTGTGTAGGAAGTTTAATTACAACTTTCAGCCTCATCAATACAAAGACTGGTAATTGTGCTCTCACACAGGGTGTAGGCTGTTGTACAATTCAAAACTGAATCATCAGGAAATCCCATTTTTCATATGGCCACAGGGAAGAAGTCTTATCAAATGATGTGGTCAAATCTGGTGTCTACCGCATATCTATGTGGAGATCTGACGCCTTAAGACATTTCCTTTGAATATTAAGTCTGTTTATTTAGAACTCAGTTGACCCGAGTCAGTAGTTCTGTATGCAGATACTGAGTGAAGCTCATTCAGTGTAAAACATGGGGAGAGGCAGGTATAGATATTTTTCAAGCACCTCCTGTGAGCAGCATTTGACGGCACAGAATATTCACGGATGGAAAATTTCAATTGAGCGTGTCATGAATCCTTGTGGCGTTCAACGGAGACAAAATGATTGGAGGCAACTCCCTCACTGATCATTCTGGAGAAGTAAGGAGAGCATATCAACGGCCAGTGTATTAAAATCACCAAGAGATTGATTCTCGTGGAGCAATAATGTTCCAAACCTGCTGAGCATATCATGGGGGGTTTAGCTTTTTTTACACCTCACATTTTCCTACAAATTGTTGTATTCAAAGCATAAATGCGTGGTTCTGTGGAAAATGAGTCACTCTATATACATCCGGGGATGAACGGGTGATGGTATCAGTGTGAGTGAGGTGTTCTATCAACCCTTATCATTTGAGCAGCTGCTTGATACAGATGGAGAGGGAGCGCTATCAGTCACCCCAGGAAACCCCTAGTCCTCCACTAGTCACTGTACAAATTCAGCTTCCTTTGTTGCATTTAAACAGATACGCAGAGGGAAAGTAGAAACAAGGTTATTTACACAGTATCCAAAAAAACATATTATCATTTTACTAGGAAGCAGGCAATACTCTAATAGCCACAGCAGGTTATCTAAACCCATTTATAACCAGCACGGGTCACCAATGTTTATGTGCACTAAATATAGCTATAGATTAATGCTATGAGAAATAAAGAGTGAAAAGATGGGCATGTTCTGTCACAACTGTCACAACTCGCAACTGACAAACTATTGGATCCCGATTTATCTTCATGGTTTAGATTGTTATTTCTATCACTTGTGATACCTTTGTTCTTACCAATGTAATTACAGACATCTGGGAACATGGAAACACACACACACACACACACACACACACACACACACACACATATATATGTGTGTGTGTGTAGGAAAATATTAAATGTAACAGCTTTAAAACAATCCTTTTCAGCCCTGAGTAGTGTCTACAGGTCTTCCTCTCAGGCTGCATTCCAAAAAGTCCAAAATACCCTGAGCCATTAAGGAGGTACAACCTTAATAAGAAAACCCAAAACGGGAAAAGTCAGGGGGACAAAAATAACATTTTGAAAATATGCCCTTACTCATTAGACAGAAAATCTGTGCGAACACAGCTTTGCTAAGGTGGACTGTTTAACCAAGAAATTGGTCTGTAAACTATAATAGTATTTTATTAATACTTTAACTGTATGATTTAGCTTTGTGTCTCTATAGGCCCTGCTGACACCTGTCCAGTGTGTACCCTGCCCTCACGCAATGTCAGCTGGGATTGGCTCCAGTTCCCCTGCATGGATGAGTGCACACACTAATAATGCCTTGATTGTATCATTGTACTTACCTGTATTACACTTAATGTCCAGCAAGTCCACCACAAAATGCTCAAAGCTTAATTGTGTCATTATGGCTACTGTCGAAAAATAAAGCTAATAAAGTCATTTTATTGTTAGTTTGATTCAAAATTGGATTTAGGCTCCCACAGTGCAACTTTAAGGGAACCTTTAGGCCTCTCAAGTGCTTCAAATATTTTTTGTAATATTGCAAGAGTGTGTTTAGGGTCAGTCTTTTCTAAATGATGTCCAGGTGTGGTGGAAAATGAAATTGTGCAAAGTCGCAGCAGAAAAACTATTGATGGTGGTAAATAAGAGGGTGGCTGAACTAACTGAACTCATCTGTAACAGCACTGAAATGGTTCTAAAGGAAAGTACTTGACTCAAGAGGCCATTCTTGTCTATTACCGCAAAGCTTGATTTTTTTTTTTTTTTTTTTTGTGTGTCAAGCTGCAGTTGAGGGTGACCACACACTGTCGGGTAAGCATCTCACAACCCTGACTGGTTTATTGTTGTCTGTTACCTTTGTGAACCCTTTTTTCCTTGAAATCATTCAGCACAAGTCAGTTTTAAGGTCTGAAACACGCTGCAGCTTTTACACTGTATTATGGAATGTAATTCTGTTTAATTGGAGATAGAGAACAAATACCAGGCTGTGTGCCCTTGTGCGGAGAGAAGTGATTAACCACTGCCTTTGTTTAAATATAATCCTGTCAATCACAACGTCCTTTGTCTGGGGTGCTAATAAGTATTTCATTGTTGAGCAAACATGATTTCCCCCAAAATAAGATGAAGGATTAAAAATAATGAACTGTTCGCCTGCTCATTTGCATCTCGTGTTAGGTTGAAGTGTGAGTTTGAGAAACAAATTGATCAGTACTCCTTTTCTATTAAGATGTCTGGAGAATCTTAATATGCACAGAGGATGGATTTAATGAAAAGTTTGAGTGAAAGACTGGCAGATTTGAAATTGTACTTATCACACATTTAGTGTCACCAGTCACCTCCTGTAAGGATCCAGCATTATTTGCTGGTTTGAGTTTTCTGATTTTGATGAAGAAATAGATTGACAGCAAGCACTAATTAGGTAGTGTCCATCCATCTATCATGTTAACTCTGCATTCATTCCATTTCTGTAACTCATCTGTCACCCATTCATTCATCTGTTCATGTACTGTACCTGGGTCATCCAAGCTGCGATCCATCCAACGCATCAGCCAATTTATTGTCTTCACTCCACCCACCGTCCATTTTGTGTCCTTCTACCTGCATCCGTCATTCTACCCATCCATTCAATCATCTATCAGTCTATGCATCCATACATCTGTCCATTCAGTCACTCATTTTCATTCATCTGTCATTCATCATTCGCTGTTTCCCCATCCATGCAACAGTCCATCCATCCACCTATCCACTCCTCCATCCATTTCCTGTACCTACTTCAACACACGGTCGAGGCTCTGGCCGTTTTCCTTGTGTCGACTGCCTCTCACTCTCTCTCTCTGTATTTTTATATTTGTCTCTGGGTGTGGTCCTACCTGTTCCTCACCTGCTCCACTCATCGGTCAGTGCCCCTGCTCCTCATCATCTCATCAGCCAGTTTGTCAGTGCAGTATTACGTGTAACTCCAGCAGTTCTATGTTTTTTCCCTTATGGCTAACCTATATTTCCTGTGCCTAAGGATCATAACCCTCATACCTGTCGTGCTCCTCATTACCATTGCAGCCTTCAGTCACTGCTGGCCATTCATCATCTAAGCTCTTTTATAAGTCCGTGTTTTATTGTTTGTGCTTTTGGGGCCAAATAGGTTTTTGGTTAAAACACATACTTGGTTTCAAAGCAAGGCGTTCAATGTGTCATATCCACAGGGCTGCCCCAGGGCTTGGTGCAACATGCACCACCTCCTTGAGTCCAATCATCCAGCTCACATAGCTTCTATTATTGAGCAGTCAATAACAAACTATACCTGTTATTCTTTCCAGATTACACCATGGTCTCGGTGTGGATCGTGGTTCATCGTGTCTGTAGAGATGAAGGAATGCCAACTTTAGCAAAACCTCACTATGACTGAACTCTTTGTCATCCTGGTCAATCAGTCTCTCGATCACAATACCAACATAAAACTTGACTCTACAGTCCTCAAGAAACAAGAAACCTTGGTGTCATGATTGATGGTCACATATCCTCTGACCAGTTGCGCTCAGTAATTTACCCAGCAACCTTCAGGCACAGCAACTGTGCAAATCTTACTTACCTGATCTCTTTGCACTTTGTCCTGTTGAACAGATTTTGCACTTTGTACTTAATCCAAGGTCTCCTACTGCACTGAAGTCTTGTAATTTCTGCCAAATGAGTAAATGTAAATGTGAAGTGTAATTATTCAGTACCACTTTCATCCATGTTCTACACCCACCTATTCATAATTCATTTTCTACACCTGCTTTATTCATTCAGCCTTCCATCCTTCCTTCCAACTATCCATCCATCTGCCCTTTAATCTGTTCATTTTCTATACCCACTCCCTCCATCTATGTTGTATACCACCTCCATGCATCCTCCCTTCCAACCATTCAGTTGTCTAACAAGCCATATACATTTTTTCCATTTATCTATTCATTTTCTATACTTGTGGTGCAATCATTCACCCACCCCTTCATCCAGCTTTCCACTCCTATTCATTCAACAATCTATCAGTCACTTAGCCCTCCATCCTGACATCTTTACAAACTCTATCTAGCCGTCCAGCTAACCATCCATTCAACCATTCATCTAGCCATTTTCCGGCCGTTCCAGGTCATTGGGGCTGGGAACTATCCCAGGTTGCAAGGGCATGAAAAAAAAAAGCTTCTTAGATCTCTGAGTTTATAGTTTCATCCCTGGATCTATCAGGCATTCATACTCCAGTCACACCAACAGCCAATTTACCATCTTAGTCTCTCTGGTATCCTTGATTACTTATGTTGCATTAGTACAGCATAATCAGAATTACTCTTTGATATCACATCAGAGCTTTCCATTATCCTATTCCCACCCATTCCCAATGCATGCAACCATTATCATAATTGTTGTTGAGACATTAAAACTGTAAAATGCAAATGAAAAACATGAATCTACTCCACCCCCTATCCATTTGTGCTGTAAAATATTTCACCTGCGGGTAATTCAGGGGGGCTGTTTTGAACCTGCCCCATCAAAGTTTATATTTGGGGATGTTGCCATGATTCCAGATCTCAACAATATCTTTATTGCTCTACAAAGACAAAATGCAGCAAGTTAAATCAGTGTTATCTGAGAAAACATTACTATACCATTAAAAAGTCTATTTACTACAAAGCAGAGCTAAAAAGCCCAGACAGCATGCATTAGTTTACTGAACTCTGGCTGTGTAGTTACTGTGTACTCGTGTTAATGTAAAAGTAAAACTTGTTTTTACAGCACCTTGAATGATGTTTTATTGCAAATACAAGTGGTGTGAACATAATTGCACCCTGCTGAAGTGCGACCTTATGTTGCAATTCGTCACACTTGCAATATTTTCAAAGATTACATGCACACTGTTTTGGAAACTTTAAAGTTAATGGAAGGTCACAGCATTTTAAGGAAAAGCATATAAACATTATTACAGGGACGTGACACGTCGGCGCTTAGGAGGTGTTCTCCAATTCCCCTGCTGTGTTTGCAGAGGACCCTGTTTCATTCAGAAGTCAGCCTGTAATTATTGCTTGTTATTTCTTCTTCTTTACCACTGGAGAGGACAAACCGCTGTTATTTGACCTCTGCTTTGAACTTTTCAAATGGAACATCTTGGCTTTTAAAATGCAGTATTCTGTCGTTTGTGCAAAGTTTTGTAAGATTTTCAAAGTCACACAAAGAAATAGCATGTGCAACTTCTTTTACCACCTTTTAATTGATAGCTTGTTGACCTTTTCTCAGTCCTCAAACATCCACTGGCCTTTAACAACCGGCACTGAAAAACTCGGACTTTAAAATCTGTGGCTAAAAAAAACCTTGGCACAAAAATATGAATGTAGCTGCTATATATTGGTTAAACAAAATGACAGATAACCTTTACTATTCTAAAACACCTTAGCTAAAGCAAATTATCTGTGTTTAGGTTGATCAGTTTTACCACAGGCAGCTCTGCTGGAAGATGGTAAAGTCACAGTGGCATTTTTCCCTTTGAGATTTGAATACCCGCACTAATAAGAAATGCTCATAGCAAGTGGTTTTGATCTAAAGATATATGTGTGCACTCTTCCTATTCAACCTTCATCTCGATGCCAAAGCAGCCTCATTGGGACTGGCACTCTGTCCGCTTTCAAAGCCAGGTTTTTCAAAGCCTGCCTCTATCGCTGCAAAATCCAGGAAATGCTGCATCCGAGGAATTGATGTCTTTGTAGGTGAAATTTATCTACAGTAACAATCTCGGTGAAATGGCAGCAGTGCTCCCCAGACCACTGTCTGAGAGATGACATTTTGTTGAACAGCATTTCATTCCTCATTATCTTCTCATGTTCAATCCATCATCTCTGCCTTTCCTCTCTGCGGTGCACCTCTTTGCTCTTCTCTCATTCTCTCTGCCCAAAATATCTACCTTGTCTCACATCAGTCCTTTTTCTTCCTCATTTGGTCCCACGTGTGATGCCATTCCATGTGATTACCTTTGCCTCTGTGAAATGTGCCATCTCATAAAGAAGAGCTCCTCTGACATGTTGAAGCCACAGCAGTATGTGTTAATGACATTTCTATTGAGTTGATGTTTGATGTCAGCCTCAACGCGGTGTCAGATGAGTCTCTTATAGCTCCGTATACATACATTACATTCATGTATTGTGATAATGTCATGTGTCACGCTTGGTTGGTTCAGTTCAAAGCTCCACAGAAGACATTACAATGAATAAAAAACGTATTTATTTATGAAGCTTTCGATGGTGAAAAACATTTCAACAGCTGTGTGTGGTCAGTATCTTCTCAGAGATTCTTAATGTATCACATTCAGGCTGCAGATGACAGGAAATGCAAATGAGTGACAACAACACCGTCATGCTGCCTGCAAAGAGCTAATGATTAAATTAACCTGACATTAGTTTATACACAAATAATTAATAAACAATATATTATCTCATACAGACTCCAATTAGTATTTGACCTGGAAACATAGTGTATCTAAGTTGTGTATCTGAGTTGAGTTCCAGACACTCCTGATTCAAAATTACTCCTAAATTAAAGTTGTGCAGTTTTTAATTCAGTTAAATTTCTGAAGTAGATGATTTTACTTAAATACTGAATACTTAAATATTAAAAATGTCACAGCTCATCTGTGTCTGTATGTCTGTCTGAACCCCGGCTCAGCTTCCACTCACTGCCAGATAGTCCTGCTCTGCTCGTGGTAACACAAAACCCCTGTTTCACTCGTGATTAGCTTATGATCTTGTGCCGTGTCTCTGGTCTACTCCCCTCAACACTTGGTCTCATCCTCCGGACAGCTTCAGTGGACATCCTGCCCTCAGCTTCTAGGATCCATTCCCTTCTCTGAACCTTACATTAAAGATCCTTGTTTGTATCGGATGCTGGTGTCACTGAGTCTGTTGCTGCAGACTCCTAGACTAGTTTTTGCAGTTTCATAATACATTCGCTCATAACACATTTTTATTGTTACACAATTACAAAACCTAATGACTCTGAAATCAACCCAATGAATGACTGTAGAACCTGTAGAATAAAAGCTTGTCGCATATGATACACACTGTAGAAACAATGTACAAACAATTACATCAGTAATAAGACATAATGTTTTTTTTTCCATATCCTAGGCAGTGTTGAGTTTAGTCATCGTAAACATGGACTTGAGATCTTCTGAAGAATCTTCTGCCTCGTCTTCATCTGACACTGACGGGTTCAAAATGCAGCAGCAACATGGCTGACATTGGTTAGATTGGCTGTGATTAGTTTTTGCGGTCTATCACCTTTTCAAAATAAAAGAAAATTTGTTCCGCTTACTAAACGCTCTGTTTCAAAGTAACATGTATTTCACAGAAATGTGCAGCGGAATCACAATTACAATTTTCAGTGCAGTACAATTTTCACAAGTTTCTAAAAATCTAATACTCAGGTACAGTATTGATACTTGAAATATGTACCTAAGTACAGTACTAGGTTGTTATTGTCCACGCCTGCACCCATGTGACACTTCAGCAGCCTACAACCATGGCCAAGATAAGCAGGCATTGTTGTATACATATATAATAGTTCCCAATAAAGTCTAGTTAAACATTAAATCCAAATTTTTTAGTCAGTACATAACATGTAAAGTCAATGTATTACACTATCAATTGACCATAGGCTGAGTGGTTTTTATTACAACAGCAGAGTTCAAGTACAAGTTTGTTCTAAACATCAAACAACCTGTGAAACATAGGAGGTGTTGATGTTGATGATCATGTTAACTCCATACCTCCCTGACAGAAATCTACGAGGGCGTACAAGTTTTAGTCCCAGAAGTGCCAGGACCGAATCAATGGCGGTCAGCCCGTTGGGAACACCGCAAAATTTCTTGGTGGCTTGAGGGTTTATTTGACCATATGTACTCACATCTGTACATGACACTGCTTTGTTGAACTGCAGCTGCAGTGTGTGCGTGCGTCCACACTGCTGCTGCCAGTTTCTCTACACTGAGTTTGCCTTTGACCATGGCTATCTAACCAGAGAAGTCCCATTTGTGTTGACCTTCGTCCAGAGCAAGAGAAAGAGCCATAATATAATCATAGCTTGCATCTGCCCATGTTGCCTCCGCTTTCTACTTCAGTAACATGCATTTGGTAAAATTGTTTTTTTTTTTTAAATCATCGTAAAACGTGTAACTATTTCTTTCATATTTGTTGGTCAGTCACAAATGATTATATTTTGTAGTCTGGATAGTTTTCCTCCCAGAGGAAAGTCATGGTCAAATTTCTCACTAGTCTGGTACTTGTTACATCAACAAATAAAGTCAGCCAACGAACTCAGCGGTCTGAAGGTTGATGCGCGTGTGGCCTGGGATGGCGTTAAATTTCAATCCTGAATTCCTGCTTCAGTCTGACTTAATGAACTACTTCTAAAAATGAAAAAAGCGAAAACAATAGATTCTAATTGGTGTCTGTGCTTTCTCTGTCTGGGTTGTTAGCATAGTATCACTGTTTCTTTTATAGATATCTGATGCTTATTTGTAACCTGAGAGGACAAACCCAGGGCAAAAAAGAAAATACATTATAAAAAGTAATCACAGTGCTACTCGCTGGTAACAGCTAAAGGTCAACCCTAAGTCACCCAATGTCAGCTGGGATTGGCTCCCGCCCCAACATGACCCCATAAGGATAAGAGATATGAAGGATGGATGAATGAATAAAGATCTCACATCTGGACTCCAGTGTTAAGTGAGTGAGAACAGAAAATCAACTTGAAACAGATGGGTTGTATAAAATAACTCCTCTGCTACTAGGAAGCTACAGTATTGAGGCTACATCCTTCCTGCCACTCATCCTCATCCACATGGAGTATCAGCATTTTGAATTTGAACCCTAAACACACCCGGGGGTCACAGGTGCATATCCCTGTTCAACCCTGAACAGAGGATGTGGGTATAGAGAATTGGAAAACACTTACCACCATGTTGCTTTTCTACTATAGATATAGAGCTATCAGGGCGAGAGGCTACAGTGGCCCTCAAAGAAAAAACACAGACAATAGCAGAAGCAATCGGCCAAATACACAGTGGATGAAGAAACACTGCAAATATCATTGTCGGAGGCCCAATATGGATTATGTCCAAATGCTTTGTTCTTCCGCCCATCTGCTATGCGTGTTCTCTGGCTGCCTTGTTTTATCCTGAAGTAAGTTGTGGAGGTGTCAGACGTGACATGACAGTTGATGTTGTTGTTGTTGCTAATATTCATATATGTTGTGAATGTAAACCCATTGCAAACAATCTACATGTCCTGGATTCCTTTGGCCCTGCTCAGAATATAAATAAAGCCACTCATGTACTATGGTGTACTCTTGAGGGTTATACATTAATAATAATTTTAAGGACGCATGTTCCGATCACATGCCTTTTGTATGCCACCTTATCGAGCCCTCTATATACTGACAAATCCTCTGGTTACTATCCCCGTTGATAAATTCTCTTACCGCAAATAAGTGTTGAAGCTGCTGAGCTCAGGAACCATTTCCAAACTCAAGCCAATTCTTTCTCCAGCACAATTCGTTAGATCATGACTGGACTGTTTGGGTTCCCTATATGTGGGCCTTCCTCGGGCCTTCATTAACTCGCCTGCACATGGTCCAAAAAGCAGCTGAAAGGATGTTGACTGGCGCAAGAGTGTGAGTACATAAGTGCAGTTGTAGCCCCTCTTCACTTTCGTAACATGAAATAAAGCATTGCTGGAAAAAAATACCTTTCTTGAGCTGTTATTTTGGAGGCAAAGTAGCTAAAGAGGAAGTGATTCTGTGGGCAACTGTTGCTGCCATGAGAGAGATCTGTTTCGTCACATTCAGTCTCAACATGGATAAAAGAAAAATAAGCATTATAATTAAATGTGTGACTGTTTGATGTACATTTGTTCCATTTCCTGTTTTATTTTGTAGTAGAGTTCCCTTTGTATCAACTCCCTTTGTTTTTACTTCCTGTCTTTGTCTTGTTTTCCCTCCATTTTGATTGCATGCCCCGCCCTTAATCTGTTTCACCTGTGTTCAGTTCCCCTCACCTCCCTGGTGTATTTAAGTGTTCCTCTTTGCTTCTTCCGCTTTTGTCACCTCAACTCTTTCCTGACGTGTTTCCTTGTGTGTTGCCTTCGGCTCCTGACTTTCGCCAGATTTCGGATTACCTTTGTCTGGATGTTTTGTTTCCAGACACTTTTGAAGTGAGTTTTTGGACTTTGTTGTGTTTACTGCACTTACCAACTCTCCTTTTGGGTTTCTCTGCATTTGGGTCTTCAAGAAATTTAGGTCGTTTAAAAATAAATGGCATCAGAAATTCTGGATATTACACAAGCGGAACTCAAAACCATGAACTCATTCTTATCTGTAATCTTAAAACACAGAGCTCACTGTTATCGTTCACTGATCCTTCAGCAACTGAGCCTTTGATAATGAATAAAATCAGGAAAAGAAAGACGGGGGGGATTTAAAATGCGGCGAGCCAAAATAATAATTTCAGTTATTCATCAAACATTTGAGTAGTTTATCTGAAAGCTTTTTTAGATCGTTGAGCCAAGACAGATAATAACATTAAAACTGATGAATTACTCAACTGGAAGGGAATCGACGAGAATGGATGGCGCTATCAGTGACATAAAACGATCCTGCTAATACGAAGCATTAATGTGTCGTTGCCCTCATCATCTTTCATGCGCCGCGTGATCGGCCGCTGCCCGTCTCGTGTGCCAAGGCGTTTCTTCTGCATGAGCTGGCTTGGCTTGCTGTGTGCGAATACGAGCGCCATAAAGGGAGCCTGTGACCTCCATCATCTGTTTTGAATTGGGCTCCGCTGAACCAGGAGTGCGACATGTGCTGCACTGCAGTGTTAACATAACCACGGCAATTACCGCACGCTGTGAGCAACGTCTGATGTCGGACGCGTGTTTTTAAACGCCGGGAAACCGCAACTCGAGGCTTGAACGTGCACGCGGGCGCGGCGGAAGCTCATCACCACATTAACACCACGGATCAGATCACAAGTTTGTTTTTTTTTTTTTAAACTCGTGGCGTGTGAGCGCTGATCCAAGCCGCTCTTTGCGCTGCGAGCCTGATCTATAAGTAGATGATGTTTAGGAAATGATTGCTCTGTGGTATTGTTTCCACCTTCTTCTTCTCGTCTCTCTCTCGCTCTGTCTCTCTTACGCCTCTGTTCTCTGCAGCGCTTGCATGTTTCTTTTTCCACATTCAGTCACATCAAAAGCAGCTTTTTCTGCTTAATGGGCCATTAGCTCTGCTCTGAGTCTCTGTCAAAAATCTTCCCAGGCTTCTCATCTTGTCATTTCACTCGCATGTTTTAAGGGCAACAAAATAAAGATAGATGTGCGTCTTTTAAAGAGAAGATGTGCCACCATTACCGCAGCATATCATGTATGCATCATTAGGAGATAATATGGTATTGTGCAAGTACACGCCGGACAATTTACCGGGTTAAGGCCTCCTTATTACTGCAAACATGTGAGCTCAGGGTATTAACCTCCTCAAGTGTGTAAGGTTATGTTATTTTATTTAAATTTTTTTTTGTCTGGTTTCTGCATTTCCATCAGTTTTTAAAACAAAGTGCAACCGTTTCCACGGAGGACCAGATGCCGATGGCCAGCTCCCCAGTTACTGACGCGTCTCTGCTCCCCAGGCCACGACCATCAGGTAACAAATGTGGCAAAATTTGCCCAGTTAAACATCATCTGGTTTTTGGCTTATCACCAAGTGGAGGTGCAGAAGAACTTGTAATCATGGGTGCTGTGGCCTACTTGCAGTGTGACGCATTGTGTAACATTTGTTCGGAAATGTATTTAGGTTGTCGCCTGTTGAAAGCACAGTGCGTAAATTCAGTATAACAATAACAAATGGCGTTGGGTGATGTCATGAAGTAGCAATAGGACCGTGGGAGTTGTTGCCGTCAGCTTCTCCTTGTCTGATTCCTTCAGTGTCAGTGATTCAGGGTTTTTTTTTTTTTGTTTTGTTTTTTTTAAACCTGGTGCTGAATTCTCCAGAGGTTCCTCCGCTCCTCAACAAGCAGTAGCTGATTATAACTGTTATAAACACTGTGTGATGCCGTGTCACATTTAAAGCCAGTGCGTTGCTGAAGCTGTACGGCCGACAAGAGATGTCGGGGAAGGGTCGAGAGCCGAGACTGTAGCTAACCCTGTTTCGATTGTGTACTTCATCACTTATGAACAGCAGCTGAATTATCCACAGAGGTCTCCTCCTGTCCACAACAGAGCAGGAGATTAAATCCAGTAAAAACACCAAATGAAGTAGTTTCACTCTGAAAATCAGTGATTAACCGATGCTCTTCAGTGGTCACGGGACACTGAGCGGCTGGGAGCTGAGCTCTAACATTTGCCTGTGTTCACTGATGTCTAAAATCCTTCATCCAGTTAAAATATATTGTTAAAAAGTGCCGACATTGAAACCATATGAAATGTTACCGTGATTAAAATCAAGTTTGTCTCGGCGTGAGAGTTGATGGAGACATTTAGTATAGTATAGATGCACAACTCAAGAAAATGTATAACAAGCACAGAGGTCGCGTCATCTTTAGACATCTTGGTGTGTAGAAGTTACATGCTATAACTCATAATTGTGTAGGTCCCTGAGCATCTTACCAGTGTCATAACACCACGCCTCCATGAATCAGGAGACCTCTCACCGTCATGTGTTATGAGCACTGAATATAATGAGTGACTCAGGCTTTGATCCTGTGCGTGACCACATTATCATGCACAGACACTGACACCATGTCTAGGTACACACTGTCAGGTACAGACCCGGAAATGCACGGAGCGGCAGGCCACCTCACGCATGGCTACACAGAGGTAGTGTAAAGATACTGAGACACAGCTTAAGAACTGTATTCATTCTCCCAAGATTCCCTTGAGTCAGCCCTGTTGTGACATCATTCGGTGCCTTTTGTTGAATTTATGAGAGCGAATGGGCTTTGTCTGCATTCAACAGCTACTTTAAAGATGCCAAGGCTCAAACACGAGTGAGCAGTTAGCGAAACAAAGACATGCTGCCATAATAGAAAGGAAATGATAAAGATGTATTGTGGCTGAAGGAGGTAAGGCCTTGTGTGGCTTGTCACCACTCGGGCTCAGGGAGCTACAGACAAAGACGGAGACCACGCAGGATTTCAAGTCACCTTTGTTTCAAATTAAGGCAACATAATAGATGAATCTGTCATCTTAAAGTCAGTGCTGACTGTTGGGTTGACTGTATGTGTGGAAACCAAGTGCAAAGCAAAATCAGTGGAGTTTCTCTGATGTGTTTTCCCCTGTTTCTCTGTGGGGGAAGAGAACTGACTCACCCACTGCTGCAGAAACAGTCTCTGTATGTTTCAGTGCTACGTGTTAGTGGCCATCACTGCATTATGAATTTTTTCGAGTTGAAGCAGAGTATGTTGTTCTGTTATGAACATTAATGGCAGAGTACCCCCACCCCCCCCTTTGCTCATATAGACTGACCTCTGGTTTTTCAAATGACTTTAGCCCAGTGGTGATAAGACCAAAGCTCCCTAAAAACAATAAAACACTCAGTATATGGCTGGACTGTGTTGTAGGCAATTTGCATTCTGCCTAGAGTCAGCTGGTTTCAGGCCTTTTATCTGTTTGCTTCTCTACAGTACAGTGTTTTAATACAGCCGAGTTCCCACTAAAGTGGTTTCTCATTAATGATTTTGCTGTTTTTCCTCTCAGACAGTGAAAGTATGAAATAGTGACTGAAACATGGCCCATTAAGACATGTTAACCAAAAATCACATCCAAGCTGCTGCTGAAATGCTGGTTTTATAGCCACAATGTCGTCTGAGCAATTCGCAAACATAAGTTAAAGACAAAGACTGTGCTGTGATTTCAGCCTTATTCACTGGTAAAATCAAGACGCAGACAGAAAGTTACAAAGCTCATTCATGTCTGTCAGCTGCTGGGGAAAGGGAGGAAAAGCTGACCTTGTACTCATTGGGTAACACTGGCAACTCTCTTCTATGGGAAGCTTAGCTAGCTGAGGTTTTTTCCAAACAGGCGCCAGATTTGTCTGTAAAGGATCTGAAAAGTCAGTTCATCTAGTGACAGTGGCATCAAATTGGTATCACTGTTCTCAGTCTCCTTGATAGAGCATGGGCCGCCTTCAGCAGGGCCAGCCAGTAAAGGGATTCATGAGTGATCCGACTGACACCTCACAAGTAAGACTCTCTATTGGTATCCCTTGTGCTTATCAATCACAGTAGCTTATGCACAGAAGCAGAGACTTAGTCAGTTTACAGTATTCAAAAGGGTCTAATGTTGGTTTGTAAGCACAACAGGAATATATTCTGATACTTTGAGGCCCAACTTTTAGTTTCTGTTTAAAGTGTTCAGATAATGTCTAATATCTTTTTAGTGCTTTTCTAATGAAAGCAGCCACCTGCTGGGACCAAAAGCAGCACTGAGTGGTCCATAGGGCTGACGGGATTCTCTGCAAGTTCATCACTGTAGGTGGCATCTTTCACATTGTTGTTGAATAATAGCAATTAAAGTGACAAGCTGAACTATTAGATGGAGCGGGTTTGCTTTTCCGATTCATTTGAATGAATATATTCAGAGATTGGGTCGAAGCTTAGGCCACCAAACTACACAATAACGTTGAAAGGATGGCTGTGGTTCAGGAAGTACAGCAGGTAGCCTACTAATTGAAAGGTCTGATTCAATTCCCAGCTCCCCCTGTCCACGTTCCAAAGAGTACTTTGGGCGTGATATTGAAGAGTGATAGAGAAAAAGTACCATGTGAATGGGTAAACGTGGCTCCCATTGGAAAAATCTTTGAAGGAAATACACCAATCAGCCATAACAATATGACACTGGCAGGTGAAGTAGTAACATTACCTGGTTACCATGGTTACCTGTCAGTGGTGGATATATCAGGCAGCAGCTGAACATTTAGTCCTGAAGTTGATGTGTTGAAGTGTGAGGATGTGAGGGACTTTGACAAAACTGTGATGTGACGACTGAGTCAGAGCTTCTCCAACACTGCAGCTCTGTGGGATGTTCCTGGGCTGCAGTGGTCAGGACCTACCAGAAGTGGTCCAAGGAGGGAGAACCACTGGACCACAGACAGGGTCAGGGGTCAAGGCTCAGTGATGGTGGTGGGGAGTGAAGGCTGGACCGTGTGGCCTGATCCAACAGAAGAGCTCAAACAGCTGAAGTTCATGCTGGTTTTGATAGAAAGGAACAGAACAGACAGAGCATAACAGTTTGTATATGAGGCTGTGAAGCTGTAGTAGGTCAGGGTGCTGACCCTGACCCCTGCCCACCACCAAAAGCTCAGAAGCAGAAAAGGACCATGGAGCAATGGAAGAAGGTGGCCTCATGTTTTCTTTGCTTGACCATGACACCTGACCATCATGGATGGTCAGGTGTCATGGTCAAGCAAAGTGTGTGCCTCTTACCTGGGGAAGACATGGCACCTGGATGCATTATGGGAAGAAGAATAGCTGGCGTAGGCAGTATGATGCTGTGGACGATGTTCTGCTGGGAAACCTCGGGTTCATTCATGTGGATGTTCCTTTGACTCGTCCCACCTCCCTAAACATGGTTCAGACCAAGTCCCCCCCCTTCATGGAAACAGTCTTCCCTAATGGCAGTGGCCTCTTTCAGCAGGATGATGCTCCCTGTCACTGCAACAATGGTTCAGGAGCTTTGAGGAACAACAACCAGTTCAAGGTGTTGACTTGGCTCCAAAGGTCTAGAGGAGTCCAGGCCTCAACAAGTTAGGCCTGTTTTAGTGGCAAAAAAGGGACCCACTCAATATTAGGCTCATAATGTTATGGCTGATGGGTGTATGAGGCCGCTGCATCAGTTTGCTTTTGTAGTTAACTCACAAAATGAGCATTAATTGTCTAAAAGTGATTAAATCTACAGATGAGAAGTGTAACAGCTGTGGGCCTGGTCTTGATTTTCTTGTACACTCAGGATCAAGCTGTATTTTCACACTGACGGATCAAACTGCTTTACTTCACAAATGCAGAAACCTGATTTTCCACATTAAGAAACTTTTCCTACTGAGCCCTATATACTGCATTATGTTCCAGGTGTGTTTCAAGTTAGTTTTTTTTTTTTTGTTTTTTTTTTTAAATCAAGCAGAAAAATTAGCAGCCTTGCAACCTTGCTCCACGCTATTGTGCAAGTACAATCTCCCCGCTTTGTTACTGATTGATGCTTCAGCTACAGCAAACTCGCAAGAGGCATTTTGATGAAGTAAAATTGAGTTTAAAGGTGAATATGATGTGACACAGAAACCAGTTTTTGCTCCAATCTTTTATCTTTTATCCGTTTGCTGCTGATTAATGTTACGAAAGACCTCGGAGTACAAACTCACTGTGGCAAAAAAAAGTGTCATTAAAATATGCTCTTTAATATAGAGCCAATACCACAGGCAGATAAACACAAACATATCTTTTGTCATTAAAGGAGAGATGGGAGCGGAATGTTAATTTACTCAATCTATTCAGCGATCAATAAAAAGACTCAAAGGTCAAACAAATTAGCTTGCTTGCTCGAAGCGGCTTCATTCCTCAAAGGGATATAAATGCACAGAACCTACACAAGTTAGCTAACTTTCACAACCGCCATTTAATCAGAAGAAATGCAGCCGCCCCACCCAGCCCCCTCTTCCCGTATGCTACTGTCAATATTTGGTGAGGCGGGAGAATCTGAGTTCAATGAGCGGGGCACTGACACCAAGGAAAATTAGATCTCACCTTGAATGAAATATTTTATGCTGTAATGCCTTAAGCTTTATGACTCGGGCAAAAAAGCTGTAGGCAGTTTGCATCCATTAGCACATTTTATTAGAGGGCTATGCATATGTAGTGTAGAATGGGACTGGATTTCACACTCACGTGGCTGCTGCACAACTTCTTGCCATGCTACATAAATGATGCTAGAAGATGTATAAATGATTCAAGAAGCTTGATCAAGCCTTTTGAAGTTGTAATATGATTTGTGTATCTCTGAAGGTCATTCTCACAACTATTGATACTGCGTAGATTGGTGTTGCTTTACTTGTTAGGTTAGAGAAGTCTTTTTAGTTTTGCTTTTGGGGGGGTTTCTCTTTTATTACAGCTACTGAGGGTGGCAGCTGTCTGAAGATAAATGAGCGTGCTGAGTGTTTGGCAGTTTTTATTTGTACATTAAGGCAAGCCAGTATTTAGTGCAAAACACGAAGAGAGATTTCTATAAAACGCTTTTTTAAAAAAAAAAAAAAAAAAAAAATACTCTGAACGTTTTCGAAAGGTTTTAAATGTCAGAACTTTTACGACAGAGAGAAATCAAACGCGTAATGTTACAATAACTAATAAAGGGCAGACTCGCACAAACAGCTCTACCCTGAAGATACTGTAGAGAAGTCGAGCTCTTTTATAAAATGTCACACTGATTTACAGCCTGGAGCTGCCCCGCTGAATGGAACACTGGCTCTCTGGGTCTGTACAATGTTTGTCAGAAACTTTACATCCAAATGAGTTTCATAATGCATGAGATCGATCAGTTCTGACCCAGTAAATGTCTCACCCCACCATCCTCCATCTCTGGAACGTGATGGTGTTCTTGCTGCTACGCCTTTAATCTTTTTTGCAGGTAGAGCTGAACAGCGTCACATCACAGAACTGGTGGGAAAATACGTTAGAAACTGAATTTTATGGCCAAGGAAGAAAGTATAAACTACTCACTTTCTTCCACAGCCATATGAAATCAAAGCTAAAGAGGACACTGCAGACCATCTGCAACCACCCAGTGTTGGTTCTTTCATGAATCAATTAATTGCTTTGCTCAGTCTATTATAGATAGATCAGTGCTCAGTTGTTCATCCACGTGTGATGCACCAACTGAAAACTGAGGGGGAGTGAGATTATACTAGTAAAGCCCCCCCCCCATGCTTTAACATAAAAAGTAATGGGCAAAACTGATGCTGAAAAAGACCGGGACTTGGAGTCTAAAGAATGTCAAACAGTTCAAGTTCCCTTAAAGTCCTTTAAATACTTTTTACTTTAATTAGAAAAATAATTTCATCTTAAATTTCCATTGATCGATGATCGTTTCAGCTAGCGGAAGGATTCTAGCCAATATCAGGCCAACTTTTTGTGTGTTAATTTGTACTTCTGACTGGAGACTCAAGTTTTCTTTGCATATAAATGCTAGTTTGTGTTACATTGAGAGGTGCCTCTGATACATAGGCTATTATATTATTGGTTTATTATTGATTTAGTAACAGGTAAACGGTCCTTTTTGATGTTTTAGTTGGCTAATGTGAAGCTTATATTTATACGTCTGTTATATTAAGTTTTTTTTCTTTAAACATGTATACATATATTGTTACTCTATAACAAGCACAGCACTAAGTAAAAACTGACAATTCGCCATTTGCAATGAATAAATTCAACAATTTAAATATCTGATTTGTACACTTTATATTACCAATTTGTTTTTTTTTAATTATTACTGACACATTTTACCTTATAAAGTGGTTTTAAATTTCCCAATTGTAAACGCTTTAAGGTCTAATATTTACTCTTTCCCAGTGTGCTCTGAAGTTTTGATATCCATTATGTTTGGTTTTTGGGCCAAAAACAAAGGCAATGTAGTCTCAATGATTACATCTCCTCTCTCTGGAGCTGTAGCGACAACAGGTCAGCGAGCCAATCGGAAGAGAGGATCTTGGGTGTCCTGAGCCATCAAATAAAACTATAGCTGATTTCAGGTAAACGCTCTTGCAAGGTTGGATGGTGGGTCCTTGTGGGCGGGACTAAGGCACGGCTGAGGGCGGTGATTGCTTAGTTGTGACATCACAAAGTAACAGCAGCTTGATACTTTCCCAGTATTAATATTGAACCTAGGTCTGCTTTATAATCAAAATGTATCTGTACAATATGGGAGTTTAATCTAGTAACTAATGGAATGGGGTAAAAAGAACAATAGTTGCCTCAGAAATATAGTGAAGCAGAAACATAATAACAATAGAAATACTAGATTTAAAAAGAACCTTGAATTTCTACTGAAGTACAGTACTAGGGTACAAGTACTTATTTACCATCCACCACTGATTTACCCTGACAACATAAATCTCAGTATAATACAAAACAATTTCACAGCAGTGCAAACTGCAGCCTCTCTAAGACCATTTCAACAATAACTGAACATTATGTTTATGAAAGTAGTATGTATTGTAAGGAAGGAAAGGACCAAAAGTAATGACTGGAGTATATGAGTAAAAGAGAAAATGACATCCATTTTTCTCTCAGCCTGGATATCCCTTTGGGGAATGTTTGGATGCTACTCTTTACTGTTCTGACCCTGGATCACGAAAACAAACTACAGCCAGCCACATTGTTCAGTGGCTCATTTGTTCGTGAGCATCAAAGTACAGAACAGATGTGTGGCATGAAAATATTGTGTGACAGTTTCACAAGCAGGAAATGTGACTCATCTTCACCTGTTTTCATGTGAAAAGCTAAATCTCCATGTTGTCAGTTAAAACTGTGGCTCGGATTAGAGAACTACAAAGTGAAGGAATAAATGTCGAACAAGAGCCCCCCCCCCCAAAAAAAAAAACTAATGAAAAATGCCAAATAAAAAGGGATAAAATGACAGATTCATACCACACTAAGTAAAAGCAAAGGTAGTAATGTGGCTCTTTGAAACAAGGCCACAGAGACTGTCTCTGTAATGTGTCCAGGGAAAGCAGCCCATAGTTTAGAGACATGAAAGGAAAGACTTGACATGCCTTTATGCATTAGCCACTTTTAGTACATTTAAAAGGGCTGCAGAGAAGTGAAGGGCACAGTGTGGGGTAGAAAGGAGCAGACACTCTGATATATCAGGTGCTCTGACTCATGACTGTCAATTCAAACTTTTGAAAGCCATAAATATTACGCCACCGCTCCTCTGGAGAGGAAACTTTGAAAGTGATGCGTTTTTGTCACTAATTTCAAAAAGTGGTGCCTGCGTCACCCACTGAAGTGGCATCCACTTTCACAGCCAGTGAATGAAGCACAGGTGCAAAATTATCCCAGGGAGGTGCTGTTTTTATCAGCGAAATTTCACTGAAACTGACCGGGAACTTTAGAAACGAGTAACTGTGCAAGAAGTTTAGGAGCAGTTGTTTGACAGCATTTTTGAATAAGTTGTGACCAATTAAAATGGAAGTAAAGCCGCACCTGCAAATATTTTTGTATGAGCAACAGGTCAAACAGCTGTGTCCTGTGAAGAGTTTCTCTCAGTGATGACATGCTTTCACGTTAAAGCCAAAGCAACAGTAGCTTTGCCGTTTTGCCTCAATGCTCTCATCAGCTGTCTGAGGTAGCAGGGACAAAAACTCATTGTACACTAATAACCACCAGACGTCGCACGTCACAGCGTTCAAATCACAAGCAAGTCCCAAGTTACTGTGGAGAGAATATAGACTGTTTATAAAAGTGGGTGTTGATTCAAAAGCGAAGCCAATGCTGAAGAGCCTTAAACCTTGATTCTCTCTGACCATCAGGGGGCGACTCCACTGGTTGTTAAAGAAGTCAGATTGTATTGAAGTCTATGGGAAAATGTCCCTACTTCTCCCTTGATTTATTAGCTCAGTAAATGTTTTCCTAATGAGTTTACGGTCTCAGTCTCTAGTTTCAAGTCTTCAATGCAACATGATGTTCATTTTTTAAATGATGATCCATTTAGAGGAAAATAGACCATAAAGCAGGGGATGAATTGGAGTGTGGCCACTGTGTGATTGACAGACTGTACCACCCAATCAGGATAGAGAACAGAGCAGGTCAGATCCACCCCTCACTCCTCCTCAGCTCCACCTTCTCCTCCAAATATGGTTTCATCTGGTTTCAGAAAACCCAGATGGCTAACAGACAAATTACAAACTGGAGGATTTGAAACAGAAGCTCACAAACTAGTTGGTGGCATCATGGTGGGTTGACACTTGGGGCAGAATCAAACAAGTCACTTTCCCACTTTATAGTCAGTTTATATGAAATTCTGATGATCAGCCCCAGTTTCCATTTAAACCAGTTCAAAGACAGTGGTCATGAAAAGTTGAGGCTTAACACTAATGAGAATTGTGGCTGTTATTTTGAAATGGCTGTGTAGACTCCAGATCTGTGACTGCAGCCCCCACTGCTACAACTGTTAATGCCAGTCCTATTATTATCACCACCTCCACCGAGGAGCTTCTGTTTTCACCTGTGTCTGTTTATGTTTCAGCAAAAGCGACTGAAATGATTTCCAACAAACTTGCTGGGGGAGTGAGGAGGGGCCAGGGGCCACATTTTGGTACAGATCTGGTTAATGGTGTGGATCCAGGAGTGTCAGATTGTTCTGCCTTACTGGTAGTAAGTGTTCAACCTCAATACATTATAGTTATTACTCGTACAATACACCTATGTGGAACCTGCATTGTAGTCCGTCCCCATGATCGCTGGTTTGTGGCCATTTCAAAATCAAGTCATTTAATTTTTCGAAACGAAAATGAAAAAATGATCATTCCAACTGAAATTGCAATGTGTGTGAAATTAATCTCTATTACTCTTTTGTGTGCAGCTCAACATTTCAGTGACAGTCATTGTGTCATTTACAGTTGGAATTATAATTAGTTTTTCCCTTTTTGTTCAACCACCTCAAGGACCCCTGGGGGCCCCCAGCCCACTACCCAACATGTGACTCTTCCTCTTATCTTGTCCCTGATTGTCTGAATCGGTGTTTCAGTGCAGTTCTATGGTGGAGATACAGTGAAGGCCTCAACTGCTTATTTTTCTCATATCTTGTATAATATAATTGCATAATTCTAACAATTTCAAATCGGCCTTCATTGTTCTCAGATGAAACTTGATGCCAACAGCTCAGGAGCTCTGGACCTGTGTGAACCCTTGTTTATTGCTGTTTTTCGTCAGCTTTGCAACAGACCATATGACACAAGCGGCAGCAGCATGTCATTTAGAGTTACAATCTCAAAATAAAAAAAACACTCTTTTTCCACTTTTTGGTCAGGAAAACAACCTTGATAAAAAACTATCAGCAGTTCATTTTCCAAGTTGGAATTCACTCAAGACAGTAAAGTTGTGTATCACATGCCAATCTCCAGGCCTGTGGGCTGGATTGCTCCTGCCATGAATTTTTATCTTGAAGAAAGTGAATGTGTTGAAGCTGCTGCTCCGAGCCATTTCGGTGTGAATAAGAAAATAGGAAATCTCTGCTGAAGACAGACAATTGCGAAAGAGGTGGGAGAGTGAGGACTTAAATAACTAGCCAGTGCGTCTCGTTTGCCATCAGACCGCTCCGAATTTGATCGTGTGCCATTTCACGCAGCGTTGCCGGCTAAGCAGATTGCATGGGAAGAAATTCGCCATGTGTTATGTGACCACACTTATGTTTTCCAATTTGCTGCACACGAAACTAAACACGGATTTGATTATGCTTATGCATGACGCTGCGAAGGCTTTGCATGTGAAAATAGGTTGGACTTGGGAAGCTAAATGCAACAGGAAACCTTTACTCGGCTTCCATTTTGTCAGCCTGTAGCAAGTGTGCACACCATCCCAGTGGCCCCCCCCCCCCCCCCCCCCCCCGGTATGAAACCCGGGAAATTCAATTTTCAAATTTTTTTTTTTTTTTACACATTCATTTGCAGCTGATGCGGAGACCCCGCCAGAGCGCTGACAGGAAGCGCAGAATGAATTACACTTCAGAGCGGGCGCTTCCTCCTTTCATCCCCTGTATGCCACAGCTCCTCCCATGCACTGGGACTACTTGGAAGCACTTACTTGTGGGAACAAATGTTCTCTGTGATAAGGATCAAAGAATCTTTTCATAAGTCCAGCTGCAAAAGACAAAACACCCTCTGAGCAGGCGTTAAATGAACTTGCATCAAAAGAAAAGGTGCGAGGTGAAAGAAGGCCCAAGCAGGTCAAGATAAGAGGAAGAGTCACTGGAACTTCTTCGCAGAGGGCTGGAAAAGGCAGAAATCTCAGTTGCAGGCAGAAAATCATCAGTCAATCATTAGTCACACGAAAACACTTCTTCCCTCATCCTACGTCAGGTTTTCTCTCCACAGTCGCTGCCAAAAGTCCAGCTGACGCAGTGTGAAGCCCTCTCATATCTGTCTCCTGGATTTGTCTTGCAGCACGGCAGCGTTCAACAAACCGTGGCTTCTTGATTTGTTTTCTCTGATGCTGCTCATCCAAAACCAGCGCAAGAGTTACACATGTCTTCTCGGTCCAGCGGTGATTACTTGTCATGCTGTGTCTCAAGTGTCAGAAACAAAAACAAAACAAAAGTGGAGCTTGTTGCTTTGGAGATAAAATGAAAAGGGGGGACAAACCAGATGGAACATGCAGTTTGGGAAACAGTTTGGGGTCTTTTTTAAATACAGAAAAGTGAGTATTTTCTGTGATGTTTAAATGATATTACATACCTAATGAACGGACCATAAAGTTACAGTTTGGGTTATCTGTCATGAGGTTGTGCGACGTAGTTATAGCCAGTGTTTTACCAGCAGCAGCTTCAGATCTGGTCAGAGCAGTTTTGAGAAGTAGACACAGAAGAAAGCACTCGAGCTGAGTACTTTGCTGCTGTGGACGAGGTCAAATTCCCACCCGGGGGCCCCAGTGACTCACCTGGCCATGATGTGAAACTGCTTGTATACAAATCGGTGTGAGCCGGCCACACCATGGATTACCTCCATGTAACTTTTGCCATGCCATTTTCTTTAGCTCACATTACTCCCGTTGATCTTCGGGAGACTAGACGTTATTTGGTTTTGGTATGTTTGGTTATGGCGGTGTGGTGTATGATGGTTATGTTGGCGTTTTTATTTCCAAATTAGTTTATTTTGGCCTTTGTCCACCCTGAAGCTGCAACATACTTTATTGGAAAGCACTTCTGTCCCTGTGGCTGCGTGGGACTTGGGGGAAGATTGCGTCATGTTGCGTCTCAGCCACCCCCTCGATGGGACATAACCTTCACCTAAGAGTCGGGAAGCCGTTGATCATTTTCATTAGTTCTTCACTCACTTCAGATTGGCGACTTGGGGCAGGTACAGCTCCCCTGCCTTTAGAAAGTGTGTTTTCGACATCAGCTAGTAAACCTATGAAAACAAAGGCTGAGGCCTAATTTTAACCGTTATCGAGATGTGTCTGCTCATCCCCTGCAGCTCCTCACCAGAGTAAAGATGCTCTAACTTCTGTTTCACTGAGACTTGAAGTGTCCACATCCAGTCACTGCTTCTCACTGTCAAAGGTTTTTATTAAAAGTTTGATATGTGTGACCGACGTTTGTGTCCAGTGATGTCACATGTTGCCCAAAGGAGACACATCAGCACATAAACAGCTTTACCTCACCTGAACTTAACTACTTTGTTTAGCAAGGTTCTCACTTCCTGTTCCCTGTGTAGGCTGCACAGCCTCTCCAGCCAGGATCTCAGCCAAACTTTTTCCAACTTTTTTTTTTTTCCTCCCCTCCTCAATGTCACAAATGTCAGCTAGCAGTATGAGCTGTTAGTTGTCCTCCATCTTTGTTTTGGTATAAGTGTACATGAGAATTGCCACAGGATTTATGAGGCCGTCTGCTGCTGGAAGTCCAGTCGTTACTGCCCAGTGGTTCAGTGTATTGTCTGGTGTACTTACTCAGTGGTAATGTCAAAGATGATTTAAAAACGTGTGTAGCTTAATGGAAACAATCTTTGTTATGAGCTTTAATCTTTGCAGTGATGTATCATGAAAGAGGAAAACTCTTTATCTTGCCCAGGAATCATCACATTTGTTTCCTGTTGACTGTTATGCGTCTTTCCATGGTGAAGGGGGTGGTTCGAACAGTCGGGACTGGCTAATGCAGCATTTCATCACAATGTAAAGAAATGCATTGGACCCTTTACATAATATAATCAACAACTCTGCTTCTGTTTCCTAGTTTTCTGTGGACATTAGAATGGGAACAATAAAGTGAAGCTCTAATATTTGGCTTCTGTTCCAAAAAAGAAAATTCCCTTTGACATTCATAGTAACGTAAATGACTTAAGTCAACAGTGTCATGTGTTTGATTCCATACGTCTGGATAGCGCTGATTTTTACATTTGATTTTATCAAAAAAAAAAAACTATAGTTTATAATAGGCTATTGTATGTTGAAGGTCACAGGAGGGAACTGAACGACAGCAGAGATTTAAGCTTAAAGGGCTTAGAAGAGAATTTTGTGGATATGGAAAGTTTTTAATGCTCACCCAGATCACTTCATAACTGCTTTACTGGATGCCTGTTTGTGAAAATAGAAGGTAAACCCTGGGAGCATTTTCATTTCTTATACACATTGCAGTGTTTCTGTGATTTGCTCAAGTATTCTTAAAGGAGCTATTTGTTAGTTTAGCTGTTCCTACATAGCCAGCAGCTTGGTTTGAAGAACCAAAAACCATCTCTGTGTAATTTTACAATCCCATCTCTGAGGCTTCCCTCTGGAGCTACAGTAACAACAGGCTGGTGAGCCAATCAGAAGAGACTCTGATCCTGTCTCATCGGTTGTTTTCTAACCGATCAAATACTCAGATAAAATCCCTCAAGGTTGGATGGTGGGTCCAGGTGGGCGGGGCTTGGGACATGGCTGAGGGCAGGGCTTTGTTGTGACATCACAAAGTTTCAGAAGTCCTGACAGCTGGTTTTAAGGCTCAGTTTCTGAAAACGGGCTGCGAGCATTTCTTTGGAGTCCTTTGATACTTTCACAGTATTAACATAGAACCTAGACCTGATTTATAATCAAAGAACATGGCCGTCTGCCTTTAGTCTGTATGGACCCTCAACAGCTCTTATCATTCTCACATAAAAATTGCAGGCTCAGTATCAAACTTGACTCCTTTCCGCGCCAAGAGCTGTGCCCAGCTCTGCCAGTGTTAACTCTTCTTCTACTGAACGTAGCATGCCAACCAGCTAGCTCTATAGAGGCATACAGGCTGAGAACGACTGGGATAAACTACTTGCACGTTTAGAAAGTAGTTAAAACCTAGTGCTACTTCCAGCATTAGCATTCTACTAACGTTATGTGTAATAACGTTGCGTTGTGGCATAAAGAGCTTCGTATAGATGAAGATAAAAATAAAAGATAAGGAATCCAGACTGTGGTGATATCATCTTTGGTATATGAGAATCACTGCGTTGTGATTCATGATGAATGTTGGATATTCATCCTGTCAGGGAGATTTGTTGACTCTCTTTGCAAAGGCAAATTCACTGGAGTGTTTTAACATGCAAGGCCAACACCTGTCCTCTGCCCACATATTTGTATTTATATTCAGTTCTCACAAGTGTAATTATTCTCACAACCACACTACAGTTGCCTGCATTTACACAGCATTGTTGACCTGTTGTATTATTAATGTTATAAGTGTCCTTCAAAGGTGTAGATGAGCTTAGATGGATGTTTGGGCTGTTTGCATGCGTTGGTTTGTTTTATTGAGTGTGCTATCTTTCCCACTCATTGACAGCTATCGGAGGCAGAGGTTAACAAAAGATTTACACTCGCCATGCTAGCTGCTCTGTGAGGCTACACTCTGTCAGAGTGGTGGCTGGCGCTTCACACTAACATCGGGCTTCTCGCGTCACAGATTTCTCAAATGTTGAACACGTTACTGCACATTTTCATCCGTCACTCTGCTGTAATCTCTCTCTCCTTTAGTTTTTTAATTTTTTTTTTTTTTTTTTAATGTAAAAAAAAAAACATTTCTTGACAATGTTAACATACTGATGTTTGGCAGGTAACATGTCATTCACCATCACAGTTGGCATGTCAGCATTCGTTTGTTAAATAGCAAATATTTCTCAAACTTGTTAAGACGAAGAACAATTTAGCCACTAAAATAAAACTCTACATTACCTCTACGTCAGCTGAGCATTGTTCATGTATATCATAAAACAAACTGTAGACTCGTGGAGCTACGGGAGTTTCTCAAACGCTCGGTTACGGTCCAAGTCCAACAACACTGTAAAACATACAATAGTTTGAATTTACATACGAGTTGATTGAATATTGAAAACAGCACGAAGTCCCGCTCTACCCAGTAGCTCTGGGCTCACTCTGACAGACTGAGAAACACCACAAAACTTAAACTTATTTGAACTAATTTACACCTGGGTGTGCTTGTGAATCACACTGAAATACTAGCTAAGGCTAATAGAAATGCCATCACTGTCCTCTAAAGTCCACCAGCACCTCCTTTGTTTTGGAGGCATTCAGATCCAGATTGTTACTGCTAAACAATCATAAGATGCACAAAACAAGCCTCCAGTTTCCTCGTCTGGCTGCATGTGCAGGCAGTCTGCACGGAAACCTGGACAGATGCTCTGAGTTGAGCACAACTCGCATTCACACCCTTCCAGGCATGTTTGTTCATACAAGCTAATCTAGTCCACATATTAAAGCTTCTTTATCTGACTAATTGCGCTTCAATACAAAGACTTTTCTGGAAACTTTAATGAACATTAATTACACCTGGCCATTCACCAAGTGAGGTGAATAAATAGGCGTTATGCTCAAGAGGACATGTCGTACTCACTGCAGGTAGACAGTGTTGCAGCCTGAGCACACTCTTCAGTAATTAGGGGACCACTAGAGGCCCTTTAGGTGTTAATTGGTGTGCAATAGTTTTTTTTCTTCCCCCGCCATGACGGAGCATCAGAGGAGCACATGAAGGCAAGCGCCATGTGGTTCACTGAGATTGCAACAGGAGCAATTGAGAGGCCACTTCAAAGCCATGCAAAGACCACTGTGTTGATATTCATGAATTATTATTTATTTATTATTTTGACAGTGGCTGCGAGTTGGGATGCTTTTCATTCCCACCACCCCCCCTTCCCCCTTTCCTTGAATGAGCCGACTGCATATTGCATCGTAGAATGTTTTATATCACGCCTGAGGGTTGTGTGCACGGAGTTGACACATCTGAATGATTGATACAGCTTCATCGTGAGCATCTTCGATTGGAGAAATAAATGAGGGAAGAGGGAGTCGGAGCAGGTAATAAATGAATTTTGCCTAAGGTGGTGACTGATCTTTTCCAGGTGGTGGAGGCAAAGGTTGAGCAAACAAACAAACAAAAAAAAAACTCAATGTGCATTATTTAAAACAAATTAAAACGCACAAATAGAAAGAGAAACCTTCACGGTGCTGATTAAACATTCATCAGCTGCATGAAAACCTGAATCATGTCTGTCAGGCATTCATGGCCACTAATCACCTTTTTATGATAAATAAATGATGTGATACGTCTGTAAAGATGAGAGTCAATGAAAAGCATTTAGATTAACTGACACATCTCGGCAGCAATTACTGCATCACATTGTAAACAGCAGAAATACAGCGTTTATGTTGCTCAGTAATTTACCATGAATGTGAACTTGTATCCGAGTGGCATTTTTTTTCACCTGTGCTGGCACCTCTGCTGTGTGGACCAGGCCTCATTCAAATGAATTAGGACAGTGGTGCCAGCAGCTCTAGTCCTGTGCACAGTCCTCTGTTGTTTTTTTTTATTATTTATTCTGTTTATTTAGCTAAATGAGGGGCTCCGTTTCCTGATGACTGCCGACAGTGGCTGCACTTTCTCTGGCATATTTAATATAGTATACTACAGCATATTGAAGCCTGTTCTTCATCTGGATGCTGTTTTCGGGCCGTTTTCTTGTGGTAGCCAACTACAGTCTCTTGGTGAGATTGTGTCATAACTTGGCGCTAAAAACAAGAATTGGTCTCTTTGTCTCTCTCACTCGCTCAATGAGGAGACATTTGTGTGTGGGAAACTTAAAGGCAGCTCTTGTGCATGAAATCATCCTGCTGGCGTCACTGAGCTCGTGCTGGATGTGGTAAGAGCAATTAATCTAATCGCAACAACTCGACCTGCAGTGAATCTAACTTTTGGGCCTCATTTCTGCTTTGGCACAGAAGGTGCTTTTTTTATATTGTACCTGTTTTTGACCTTTTCTGAGAAGTGTGCGCAGATTTGATTGTCATCTCACAGACTTAATCGTTTTGCCAACTTAATTTCAAAATAATTGCTTGATGGACCTTTTTTCACAGCAGAGAGGCTTTTCATTGAGGGGGAAAGCACAAGTGTAACTAATAACATCAGTTTGCATCCCCAACCTCCTCCCAGTCCATAAGATATATTGCACTTCTGCTCCATCACAGTGAAGTTAAACTTTATCTCAGGGTGGGGTCACACAGCCCCGTCAACATGTTGATGTTCTCAATAATCTGCCTTGTAATTATTACCGCATTATGTGAGTGCTCAGCCCTACAGGTTGGACCACATCATTTTTAAACTCGGCTTTCATTCTGCTTTCAACTACAAACCTAAGTGTTGTGATGATGGCTCGGGAGGAAGGACAGGTCGTCCACTGCGCTTAAGGTTGGAGGTTTGATCCCTTCAATTGTCCCTGATGGCCATTACATGAGTGGGTGTGTGTGCATGGTGTGAATGTATGTGTCTGCCAAGCTATTCAGACATCTACTGCAAGTCCCTGCAACAGTCGGTGTCTCCTGGATGGCATTTTGCCATCATTACACACCCACACATATACTTATACTGTATACTTTTATTGTTGTGAGGACACTTGTTGACATAAAGCATTCCCTAGCCCATTACTCTAACTCTAACCTCCACAACTGAATACCAAACCCTAAGTCTTAACCTTCGAACTGGCATTTAAAGGTGTGAAAATGAGGACCGGTTAAAATGTCCTTAATTAGAACCTAGATACTTACTAGATACCACCTAGATACTACTTGTATGGTCCTCACTATGAGAGAGAGACACACACACACACACACACACACACACACACACACACACACACACACACACACACACACACACACAGAATCTGATGCTAACCTCAATGTCACAGGTGTTAAATCGGATCACAATATGAAATACAAACATTGTTACATACATGGGGTAGTGCACAAACACAAACTCCCAAATCTAAATTGCAGTTTACTGTGTCATGTTAAAGGCCTTAGTGTGTGTTGTCAGACACCCTCTGTTCTGTATTTGGGAAACTATCAGCACTGACTGACAGATGTACAGTTGGTTTCAGGGCCGCACTCGTAGCTCACAGCGCAGTTTGAGCCTATTAATCTATTGAGGGGTTGATGAATCACAGGAGGTGATTTGAGCAAAGTAATTTTTTCTAACTATAATTTTTGAAATTTAAAATTGAGTCTATGAATGTCTGAACTCTTATGTTTTGTGCCTACTTAAATATCTGAACATATAATTTTTCAGAGGAAATTATCCATTGATTATAGAGGTGCGTCTCAAAAAATAGAAGACTGTAAATTGTATTTTATTTGAGATTTAGCTCAAAAAGTGAAACTTTCATACAGTGTAGATTCATTACACGTAGTGAAACATTTCAAACCTTTTTTTTTTTTCTTAATTTTGATGATTCTAGCTCATGAAAATTGAAAACCCAGTATCTCAAAAATATAATGTTGGCAAGTAGCCCTGTGATGGACCGGACCAGGGTGTACCCGGCCCTCGCCCTATCTTAAATTGGAAGGCTGTAAACATTACAGCCTTCCACTGTAAGGATAAATGGTATAAGTGATGAATGGATGGATATTGAGGAGTAAACTTTCAGTTAGCATTTTACACAACCATTCCTTTACATGAGTTGGATTGATTGCACATTTCTGGGAAACCCAAAAGGCTTCATTCTTGTACAGTGAAGTATAACTGGCCTGGACACTTTAATGTTTCATCAACGGTAGAAATAAAAGACATAAGAAATCTCAGTTTAGACTTGTGCAGGAGTTGGCAGGGCTCATAAACTACACTTCGTCCAGTCTAAACAATTTTCAGCATCAAAGTTTTATGGGCCTGGCTGAAGTTATTTCCCAGGATTTAGGTCACAGGAAAACACATTTCGCGCCACACGAACACACAATATACATCGCACAACCATTTGTGCTCAGATTAATTAGTATCTGCTGTGTCACTTTGCACACTGCTCACATGATATATTGCTACAATATGTTATTTTGAAAGCACTGGATTACACCAATATCCCTCAGCCTTGGTGGTAATGAGTGCTTAACCGGAGCATTATTTCTCTCTCAGACATCGAGCTATTGCTTATTTTTCTAGCAAAGTTTTTCCTCATACTTGATCCTTAAATTAGTCTAATATGTCAGAGCCATAGAGGTCCAAAAAAAGCTGGGGGAACAGGCTGCTTATTTTGCAGTTACTCAGTAACACGGTGTGCTTTAGAGCTTGATTTCTTGTAATTTGTCATTTTTGTCACAATTTGTGTTTTTGTGCACAGATTGCATCATTTGCATATCTTACTGTACATATTTGCTTTAGTTCTTCTTGGTCCTCTGCTCTTCTCTTCCCCTCCTGTTATTTTAATATCTAATAACACTGCATATGTTTTCATATTTTTTACTCATAATCCTCTGTTCTTGACTAATTAAAATTGTTGATAACACTACTTACCTGTGCACACACAGACACACACCTATGTAGTACCTACTGTACATACTCCATCATCTCATATGACTGAACACCAGTGTATACTGCAATGTAACCACATATATTGATTGTTTATTACATTAATTAATGACTCTGGCTTTTAAAACGTAATTGGATTTGACAAAACCATCGTCCCTCAAGGTCGACTTATTTCTCTCTGTGTGTGTGTGTGTGTGTGTGTGTGTGTGTGTGTGTGTGTGTGTGTGTGTGTGTGTGTGTGTGTGTGTGTGTGTGTGTGTTGCAGAACAAGCAACACATGGACTTTGGACTGTCTAAAGACTGGTTTTGAATCTTAGAGTGGGCTGCTCTGCTGTCACCATCATGGCAGTGCCTGACTCCACCTTACTCTGGGTTAATCAATAAATGGGGACATGTGGAGCTGAGACTTGGGTACATAACAGATTGTGGCAAGCATACACTCACTCAGCTGTCACTCAGGGTGGCCACGCCCTCAATTATGCAGAACTTTAAGTCTTAATAAAAATTTTGATGGATGAGTTGCATAGAAATCTGCCCCATACATGTCACGGAGCAGGATATTACCTAAAGAGACCAACTGTCTTTGTACCAGGCTGTAAACATTTTTATTTCTGCTGTAAATCTTGACATATTAACATGGGAGTCAATGGGGATTGATTCACCTTAAGTGGTCTTTTGAGGACCTGCAGTTCTTGTCACTTCTGTGTTGTTCTTTCTTTTTTTTTTTTTTTTGTTTTTGTTTTTTAGCCCCAGAGGTTTGCTGCTTGCTTCCAACATAAAGATCAAACGCATCTTTTAAGGCACCATGGAAGAGAAGTCCGTAAAGTGCTCAGGGGGAAAAAAAAAAAAAAAAAAGTAGTGCAAACATCATCTGCTACATTTTCTCTTTCCAGCAGGAAACAAACTGTAGTCGTGATCCCACCCAGAGAGGTTTGAGGGAGTCAGCCCACCATAATCACATCCAATCACTGTGCTCCCCACTGGGCGGACAGTGAATCTGTGACGAGGACGACAGTTGCCGAGAGACGAGCGGCACCTTGATAAATGATGACTAGCTGCTGATCAGCCTGTGAGAGCAGCACACGTCCACACACGCACATGCAGCCCTGGACTGACATTATGGGAGAAGACATGGCATGAAATGTCCACATACACAGGTTAAGAAACTGTAGCTGCTAAATATTATTTAAACCCGACCGCCACCAAGGCATAACACTTCTGCTGCTTGGCCCCTTTAATCTGTGAATGTTGGATTAATCCTGAGGCGCTGTGTGGAAAATGAAAGGCTTTGCTTTGCTGGAGGTTGATTAAAAATGTGCTGTTTGCTGAAAGAACATCGAAGACCCAGTCAAAAACAGAGGTGGGTAGAGTAGCTTTTAGTGGCTTTACTCATGTAAAAGTACTTTCTAATTATAATTAAAGTAAAAGGAGTCATCAGAATGTAATTATTAATCTACTGAATAGTAAAAGAGGTAAACATATCAAATATTGTTTTAAACTCTAAGTGAACAAATATCAATGATTGCTGTCTCCTAAAAGAATGATTTAGAAAATATATCATGTCAGGTCAACATGGAACATGTAAGATTATGTAAAAAAAAAAATAATATTGCAGCGTCCTTACAGTTTTAATATATCTCTGCAAAATAGTGGTAAACTTCCAGTTCCCTTAAATTCATCCAAATAAATCATAAAACAGAGACTTGCTGTCAAACAACTGACAATTGTAGAAATGAATTGTAGAGGGTACACATGAATAATACACTTGTGATTTTATGAGTGGTCCCATGTAGCCTAGAGAGTGGTTTGTATGCAGCCATTCACTCTGTCCCAATGCAGGGACTGCACTGTTCGGAGGCTGCATTTGAAGACCTATTTGTGTCACGGCGGCACAACTAGGCTGACCGATTGCAAAGGCTCCTGCATATGTGTCCTCATTTCCCTGGTCATCAAAGGTTCCAATTGTTGGAATCCTTCGTGGCTTATCCCGAGATTCATTGTGTGCCAGTGATACAAATAATATGGCAGCAAACAGACAGTCTGAGGATTTCACTTACACATTGTAAGAACTGGGTTTCAGCTCAGTTCAACAACTAATGATACAACTGTTAGAACCACAGCCCTCGAAACCTAAAGTTTTTGTGAAGGGAAAAAAGTTTACGTTCTGTCAAGGCTGTGAAGTGACAGGAGCTATTCCAGCTGTGCCCGCCATTACCATTGTGTCGCAAAGCGAAAATCCACCGCACACCAGACTGTTTGATTTCAGTTCAGCCTTTGTCAACGACAGCAACAAAGGACCACACCTTGGTACACTGTGTCCTCTGAAGGTTGGGGCCCCTGAATTGGGACATGACTATTATCAGTCTGCTGAGGGTGGAAAAAACTCTTTTTCTCCTTCCTTAAACCGATCACAATCGTCTTGGGCGCTGCTCAGCCCAGGATGCAGAGGTAGTGCTCCAGCAAAATGTTTTCGAAAACAGTAATAGGCAGGGGAAGCAGAGAGGAAGAAGAATCCCACCTGGAACAACCCCCAATGGCCGGCTTGTACTGTACCTACAGCCTACATCCAATTAGTCAGACTATCTTTTTTTAGGAACACCTCACTGAAACAGTGTTTAAGTTTATTTTTAGTTCAACTGTTAAAATCCTGATCCAACTGTGTGATCATTTTGAAGGCTGTAGTTTGTGGTACTGTTGAACTGTGCTACATTAATCTGTTGTCTTTGTTACCTAAGGAAGAGAATCTATGATTGAAACATTAGTCATGACCATGTGAAATATGAACAATCTGTCTCTCCTCATCAGACTGACTGCACAAAATTAAGCGTTTCAGTATTGTCATACAGTAATTCAATATTGGTAACTAGATTAGGGTCCATGCAACAGGTCAGTTACCTGATTTCTGATTTTTGTTCTCCACATGCATGCAAGGAATAAGCGCTCTGCAGGAGAGGGTCTGCCCGGGGAAATTAGTTTTCCCTAATCCTCAACCCGATTTCAGTCACAGATTAGATGGTTGTTACTGGAGAAAAGCCATCTGAATAACCTGGTTGTTTCGATTCATTATCAGGACGGAGCATAGTGGTAGTGACCCGCGCTCACAAGCTCATGCTAACAACTGTGGTCTGTGGGCATAACCCGCTAGCTCTGTTAAAACAATGTTCTCTGATAGATGAGTTACGACTGGGCAAGATTGGAGAGGAGGGTCAGGCCTAGCTGGTTAGCATGCTAACTTCAGTAGAAGCAGGATGGGTGGATTTAAAGTATCATCACAAAGTCCTGCACACTGTCTACCTTGCAAAACAATTTATTCTTGACATTTTGGGGCCAGAGCTAGCTATATAGCATGCTAACAGCTCTTTTTGAATAAAGGGATGAAGAGCTGTTAATGCTACCTATGTAGCAATAGCAAATTTCAGCTTTAAAAACAGCTAACCGAGCAAATATAATGTCTTACTACCCCTCTCTGGCCAAGAATAAGTGATGCATAGAGGAAACAGTAGTGGTTGTGGACATTTTATCTCCACACACCCACCAAAATGCTCCTGCTATTTTTATACGGCACTTTCATCTTACTTTTCTTCTCTACCCACCAGCCTCATCTGTGAGATCATAGTTTACAGAGAGCCATCAGTAATTTTTCTTCACTCTTGGATGTTTTTCTGTAATAGCACATGAGTGAGGACAAAAGCAAAAAGAAGATCCCAGGGGCCAATAAAAACAGCCTCTTCCTGTACAGTCAGTGAATGAATTACCACCCACCTCCCCAAAGCTTGGCTCATTTGGCCCCAGTGGCCAGGCCTCTAATGCATTTACCAATGGTGAGGAGAAAAGGCACACTAACAGGAGGGAATCAGCTCTCTCAGAGATGGTAATGGGGGAGAAAAAGAAGCCTCCAGCCTAGTTCCAATTCCTAATGTGGAGGGCAGGGCTGCCAGAAAGGAGGCAGCCATGGTGAGAGGCAGAGGGATTGGTGGGATTATAATGACTTTTGGAGAGAATGAGAGGTGCAGATGGGCTGTGGGAGGAAACTGGGTCCAAACCCAGTGCCGTTGGACGTCAGACGTGGAGATGGTGTCGTCTCACTCTGCAGAGCATCATGAATCCAATTAAGCACTCAAATCCACATTAACACATGCACAAACATGCATAGAGGCACAAACAGACAGTAGGACCATACTGCAAGTGCAAAATATTTGTTCTCAGACAAAGAAATTCAGCAACCATACTTGGCATCTCAAGTATTAAAAATCCAAGTACCAACAAATGTTTTCCTCTGTCATTGTGACCTTCTCAGACGGAGGGCAGAGTTGTTGCTCTTCATAAAGACAGAACAAACTGCACTTCTAAATCATGGAGATGCACAAATGGACTCAAGCCGTCAGACAGAGGATTATTACTTTTTTTTTTTTTTTTTTTTTTGCAGAAAACCTTAACAGTCTAACCTCAACAGTTTAATATCATCTTAGATCATAAAACCCCACAAAATCGATTCTTGACATTTTTCCATCACTGACCGAACTGCTGCAATTTCATACATTAGCTGCCAAGAATCAATCTCCAGTGAAGCTGAGAAAAAAGTCAGACTAGCTGCAAGAGTTTCTTTCTTCAAGTGTAAAGATGTACATGTTATTTATGACACACTGTAGCTGTCAGTGGTGTGTTTCTATGGTAAAACTCATCCTAATACTGACAGTTTTTTTTTTTTTTTTTTTTTTTAATTATTTTTCAGCAAAGTAGTAAGAAAGTAGAAGTTTGAAGTTGGTTAGCAGCTGCATGTGAAGACAGTGGCCTTTTTGTTTTATGAAACAATAAATAAATATATTTATAATAAAGACATATGCAACATTACAGTAGCCTGCAAACTCTATGTAAAAAAGGCAGAGCTGGCAGCAGCAGAGAAGCATCCAGTGTGAACACATCCATGCTTCTTCACAGCAGGTTGACGACAGCGGCTGCCACACACGCGCACACATGCATGCTCACAACTCAGGCAGTGTGTTCCCAGCATAATGGACCCAAACAGTTTGAAGCTGAATCAACAGACTGAATTTGCATTAAGACAGAAATGAAGTCAAAAGCTTTAAAGGATAATTCTACATTTGGTTCTTATATATATTGTTGAGACCATTTGTCAAATCCTTCTGCACACATTAACCACAATGCAAGTCAACCAGCGACAGTCCAGTCAGAGATTCAGGTATGTTGCATCTAATGCAGCCTGGACCTACAGGGGTCCAGTGGCACCAAACCTCAAAATGGAGGAAAAGTTAATGGATCAATTTCCTCTCCGTGATCCACGATCAGAGGTAATTTACATCCCAGATAACTCGATGTTGGAGAGAGGTGCCGAGGCAGGTGGTGAATGTGGTATGTCCCTATATGGTGTGGAGTTTATTTCCTGTGTACTTGTCATTTGCGTTGCATGGGCAGTTGACTATGTTGTGTCCCAAGCGGAAAACTGTGATTGGTTGTTGTTGATCTGATGATTGTGCCAGTACCAAGTATCAGGTACACCAACTGTCAAGCCATTAACAGTCTGCAGATGTTTGATTTTCAAACATTCTCCACCAGACATTATGTATAACATTACAGTAAACAAAATAATTAATTATACATTTGACAGCACCGTTTTCAAATCCATTTTTCCCAGCAGTCGTGCGCAGCGTTTCCCCCACACTGGTGGTAATTGGTTTGATAGGTGATGATAAATGGCGTGGTGCGTGTTGAGAACAACTGGAACGTCCCGCTTCATCGTGGGAAGGCGAAGCAGCTCAGATCTGTCTGTCAGATTCACTTTATGGGATACTGGCGTGCCAGGAAAGATACTAAGCTTTATTGCCTTTCCAACAATGATTTAAAGTCTCACACATAAAGAAAAGAAAATTGCAAGCATAGTGGGCAGAAAAACCATCTCAATAAAAACAAAATTCAAAATACATTCATGCCTCCTCTGTAGTGTTTTAGAACACCCAGTCCTGAAGTTGGAAAGGCTTTTAGCCTTTTTTGTCTGCCAGTGAATTGGATAGATTGATCGCTCATATTGGTATAATACATTGTTATGTAAACATGTTAGCAAATTGGATAAATTGATCGCACATACAGGTATAATGCATTGTTAGGGAAACAACCGCTCCATCTGATCCCTCACCAGAACTGCAATTTAATCACACCAAGAGTAAATGTATGAATTCCTGCTCCTGAACACTCATTAAGGATGCTCACCATACGGCTCCCTCCTGGAATGAGGCATTTGCGGCATCGGTAGTGAGAGTAATGACCATCATTCATACTGCCAGCTTTCATTGCCTGGTGGCGTGTTTAGCTGCACATACTTGAGATTTGGGGGAAGGAAAGGCAATTGTATTTAATCATCCCCGGGGACAGATTTGCCTTGAAAATCCCAGGCAAGTGATCAATGGCTCATGCAGACAAGAAAAACACTCCATGCAGGCATTACTCACCCGACATCTCTGTCCAGCTCCTCTGACACCTGTGTTCATGTGTAGGCTACATATTGTGGGATGAGATTGCTGAGTGGTGCAACATTATTTTAAAGCGAGATGAAAGTTTTATTTGAGGAAATTGGCTGAGAAAAATATGAAATCTAATAAAAAATGGCAATAAATAATACATATACTCACTCATAATGATAGCACATCATCATAATATATCTGCAGCTACAGTGACTCAGCAATTAATGAGCATAATTACACACTTCACCCTCCTCTCTCCCATTCAGTAGCGTGATGTATCGCCTCTTCACTCTGATTTTCTGTCAGATGTCTCCTTTAATTCCTCTTCCCACTGACAGTAGTTTATAAAGACTGGCTGACGTCACCTGTTGTACTCTCAACACCCCCACCGTCATGTTTCCTGACAAGTAAACAAGGCCCAAACAGCTGACAGTCATGGAAGTAACCTCTTGAACCTTCACTTCCTTTTGTTATTACGAACAAAGGTGAAGACTGCTAAGAAACATCAGCAGTTGGAATCTTGCATTTCTTTATCTCAATATTTTCTTCTCTTGACTTGGTAAAAACTGATTGTTATAGATGCCCAGCTCCACCTCCCTGTTGTTTCGCAGTTTGTCTCTCCCTGTCTTTGTGTCATGCTGGGTGATGGATTGTGTGTAAAAATGGATGTTAACTCCAGCAATAGCTTCACTTTTCAGTGCTGAAGAGACATAAATCTTAAATCTACATTCTATCTATTGACCATCAGGGGTGACTCAACTGTAAAAAGAAATCAGTTTGCATTGAAGTCTATGTGAAAATGAAAATGATCTCATTGGATTTATTACCTCAGTAAATGTTCTCCTAATGAGATTCATTCATCAATACACCATGACGAAAATAGACCATAAATCAGGGTATGTATTATGGTGTGGCTACTGTGGCCACTGGTCGAACTGCCTGGCAGAGTACAGAGCAGGTCAGATCCACTCCTCACTCCTCCTCAGCTCCAGATTTTCCAATAAACACAGTTCCTTCTGGTTTCTAAAACAAGATGGCAACAGACAAATCGCAAACTGGGGACGGCAGCTCACAAACCAGTGGGCGCCGTCACGGCGTGTTGACGCTGCTGAGTGTGGCTTCCTGGTCTCTGGTCCCACCAACTCTCATGCACACCTGCTATTCGTCATCCAATCCGCTCCACAAACCTGTGCCGTGTTTCAGCTCAGTTCAGCTCTCCGGTCATTGCCAGACCATTAGGCTTGTCACGCGCTTCTGTGTTTGCTTGTTTGTTGGGAAGTTTCTCATCCTCATGCGGCCCAACCCAACCAACTCGGGACTCCCTCAATAATGCAGCCATTTCCTCGACAGATCAAACTGAAATATTTTCTTTTTTGTGTTCTCCCTAGTTGGCCTAAAACTTCATTTGATCTTAACGGGAATGCCCTCGCCTCATGGTACCTTCAGGTAGAAAATAGGAAAATAGTATCAATGTTATTACTGTTATCCAGACACTGTCTTTTCTTAGCCGTATGTTGGTTGTTCAAAAGGTCCTCCACTTTAGACCTGACAGAAATGTCTCAACAGACATTCATGGTCCCAGCAGGATGAACCCTGATGACTGTACTGATCCCCCTGCATTTATCTCTAGCGTCACAAGCATGGCAAACTTGAAACTTACAGAATCACATGAAAACAATATTTTAAACTCTTAAACATAGTTTTTCCATAAATGTATGTATAGACATTCATGGTCCCTGCAGGATGGACCCCAATCACTGTGTTGAATTTTTTTGTTATGAATTTTTTTTCTAGCACCACAAGCATGTCAAACCCTTCACTTACAGTACAGTGAACACTTACAATTTGAATATAAAATGGATTTCCATAAAACCTAGATCATTACAATCTTTTTTTTCCTTTTCCTCCTGCACCACCTAAATCTCATTTAGTCCAGTTCATCGGTTTTACAGGTTTGTGGTCAGAAAATAATGACGTATCTATTAAGAGCTGAAACAATCAATTGACTGATCAACAGAAAATTAATCAAAAGCTATTACGACCGTAGTCCTTTGTTGGTTTAAAATTTTATTGACCAAATCATTTTGAAAATAATCAATAATGCGTCGGAGGGCTGGTCCCGTCAGCTTCAGCTGCACTTTGTGTTTCGTGCTAATTAGCAAATGCTTGACTCATCTTTATTTCCACATGCAGTCTATTATTTGAACTCATCTGCAGCTCCAACTGAGTTTAATTGAGAGTCCCTGGTGTTTTGTGATGGGAAGAGGTCGGGGTGAAGGGGAATGATTGTAATGGAAAACTGATACGATGACAACAAAACGGCTCCTGGCAGAACAAGAGATTCAACATGCTTTTGTTTTTAGAGAGACAGTCGCAATCAGTCACCGTGCTGCGGTGATGCAGTGGGTTTGCTGTGTTGTGGTAATAGGTTTGGTGGTTAAAGGTAATTGAGATGTTAAATTATTTCTGTGAAGTAATGTTATAATTTACGGCTATTATACAAATTGTTTTTTAAGGCATCATAGGCTGCTGAAATGACCAAAGTCATATTAAAACATCAAAAATATTAACCAAATCCTTTTACATCATCACTTCACAAATGTCAGCCCATTAGAACTTGATGTGTGCGTGTCTGAGTTAAGACTGGGGGGAAAAAGAGGAAGACTAAAGCTGTCACTAGTTCAATTCAAAACATTTGTTCACATCAATGAATCAGAAGAGAACATGTGGTTTTGCCATATTCATGGAACATGATCCAAGGTGGATTATGCAGATCTTACTGCTGAGGTTGATGGCAAGAAAACAAAGGACAGTGATTTCATGCTGTTCTTTCTTTCTGCATGGGTAGTCCAGCTCATTTGGTTAAGATGCAATGATTTATTCTTTCTTATGAGCACTCGCAGTTGGAACATCAACATGTTGACAGCGACGCGTTTGGTGTCATCCCATCAGAATGGGCCCTCCGGGTTATTTTGACTTTATCATCAACAAGGACAACGCCAAGACAACGCACAGTACATAATAACAGTGCTGCTGACTGTGTGTACAGGTGTGGCCCTCAGCAAAATTTGATTTTAGGGCCCGCCCACCCCCTCAGTATTGTCAGTACTATTGACTTGTCAATGCTTGGTCATTCACGTTCATTCACCTGCTGCAGAGCTTACGCACCCATTATTGGTTTCATTAGTTGCTCCTACAGACACAGTGGGAATTAATGAAAGTGATATTGTTAGCCAGCCCGCCCTTTAACATAATGTTGCTTTCTTACAGGTGCTCTTCAAGTGCTGTCTGGTGGCCCTTAGGGTTGGAAGCTAAGTAGGCACTTTAAGCAAAAGCAGTTGGCCTCGGGCAGGCTCTGACTGGCTGTACAGTATTTCTCTGAATTACGGTCAGAAAATGTGTTCATATACAGTTTACATCCAATAGCAATGTTCAGCATCAATTCAGGTGGAAAGGAAAAGTATGGGGGTGGATGTTTCAGAAGGGGTGTCCAGCTGTTACGATGAAGACAAAAGTTCATCATTTGTCACAGTCCATCAGTTAATGTAGATATTTTCCTAATAAAAATCTCTCGGCAATATTATCCAGATTTTAGTTCCTTAAACCTTCTGTAGTAGCCCTACATCTGCACTGAACATTCAGTTGAAGTTAAAGTCAGCGTTGATATTGATGTTCTGAGATCAGGTTGGCAGAATGCTGCTTCAGGTAGCTGTTGTGTGTATATTTAATCAGTAAATATAGACCTATT
Organism: Rachycentron canadum; assembly: GCA_038496675.1. Lineage (NCBI taxonomy): Eukaryota > Metazoa > Chordata > Actinopteri > Carangiformes > Rachycentridae > Rachycentron > Rachycentron canadum. The sequence goes on along the minus strand of CM076663.1, from coordinate 19,638,471 downwards.
AAAAGCCCTTCAAACTACGTTCGCAATACCAAATCAGTACCACTTCCTCATAAGTTCCTCTTTAAAAAGGCTGTTTATTGATGTGCGATTCTCAGAATTTTGAGTTTGAGTTTTCTGTTTATTTTAACCCCTTGACTGCATGTTCCTCATATAAAGGTCAGAGTGATGACCATGTTTTATGGTGTTGAGATACTGATGAATCTGACTTCTTAGATAAGTCAGTGTGAATGTTATACTATCTTAGCATGAGAAAGTTGAGGCTTTCCGGATGTTTTTACCATGTATAGACTTAAAACCACCTTGTGAACGTATTATCACGTGTACTAAGACTTTGTAGCAAAGGAGCAAGCGCTTTGAGGTTTCTTTATTCATTGTCAGTCTCTGCAAATGCATCATTATGAAGTTACAGAGCCAGTGCTGATATCAAAGTAGTTTTATTTCTCTTGTCTCATTGACTCGCCTCTGAGAAACTTCACTTTCATGATCTCCTGCAAGAATTCTGCCTTACAATCAGTTTTCAGCAGTTTATCAATTTCTCATAAGCCCTTAAGCAACTGTAACATGTAAATAAATTGCTAATAAATGGATGCTCATCAGCTCTTTCCTGGATCAGACTTGTTGGTCCAGCTCATCCCACAGATGCTGGATTGGACTGAGATCTGGGGACTTTGGAGCCAAGTCAACACCTTGAACTGGTTGTTGTTCCTCAAAGCTCCTGAACCATTGTTGCAGTGACAGGGAGCATTATCCTGCTGAAAGAGGCCACTGCCATTAGGGAAGACTGTTTCCATGAAGGGGAGGGACTTGGTCTGAACCATGTTTAGGGAGGTGGGACGAGTCAAAGGAACATCCACATGAATGGACCTGAGGTTTCCCAGCAGAACATTGTCCAAAGCATCACACTGCCTCCACCAGTTTGTATTCTTCCCATAATGCATCCTGGTGCCATGTGTTTCCCAGTAAGAGACGCGCACACACACACACTCGACCATCCATGTGATTTAAAAGAAAACCTGATCCCTCAGACCAGACCACCTTCTTCACTGCTCCATGGTCCAGTTCTGATGCTCATGTGTATTGTAGGAGTTTCTGGTGGTGGACAGGGGTCAGCATGGACACCCTGACCGGTCTGAGGCTACACAGCCCCCTACACAACAAACTGTGATCCTCTGTGTTCTGACACCTTTCTATCAGAACCAGCATGAACTTCTTCAGCAGTTTGAGCTCCAGTAGCTCTTCTGTTGGATCAGACCACACGGTCCAGCCTTCACCCCCCACCACCATCACTGAGCCTTGACCCCTGACCCTGTCTGTGGTCCAGTGGTTTTCCCTCCTTGGACCACTTCTGGTAGGTCCTGACCACTGCAGCCCAGGAACATCCCACAGAGCTGCAGTGTTGGAGAAGCTCTGACTCAGTCGTCACATCACAGTTTGGTCAAAGTCCCTCACATCCTCACACTTCAACACATCAACTTCAGGACTAAATGTTCAGCTGCTGACTGATATATCCACCACTGACAGGTAACCATGGTAACCAGGTGATCGACATTATTACTTCACCTGTCAGTGTCATAATGTTTTGGCTGATCAGTGTAGCAATTTCATAAAAGATTAATCAACTGAAAAATCTACAATAAAATCAAACAAGAACTGATCATTAGGGGTAAAATCTGGTAAATTGACAGGAAATTACAATTGAATCAATTAATTCAAGAAAGTTTACATTATTTTTTAAATGTTTTCTTTTGTTTTTTGGCAGTTGATTGAATATCTTTGGGATTTAGAGTCAGTAGAAACAATAATGAGCCTGCACACAGAGAAAGTTGCAGTGTAGCTTGGTGTATGCATGATTTATTACATTACTAATGGTGACAAATACGTTGCACTCACTTTGGTATTAAAACGTGTGTGTGTGTGTGTGCGTTTGTGTAGCTCTGAGCTTGACCTGAGCAGGCCTCCACTTTATCTGGGATACAGTGTGTGGAGGCGAAGGCTCAAACACTTCCACGGAAAAGAAAACACGGCAGCTTTTCTGAGCACAGCGTACCGCTGCACTTGGTCAAACAGCACCTGAGGGCTGTTTTCATCTTCTGCCGCTGAGTCTTTCCGCATTTCACAAAGTTGTTTATCTCTCTCTGCAAATCTCTGTTTTTATGCTTCTCTCTCTCTGTGAAACCACACAGGCAGCATTTTTCAGCCCCGCTGTGAGTTGCTTAAACGCACCTCTCTTACTGTACCAGCTCTTCCATGTGTGCCATAGAAACACAGGGGAAGTATGGCCTTCATCAGGGAGATCTCAGCAGAAATTAATCTTTCTCCTCCTTATTCCCCTGCTTGCTTTTATCAGAAGCTGTGTTTAATTGTGGCTGATTGATCTTTTGAAGAGCGACATGCCTCCCTCTTTTTGTGTTTGCTTTTCTTGATGGCAGAGGAGCTGCAGGAGTGCCCCTTCATATTCTGGACTATATAGATGCATTCTCACAAAGCTCCTGGAGCATCAACAATCCACTGGCATACGATCAAAATGTCTCCCCCGTTGCTCCCCCCCTGAGCGAGCTGTTGTCAGAGAAAGTGGGTGTTTGTGAATGGAACAAATGTGTTTTACAAAGCTACCTGGGAGCTCAGAGCACGGCTCTTTAAAGTCTTCTCTGCGGCTCCTAAAAACTTTTCAATGTGGTTCGGGTGCTTTTAACACAAGTGAGAGAAAAGATAGGGCAGTGTGAAGCCACCCACTCTCCGTGGTGGGAGTCCATCTCCACAAGGTCAGCGAGGTTAAGATCACCAATCAGAGAATGGTGATTGAGCCCTTTGGATGAGAAACAGCCAGAGCCTCCGGAGATCCAATCAAGAGTCCATAGGCAGGATACAAAATCTGTGCTTTCGCTAACTCTTTCACTTTGGGATTCAATCAGGTTCTTTGTGGCGAGATGGGGAGCCGTCTCTTGTCAAGGTTAGAGATAGCGAAAGAGAGAGATGGATGCATTAGAGCAGCTCTTTAAAGGTGTTAGCGCCGGCAAAACAAGGTGCGGCTGAATCTTTCTCTCTGAGCGACATCCAAATTGGCTGCTATGTTGTCCCAGAGTAAAGTTGCATCAAAGTTTGTCCCAGGGCTGATTGACTGGGGAGAGCAGCGTTTGAACATTGTCAACGTGTCACTTCTCTCTCTCTCCGTGTCTCTCTCTCTGTCTCTCTCTCTGTCTCTCTCTGTGTGTCTCTCTCTGTCTCTCTCTCTCAATGTCTCTCTCTCTCTCTCTTTGTCTGTCTCTCTCTCTCTCTCTCTCTCTGCCCCCCCCGTCCCATCTCTTTCAGGCGCTCTAAACTGGACAGATTGCCGTTCCCTTAATTCCTATTATTCTATGCATTTTCAAACAGCCAGATGGAAACTGCTGGTGAATTTCAACCACAGCTGGAGGTATGCAGTGAGGGCTATATGCCTGCCCGTATTGATTTCCAACTTCTTCTGAGTTTGCTTTATTGTGGACTGAGGCAAGGAGCATCAAGGGCAACCAAAAACATGTTAAGGGTTTCCATGACAACAAGTGCTAGGCCGGTAATTTTTCTGCTGGCTGTGTGTGGGAAAGGGCAGGCTGTCACAGATAGGTAAACCCCCCCGGTGTCTGGATGATTGCTGTTCAAACGTATCTTTGTTGTCTTAGAGCACACACAAACACAAACGCACACACCAGCAATGCACAGCTGCAGCAAACAGCTCTACACTGACACATTTGAACAAAAGCACAACACATTCAGGCTTAGAAATACATATAATAATCTTCTAAAGTTTATTAATACGAGGAAGTGAATTAAAAGTAAAATGACAAGTTTTCTTCTCAAGGCTTTACAGTCTCTCCGGCAGTGGTTCCTTTTCTGTTATGGCGCAATTGAAAATCTCAAATGTTGGTGGCCCACATCTGACCCCATAACAACAAAGAGGGTGAATTATATCTTCTCTAAGCATTGACTGAACATTCAGGATTGAACTGAAAGCAGGACAAGCTCCACCATTCACCATCTGGCTTATGATTATTCACCTTTAACTCCTCTTGTCACGAGCCAGCTATCTGCTTTGATCCTCTTTTTTTTTTTTGGATGTCACCTTTTAGTGCACAAAGCTAAGAAAGCAGTGTATCATTTGGTCTGGCTGGCAACTTAAAAGATTTTACACTGGCTTATCATAGAGACAGGTCTTAATATAGGGGAAAAACAATGATATTTGATTTCAATCATTTCCTTAAAATTAAATACACCATGCAAAACTGTAATTATAACACGTATATCATTTTGTAAATTATCTGTTGGAAGGCCCCCAGACCACAGGTTGGGAACCGTTGCGCTACAGCATACAACACCCTCTGACCTCTATCACTGCACAGACTAGACTCAAATAGCAACAGTAAAACTACACTGTGACAAAGCAGAATTATAATTTCTCTATTCCCCTTTAATTTGGGTGTCATTTCCTCTGGGGATGAGGGGAGATATTCCCCTTACTTTCCAAAATCCTGTTTCAATTGGATTTTCTTTTTGTTTTTCCACAATGAAGTGCCACAATATTCATACTCACTATTTAACTACTTTAATTAGCTATTCATTTAGTCTGCATTGTCTGTCATATAGATGTTATATTATCCACAGTTCCTTTTAAACATTCTCTCTGACTTTCAAGTTCATGATGAAAATGTCTCAGCCACTGTTTCCTGATTTGGAGAATTTATATGCAGCCAATTTACAGTCAACTGGTAACAGTCTTCTTAGCAGCTGGGAGTCGAACTTTGATCAGATAGAAATCTTCTCTCATTACGGTACCTTGAACGTTCCCTAGCTACATCACAGGACAAGTACTTTGAATGTCACATCTCAAAATATTTTACAGGAACAACTGCTTTAACATCTCCCAGTATTCCCAGCCTTGTGAGTGTAGTTCCAGAAAATGTGTGAATGGTCAGTCTTCAAGGTCCCACACAGCCCCCACTAGTGTGATTGTGCAACAGTGTTTTTTATTTTGGGTTATATTCCTCTGGCAGAATTCCCTCTGTCCCTCAAGCATCAACCCACTATGTTGTCACCCATTGGTTTGTGAGCTGCTGTTCTGAAGCCTCCAGTTTGTAATATGGTTGTCAGCCATCTTGGTTTTTTGAAACCAGAAGAGACCATATTTGGTGGAGAAGGTGGAGCTGAGGAGAAGTGACGGGTGGTCACACCCTAATTCATACCCTGTTTTATGATCTATTTTCCTCTAAATGGGACCATCATTTAAAAGATGAAGACTTGAAACTAGAGACTGAGACCATAAACTCATTAGGAAAACATTTACTGAGCTAATAAATCAAGGGAGAAGTAGGGACATTTTCACATAGACTTCTATACAATCTGACTTCTTTAACAACCAGTGGAGTCGCCTCCTGATGGACATTAAATAGAAGCAGGTTTAAGGCTCTTCAGCATTGGCTTCACTTTACAGAGCCAGAGTCCACGTCCATTTTTTTAAAAAAGTCTAATCTCTATACTTGTGGCTTTGTGGTTGTACATTGCGTGTCACACATTTGATACCACTCTTCTTCTGTTACTTGAATCTTTAACCCTGCTGCTTCCCATTTTGCTCTTATGTAGAGGGTTGATTCTTCCCTGAGCCTTGTAGAAAGTAGCAATGCCCTGTGACCCCTTCTGTTCGTGTGCATCCACAATCAATCCAATCACTTCATTTGAAGTTTCACCTGCTTCTGACCTCATCTGGTTTCTCCAGTGGTCTCCTAGCTGCATGTATCTAAAAAAAAAAAAAAAAAAAAAAA
>CM076663.1:19536737-19632313 GCA_038496675.1 Rachycentron canadum | reverse complement strand
TGCCCCCCCCCCCCCCCCCCCCCCCCCCAAAAGAGAGGGGAGTTAAAATAGCTGATTCACTCATTGGAGTCCCTTTAGTTATTACTGTTTGCTCGAAGCAATTAGCTTAATGAGTGGCAGTTAGCAGTGTGGCAATTGCTTTTCAAACTTTTGTGCCCTGGGTCTTGCTTCTCAGGCGACATTGCATTCAGGAAGTATTCAGGAAGTTTGTTTTGTTGCAGCCTTATGCTAAAAATTATTTTCCCCTCACCAATCTACACCCAAAACCTCATGATGACAAAAGGAAATGTATTTATTTTGGAAATGTTTGCAAATTTAATAAAAAGTAAACTGAAAAATCACTTTGACGCTTTACCCAGTGCTTGGTTTGAAGCACCTGTGGCAGCGATTACAGCCTCCAGTTCTCTGGGGTCTGACGTGACGAGCTTTGTACCTGGATCAGGGGATTTTCTGCCATTCTTCTCTGCTGATCCTCTCCAGCTCTGTCAGGGTGGATGGGGACGGCAGTGGACAGCCTTGTTCAGGTCTCTCCAGAGATGTTCGATAGGGCTCTAGTCAGGGCTCTGGCTGGGCCACTCAAGGACATTCAGACTTGTCCCTGAGCCTCTCCTGTGTCTTCACTGTGTGTTTAGGGTCGTAGTCCTGTTGTTGATCCAGTCTGAGGTCCTGACTGGTCTGGATCAGGTTTTAATTGAGGGTATATCTGTTCTGTTCAACTTTCCCTCACCCTCTGTCCCTGCTCCTGAAACAACCCCAACTTCCTTAATGCTGTCTCCACCATGCTTCATGGTTGGTCTCAATTCTACTCAACTCTCATCTCTGGGGGGGGGGGGGACAGGCGCCACTCATCACCTGCCCAATACCATCCCAAACAGTTTCTGGCTCTACTCAGCCTACATCAGTCAATTTAGATCATTAGCTACAAATCAATTTGGTAAAAGAGCATTGCAAGGCCAAGAGCTTCTTTTATTATTGTTTTTTTTTTGTTTTTTTTTAATCCATTAAAATTAAAGCTTTTAGTCATTCCTGAGAAACTGCAGGAATTAATCAGCATTGCTGTGGTTTGACAGGAAAAGTTCATCACATTAAATATAAGCACTGTTTACTTCAACCACAAAAACCATTAATTGTCGATGATGCAAAGTAAAAATCAAGTATGCAAAGAGTCATCTGTTCTAAAGTGAAATCAGCAAGTGAGGATCAATCCATTTTTTTATTCGCCTGCAGTAATTAACTTATTTCTCCACTTGCAATAATGACTTCAGACACTACAAAAGAAGGAGGCCTCTGAGGTATTAGACAATCAAAAAGAAAAATTTGTGTTTCAGTCCTTTTTCATTAGCTGGAAAAGGACGCAGCAACAGCCTTTTTCAAAAAGAGCTGAATACTGAATGGAGAGCAAGGACATTTTTCACCTCCAGGTAATCTTCTTCTCACACCGCAACAATTATTCAGCCTGATGAGGTTATGGACATAGTAGAGGACAAACTGAAAGCCTGCCTTCAGCGTTTTGGAAGTACAGAGGAAGCTTTTCTGTGTTGTGCAGCCAGAGTGAGCTTTTGTTTCAGTGCTTGTTGTTTATTCTGTCATAAGCCTCTGAACTGCCTGTGAACACCTACTGTATGAGGAAAACATCATTAATATTTGCTGGTATTGACTGCAAAGAGATTTGCGCTGAATAGGCTTTCCCATCCAGTCTAATTGCACACCTGAGCACAAGGTAAACAGAAAACAGCACGCGAGAGGGATAACAGTGATGGAGGTGTTGCTAGCAGCTGAAAGACTCCTGTTAGGATAAATTAGTAGGACGGGTGACAAACACAAAAGGAAAGTGTCTTAGGGAAGATTGCTTCCTGCTTTCTTGGGTGTTGGTTCGCCCTGTGTCGCTATAATGGCTTGGCATTGATTCTGCCATCCTTTCAAAAGGTACCGCCTCGTCTGTTTTCAGTTCATACATCAGTTGCAATAGCTTTTCCTAACAGAAGTTACTTAAACCAAAGTTAACTTAAGGTACATTTTAATTAATTATAGGACATGTCACTCATATTCCAGGAGTATGTCACCAGCTACTCAGCTAACACAGGAAGCTAACACAGGAAGCTAACACAGGAAGCTAACACAGGAAGCTAACACAGGAAGCTAACACCAGTCATCAGTCAGTTTCTCGCAGCAGACATTTTGAGTTGTCATAGCAATAACAGCACAGGTGTTACTAATCACAGCAACGCTGGAGAAATAACTGTTTAATACATCTTTGTTTGCATTGTTTAATATTATATCCTCACTTATTGCCAAGCATTCTGAGTCTCGGTAGCTAGTTCACTGATGAGTTGATGAGTTTGTAATCCAACCTACAGTCAGTGAAGTTGTGTCGTTCTTTCCTCAGCCACGTCTGTTGGCACAGACACTGATGGATTAAGGGAGTGTCTTCATTCATTTATGGCTAATTATGGGGGTGGAAATGGGAGATTTATAAAGGGGAGTCATGCACATGCAGCCTTTATAACTGAACAAAAAAAAAAAATGTGTCTGCATATTTCTAGTGTTGTGTGTACACGTAGTTTTAGACATGAATCTACACACAGCTTAATGCATCTGGCCCCAGGACCCTGAAAATAAAGTGGCTAAAGAATTCACTGTCATTGGTTATTTGAGTATTTACACATCGACCTTTTGCTATGGTGAAAAGACAAAATGTCTGCTATGAAAATGACCTCTAGTTGAAAGTACTTGATCAATTATTGAACTTAAATACAATCATTTGTACTTTATGGTACTTTTCCTCCTACTTAAACTTATTGCTCTACATGAACTCACTGATCTGTAAATTTTACTCCACCATAAGTGGCCTTTAAAAAAAAAAACATTGACATGAGATATGTTGTATTACTATTGTTGAGACACACCAGTGTAAATTACACAGGCGTTCACATTGAGATCTGGATCTCTAAACACAGACACACATCATGTCCTAGTGTGACTGTAAATACATACATGCAACCATTTAAAATGCTCTAGTTAAATAAGGCAATGAAGTTTTTTCATTCCATTTTGTACAAAACGGTATCTGAACTCGGTGTTTTCCAAGTTCCAGTGTGAACAAGAGGTACAGCTAAAGTTAAGCTAATTTTGTCCTGTGACCTGACATTCTAAGTGCTGTATTTATTTAGATGTAACTGGAGAGCAGAGGAAATTTGGCAGTTTTTGCAGTTGAGCCTTATTAAAAAAAACAGTGCTGCTTCCTTCTGCAATGGAAAGTAAGTTAAGTGAGGAAAAATACACTGTAGTGAAAATGTAGTACAGCACTAAAACACTTTAAATGTCAATGCATCAATAAAAAAACATCAATGATATAAAATGTATAACAACATAGCCATTCTGCTTAATGTGTATTTTTACCTTTGATAATGGTCATGATCATTTGATATGTGTTTAAGTAACATTTTCATACATTTTGTGTTACTTCTACATGAGTAAAGAACCTGAAAACCCAAATATCCTATGAAAATGTAATATTTTATATCTCTCTATTGAAACAGGAAGTTATGGCAGGGCTGTAGTGCCATTGCACTGAGAGCTCAACACACTGGCACAAGCAAATTCAGAAAGACAAGTGATGTAACTGGCTGAGACACACTTGTTGATTCATGCCATTCATGCAATTTTTTTGTCTCACCTGTACACTTCCGCTGTGTTGTGTGTATTTGCAGTGTATATATCAAATTGATGATGTTTTCTGACTTTGCTTGTGCTTTGTCTATGGACCACCGTACTATAGACAGACAGAGGTGATGAAACCAGTGACATCAGTTATTACTATAGACTGTATATTAAAGTGGACGTAAACACCGGGGCTGAAAAATGAAGCCATTGCTTGAATCCTTAAACCGTCATTATATTTAATGGCCATCGGGGGCGACACCGCTGGTTGTTAAAAGAAGTCAGATTTTATTGTGTTGAACTCTATGTGAAAATGTCCCTACTTCTCCCTTGATTTATTAGCTCAGTAAACATTTTCCAAATGAGTTTATGGTCTCAAGTCTTCAATACAACATAATGTTCTTTTTTTTTTTTTTTTTTAATGATGGTCCCATTCAGAGGAAAATAGACCATAATGCAAGGTATACATTAGGGGGCGTGGCTTCTGTATGAATGACAGACTGTACCACAAAATCATCATAGAGAACAGACCAGGTCAGATCCACCCCTCACTCCAAAAAACCAAGATGGCGCTGGCCAATTTACAAACTGGAGGCTTCAAATTGGCAGCTCACAAACCAGTGGGTCACACTGATTTGCCACCGGTTATTACAGAAGCTTATCATTTTATTTGGTTTCTAAACCAGTGTAATATTGGTCAATATGTAATTTGACAAACAGAAGCTTATGCAGAGGTGGATCGTACCATCAGTGCAGGCTCAGTGTTGGATTAGAGGCATGAGGCTGTAACCTTATCTCAGAATTAAGTTCTCTGGAAGATAATCAAGGATTATTTGGTAGCTGTGAGGAAAAACAGGCAGAGGTGCAATTTAAGGCACTCGGATTACTAGCACTCACTTTGAAATGAGATGGATCAAAACCCTAACTGCGCTTCACCCAACTTTCCATCACCGCTAAGCAGAGGAATGCTTCTTCCTCACATCCACATAAAAATATATAATAAAATTCACTGCATATTACGTGAAGTGGTGTCGGGGCCGAGTGGTACAACAGGAAGCCCAGCTGCAGCTGAGGAAACATATTATCATTTTGTCAGCGTGCAAGCACTCCAGGAACTCGTTTGTCTCCGGGCCGGGAGCCGTCATCTTACCGCAGACGAGTCTTGTAGAGTTGATACTAACTGAAGTGATAGTCTCCCTACAAGCTCTGACAAGTTCATTTGGGTATAATTACTTGCCCCACTCAGGTATTCTGTCGACATTTGTCACCGAGACACCCGCACTCCCCGATAAGATTAATTTGTCATATTTCTTGTGTTGAATATTTTTCCTTCCTCTAACTGATCTAATCCTCACAGCTCAGCGGTGTGCACCAGCACAGGGTCCTCTTCTACCTGCAGACCACCTCCATGCTTATTTATGTGAGTGGTCCCCTGCTCCCATAGATAACGTCATTTAGCAGGACCCGGGAAAGTGGCCCCTCCGCTGTTGTTCAGACCTGACACCGGGCAGACGGATTTAGCTCCGCTGCCCTGACTCTGCACCACTTAAACTATGAGCCATTCCAGGCTCCATTAAGAGAATCGCTTCCTAATGAACCCTCTTCCTCCAGAGGAAGTGATTAATAGGAGTGGCCATCCAAGATTGCATTACCCAGCAACACTACTCTCTGCAAAACGGGGCACACACAGGAATACAAAGAGAGTGCTAGCGTGCTAACAATCATCCTAATGTTGTCAGGAAAGCAGAGGTGGTTTCAGCGGAGAGAAAGAAACGGTCTATATACACTATCAGGGCTTTGGATGTCCTGTTTCTGCCTCACACAAATTGGCATATTTGACAGAAGTTATTTACTAATCCTTTGATTCATAGTGTCTGTTTGAAGTCTAAAACCGCAAACATCTCAATGGCAATCACATGAGACTTGCTTCAAGCATGGTGGAGATAGAGGGATTATGTTGGAAAGGATCATTAGGTCTTTTTGATCAGTTTCACTTTCACTAAAGAAGCTGCTGAGCCTTGAAACAAACCAACACTGTAGCCTATGTAGTCTACTGCAGTACAATGAGACTTCACAACACTAGAAGCAATCAAAGAAAGCCACAGGAGCCGTACGCTGGTGACAACAGGACGCAAACACTGCTGCCTCCCCTTCCCTGGAGCTCAAATCCTGCCACACTCAGCAGTGTATTGCCTCCACTTTGCTTTAACATATGGCAGAGCAATGGTTGGAGAGGATCATATGTTGCACAGGGGAGGGTTTTGACAGTCGCACAGCTCCATTGGCTCTGGGGGGTTTTCATTTGTTGGCAATGATACAAATGAGGATCAGGCAAAGTCTCTCTAGGGATCACCTCCATGCTGTGGAGAAAAGCTGTTTTCTGCAGTATTAATCTACTGATCTATGACTTGAACACAAGCCCCATAAACTCCGTAAGGCCAAAAGGCCGCCAGAAAATACAGGTCATTTAGCGGTGCAAGGCCTGTTAACAGACTTAATGATGTGGCACGCTGGTTCACTGGTAAACTTTTGGTAATCTTCGATGTCCTGACCTCTGAGAGTCAGGCTGGAAATGAGTAAAAACCTCTGCCCCGGAGAAGTGTAAGGTTCTGCCCCCAGTAAACCTCAATGGATGGTTTCATCAAAAAAACACAAGAGGATATAGACAGCCTGGACCCTTGACACCGCTGATGAGGTGTTGAGGAAAGCAGCGAAGAGTGCTCAAGGCATGGAGAGGCTCCAGAGGACTGCTGAGACTGATTACAGTGACTGCCAGTGCTTTTCAAGCTGATCCTAGCATGCTGGCAGCCTCCGCACAGTCCGTGACCTGGCTCCCGCACAGCGAGACGCGACGTGAAAAACCTGCTGCTGCGCTCTGAAATTCATCAGCGACCTTTAGCCTGCATGCGTGAACCGAGCACCGACCTGTGAAAGAAGCAGCACGCCAACCTGTTGGTGGCCTCTGGTCGCGAGCCGTGAAGGTCACTTTGGCGGAGGGCTCTGAAAGAGACGCTCTGCAGAGCGGCGGAGGCCCCATTGTTCGCACTTCATTTTCTGGTCAGTTGGCATTTGCTCTCTGATTAGCTCATTATGGTATTCAGAGAATGGCAGGCGGTGCAGCCAGCCGATCTGATGGAGTGAAACCGGCCACAAAAAATTGCTGCTATCACAGATGTGTGTGACAGACACTCAGAAGCATTAGCATCCTGTTAATGAACTAAAAATGATGGTGGTGCTGATGACTTTAATTAGACCCATTTCATACGTACATGTTTGCCCGCAGAGAGGAACAAGCAAATGATCTGTTGAGAAGATTGTTTTCTGATAAGAGACTGACTGTCTGTAATGGTGGTGGTTTACAGGTTTGTGGGAGCTGTTGTGTGGTCGTATGCTGTTTTTAATCCACCCTCACCCCCAACCCTCACCACTACAGACACACACAAACACAAAGCAAGCCCTCATTAGCTTTAGCGAAGTATAAATCAGGTGCTGACACTCTTAAGTGACACACTGCAACGCTGTCGTTCTGTGAAGTCATCTGCCTGCCTCAAAGGAAACATTAAGTAATTGTCAATTCAGAATCCGAGTAGTGCTCGACCGTCTTAACTACATCGTTTTCTGCTGTTCAATTTGGAAGCAGCCGCTTTATGACCACAGGAAACTGTCAAGAAAAAGCCATAAACAGCGCCTCATTGCACCGAATGTTTTTTTTTTTTTCTTTCTTTTTCCAGCACCTTATGTCCACAGTGAAAAGATGAGCTTGAACTCAGACCACAAATGTCACCTGATTGCGGGTGTCAATCAAACCCCGTCAATCCATACGTGATCGATTGGCGCTGAGCTGCGGGGTGAGAGCTGCAGGGAGAGTGTAGACTCATCAAAACAGCAGATCTTGTCCTTGGATGCTATGTGGGCTGAATAGCTGATTTCAGTTTGACCTTCGGTGTGTCTGGCGGTGGGAATGTGCTCAGCTTTGTCACGAACACAGCCCAAAGTTGTCCAGGAAGGTGGAATATTTTTTCCCCGTGCCACTTCGCAAAGAGCTTAGAAGTGGAAATAGAGATATCCCTCTGGAAATCCTTAAACGACGGTTACTCCTCCTCTCCAAAGGGAAGTTAATCCGCTCCTCTCGGCCCACTGGTCGCTGTCTGGTACATATTAGCGCTGCCTGATCACCAGCACAGGTGCCTGCTGCTGCTGCCTCAGAATCTAAATAAAAATCCGCTTTTATTCATCAAGTAGGTTACATAAACTGAGAAGCCACCCTTCAAAGACAGAATTTGTTTTTGACAGTGCTCAGGACTCGGTTGATAATAATGTGAGAAAAACAAGTAGTGTTTGGAGGAATACATAATAGCTCCAACTCCAGCTTCAATACGTGTTTGTGAATAAAAACAAATTATATTCAGCAGATATTGGACTTCTGTGAATTCTGTGAATAAAATGAAAAAAGAAAATGCTGAAACACGGTGACCAGAAAATAAAGAAGTAAGCTGAACTTGGCTCAAGCTTTTTAAGACTGGGATCAATTTTTTTTTTTCCTCTCTGTTCAGTCCCTTGACATGATGCTGTTTGTTTGGTTATTGTAATCACCATAGTAGTTGAAAACACTTGAGTCAAAATGATTGCAGTGACAGATTCCACATGAATAAACATTAATGTGTTATTAGTACTGGTGCTGGCAGACACAGCATCTCGGATCATAATGATTGCAGATAAAGTTTTGATGGTCACTGTTGCCGTGTTGACGCATTTAAATTTGCCTCACCATCTCGACACATACATTCGGCCGTAGGCAGTTTCAATTAAATCTACTTTGTGCGCAATTGTTATGTGATTATAGCGTCTTTCAAATTACTCTGATGGGTACTTTTTGTGTGCAAATAAATGAAATGAAAACCTCAGCCCATAGACGGGGAATAAATGACACCTGTTTGTCGTTCGGTCGCACTGCTGCTGTTCCTTATGTAAACTTGTGTAACATTGAGAGGATGTAACAAAAAGAGCCACAGTCTTCACACAGTATCTGACATCTGCTGCACACAAGGCTGAGTTGGAAAGTGATGACATCGAGTAAGAAAATATTTTTTTCTGTTCTGTCACCGTCTGACTTGTTTTGTCGTTGAACATTTTTGGCCACTGTGAACATTAACGTTTCCTTTGCATCTCACAGTGAATCCCATAATATATCTCATCAGTTTTCTGATTTATTACACAGTAACTTCTGCTGCCTGTGTTTCAGTGTCCGACGGTGCATAGACACAGACGGATGGATCCACGGTGGAAACTGGAACCAGAGATATTGTATTTATTTTATTCCATACAATCTACTCCATCATTTATCATAATGTTATGGCTTTTATTTCCATTTGATTTGACATGACAATATCTCAACATAACAATATAATATAACAATATTTAAACATTTTAACAGTGTAACATAATATAACTAAATATGACAAAATAATATAACATGGCAACATAATATAACAGCATAACAATATGGCAACATAATAATAATCGCAATAATAACATAATGACGCTGTTATAAGTCAGACCAGAGAAGAGCACGTCAGAGAAGTTATAGTGAAGACACACAATAGACTTCAATATAACTGAACGCAATTAGAGAGAGTAGATACAGTTAAACAACCAATAAAAAGGCAGTAAAACAAAGACATCATTTAAAGGCAAGTCTATAAAAACAGGTTTAAAGAAGTGATTTTAAAGAAGTCACTGATTCTGCCAGGTATATTTCCTCCAGCAGGTCAGGCCAAGCTAAGGGGCTTTCCTCGTCAAAATCGGGTGCCTACATTACCCACAATGCAACTCAACAGCCAACAGTTTGGTTGGAGATTAAGGTGTGTTATGAGGCGCAGATCACTTCTTTGTCTAACATGACTGCTAATGTTGACGCGGGGGACACTGAGGACATTTCTCATCTTAGACATAGCTCCAGAATAAAGGCTTCGTGCAACTTAACACACAACTACACATATGCAGCAGTACCACCCAACACGTGTAAATGGATGTCGATGTGTAAAATCAAATGCCCTTTAAACTCAAATAACCTGCTCTAGTGGAAGTGACACAGGTGACAATCTAAAAAGGCTTTAGGTGTTTTGTTTTTTTTTCTTTTACCACCTGATCTGACATAAGGAACAACTTCATTTCATCTCGTCCACCGTGCTTGGTGGTTTATTATATTTTCTTTATGCATAACAGATGATAATTCAGTGATAAATTCTATTTAATGAGGTGGAACAAGATGTGCACTCTGTCTCTGTGTTTTCCCCTGTGCCACTGTAGCCTCTCTGACAGCATTCAGCTCAGGTCTGTGGCCTCAGTCCACACACATTGAGGCCCATGCTACGTACCATATGCAACCACCGCTGTTATGCTGGTAATTTGTATTAGTTTGCATGAATTTGATTAAACACAACAGTATTAACTAACTACTATGACTTAAACATGAAGCAGATATTCTTGACAAGACGGAGCCACAAAATTAGCTTCTAAAATAGGACCCGTCTTAGCTGATGTATATGTACTTGAGTGTTGCAGACTCGCACTGAATCATGTTACCTTAGGCCCCCGAGGCAGTTGCCCACTTTGCCCAGTTGGGGATTCAGAATGTTTCACATAGTGATTATTACACAAAATCAACTGGTAAAACTCCCATTACATTTATGTAGCAAATGTATATATGTATGTCTGTAGAAATGGAGTTCATTAGCATTTTATTGAATCATAATTTTTATTATTATTTAATAAGGATTGGTCCTGAGATCTGAAACCAGTTCCAGGGCTTATAATTCAAATCCTTACAAATCCCTATTTTTATCACCTTTTTTTAACTAAAAACTATTTCAGTGTAGTTTTACATTTCCTCTCTCAGGCTTCTCTCTGGAGCTCTAGGACAGTCAGTCAGCCAATCAGAAGAGACGATCTAAGTCTCTCTTCTGATTGGATTGAATATAGCAAATTTCAGGTTAACGCTCACACAAACCAAATCTTTCAAGGTTGGATGTTGGATCTGTTTAGACAAGGCTTGGGGGCGGGGCTGAGGGTGGTGACTGCTTTGTTGTGACATCACAAAGATCCAGAAGTCCTGACAGCTGGTTTTAAGGCTCAGTTTCGGAAAACGGGCTGTGAGCATTTCCCTGTGGACCGAGACCTTTGATACTTTCACTGTATTAATATAGAACCTGGACCTGATTTATAATCAGAGAAGACTTAGACTCTATGGGACCTTTAACAAATCTGGATATTTTTCCAACATGGAACCATGGATCAAAAATTGAAAAGGCTATCTGAAATTTATCCCTATGGCTGTAAGTCATTTTGTGCTGCCCTTTCAGCCCATTCATCTCTGTGGCCTACATCTACAGAGCCTTGTACCTCCAGCGTGTATGCTGCATTGTATGCTGTCTGAAACACAAGGCGTGAAAGAGGTGAGGAGAATAGAATGTTTTATCTGTGCACACAGTGCAGTGTAGTACATTCATCTTAGAGCAGTGACAGCACCCGGCTCAGTGACCCCTATCCACCTCTCTACTCTCAAACAGTAAATTATTACTGTCCATTGCATAATTACAAGGCTAAGTGCAAGTTATTCCAGCCTGCACACACTTATCCAGCAGACATTGCTGTCAGCACTGGGTTATGCAGAGTGTGTTTCTGCTCTTTATTTTGTTCTGGGGAGAGGAGATGTGTGCATGGTGGGATCAGAGTTCTCTAATCGGGCTGCAATGAGGGAGCATCGTGGGATGAAATGGAGGAGAAAAAAGGGACTGAGAGGAGGAGAAGAATGGGAGGATTAAAATAATAAGCTGAAATGTGATCAAATATAAGGAGGGAGATGAGATGGAATGGGAGCAAAGAGATGAGGGGAAACAGCAGCTTGTGTTTGTGGAGATTTTCTGACAGCAGCTCTTATAGGACAGGCTTATAAATCAGAAGTCACCCTGCAAGTCTCCGCTATCAGTAGACTTTTCTACATGGGCAACTTTGCATTGATGGGGGAGCCAAGCATGGAGCAGAGCTGAGAGTCTCATGATGGGATGGCAGGGCTATGGTTGCGAGATGACTGATAGGATGAGCTCCCTCAAGCACTGAAGTTACACCTCAGTGGGTGGTGTTGACTAGCTGGCGGAGGCAAGCGGTGCACTGCTCTACAGCTCAGTGCGAAAGGTATACTCACAAACGCCCGAAATAGAAACTCAGTTCAACACATATTCTGCTTTCGTGGTGCGCTGTAACTTTCTTTATTTATACCCCCACACCAGAAAGGAGGCATGAAGATTAAAGCCATAAGCACAACTGCTGGGAAGAAGGGGTGACAAAAAGTCAGAAGGCATCAAAAAAAAATAAAGAAAAACTGCAGCAGCTGTGGCGAAAGAGCAAAAGCACAAAGACAGCTGAGGGACTGTGAGCGTTCAGATGCCGTTTGATCGGTCACAAAGTTACAGAAATCCTCTAACAAGCTCGGCAAAGCGAGCCCCGCAGACCATTCATTTTGAACGAGGCGATCACTGCACGTTAGCACGCATCACGGAAACAAAAGGCGGCGGACTGGAAAAAAGAAATGGACATGCCTCTCCTACGAGCCAGCACAACAGTTTGTGTGATATTTTCAACCGGTTGCAGATGGTCACCAGTGGATTCTGGTGTGTGAAGAATTAGATTATTTCAGTCAGTGAGCCTTTCTCACATCACAACAAAGTATGGAGCAAATGTGGCACTTTTTTTCTAAGCCCTTTTTTTTTTTTCTCACTGAAAACCCGCCGGATTTGTTTCTACAGCAGCCACACTCCTGCCTATGAGAGCACCTTTAAAAACCCAGCTCCCATGGTGCTTTACAGTGAATGATTTAATCACCAAATCAGTGGTTCTTTCAGTCCTTGAGAGGTCTCTAGTGGGACCTCCAGCTCAATGACACATCTTTTGAGTGTAAATTAACTGGTGAGGAATGATCCCGAGCAGCCGTCTGGAAGAATGACTCCAGCATCCTAATCATAGTTTTCACCCCGTCACCATTATCTCCCTGCAGTTCTGCAATCCTATAAAATGTTAAATGAATCAATCAGACACAAAAATCTTCCTATGTGGACGTCTGAAGTGATGTCTGCTGCACACAAGTGACGACACCGACTGGCTTTGTGTGTCTGTGACACGGCGAACAAGTGAGAACACTTGCAGCAAACAAGGAGCAAAATAACTAGTTTGCACTGGATATTCATGTGCTGTGACTGAATCATGGGATTTCATCTTACCTTCCGATGAGAGAGCTCTGACTCTGTTGCTGCAGTTGGAGTGTGTAGATTTTTAACATGGCTCGGGCTGAGGATCTGTGTCCAACTACTGCCCCCTGCAGCACGTTCCTATTTTCATTTGTTTTGGAGTTTGAAATGATGGGAAGGAGGCGGGCAAGGTGCAGATCAGGATCACAGAAGGCTGCCACTGTGTTTGCCGTTCTCAAATATTCTGTGGATTAATTAGCTCATCATTTAGTCTTTAACATGTCAGAAAATAGTGGCCGATGCACAGCTCAGCCTAATGGGAAGCAATTTTTTTTATTTTGTGGGACCATGAACAGCAGGAGACTCATCATTTAGAAGCTGGAACCAATGTATTTCTACCAGTTTTTACCAAATCAGTGAACGAAATTGTTTATTTGTTTGTTTCTTTAGCTATTGGTGTGTTTTGTTTTGTTTTTTTTTTCTGTTCATCTAAACCAATTTGCCATGGCCCTTTAAAATGCACCATTGTGTCCTTGTTAGGGACAAGGATGCTATTGAGCTGTGAGCACTTGATGTTGATGTTTTCCTTTTAAAATTTGTCTTTGGAATAATTCTTAGTGGAGGCTTGAAGCGTTTCATATCATATGTCAGCACCTCCCAAAACTGTCCCAAATCAGGCTGGGAATTTCATCATTTTAGGAGTAAGGCTGTTTGTCCTTCAGTGTCACAAAAAAGTCTTGGCTGTCCAGTGATTTGATGCTTACAGATAAATAACTTGACTCTGAAGAAAATGAAACAAATGATATGACAAACACAAATGATTCACTTTGCAATATGTTTTCAGATGGAGTCTGTTATCACACATCAATCCACCAAAATCTATAAATATGTAAATGTATTTTATTTCAGAGAAACTTTCACTTTCAACAGATGAACAAGAACAGTCTTCAAGTAAAGTTTGAATACTGTACCTTTAGTTTGTCATTCCTGTGGCTGTGACCTTGTCCGCTGATCAAGGCTGGATCTGAGATCAGCTGTGATATCGCAGCATCGTACACGTGCACAGACGTGTGTGGAAACTAAACCCGCACATTAAGTGTTAATAGGCAGCAGCAATCGAGCAAATTACACTGTGATTTATCATCTCTGAGCGAGGTCTGCAGTTGGCTTCAGAAGTCTGAGACAGAAGAGTGTTACAGGAGGTGAGCAGCTCCTTTCAGGGATAAATCAGTACATAGGCTGTGTGCATAGAGAGAGAGAGTGGTGATACTTGTGACTGGGGCAGAGAGTTAGCTAGTTTGTTAGAAGTTAGCAGTATAGTATATGTGGCAACCAATCCAAGCTGCAACCGTAACACTTTTGACAGTAGCACGATGGCCACTGTGGCCTTTGGCCACTGTGGCCTTTGGCCCGACGGCCACTGTGGCCAAGTCCAATTATTTTTGGGGCATCACAGCCGAAGGGAGGGACAATGCCAACTAAAACAACCCCTGCTATGGGTGTGGTTAAGGTTTAGTTTGGTTTAAGCAGAAATGCTGTGGTCATGGCTAAAAGGAATCAGCGCTGAAAGTTTGTAGGAACCAGGAAATGAACAGTCATGATTCCAATTACTGCAGCTGTCGCCACATGTCCTTGACATTTGTACATAAACATAGTGTCACTTTGGAGGATTGATGTTGTTTTTTTCCTACCTGTAATACCAGTAACTGTATTATATTAGAGAAAAGGGGAATGAATGCTGGACAGCGCAAACTTTACTAACTTAGTTAAGTCCAAGTCCCTGCCTTAGTTTTGCAGCTTGAGGATGGGTGATGTCTCATAAATGTGATGTCACAGTGATTTCACCTGAGTCAGCATCGATAGAAGCTGAATTTTACAAAATAAAAAATCAGGTCGTGTGAAATTAGAAAAAAGTCAGTTTACTAAGCTTCTGTAGCTGTAGATGCTTGAGTGTACAGTAGTTGTTCCTAGCATAACACTCCCCCCTTCCTCAACTGGACTCTTGGTGGTCGAGTTGCATTGTGGATAATGTAGGCAGGGAGGAAGAATGAGTAACAATGCTGCGATCTCTGGATCTGCATTACGTACATCATTTTAATCTGTATTTACATTCAGTTGTTGACACACCACCTAACACACCATGAGTCATAACCAACACACACACACTCACACACACACTCACACACACACACACACACACACACACACCCCCCTTTGTGGCCCTGTTGTTTCTATGTTGTATGCGATATTGCACTGTTTTTAGCGCTTTGGTCCATTAGGAACAACAAATGTGCCCATTAACACCTCACAAACCAAACCATAGGCAGATGATACAATTTACCCCAAATGCCTCATGCAGGCGATGAATAGTCGTTAGCTACATGACACGTCACATGGGTCCTCTTTTTAGGAGAGCTTTGGCACAACAGCAGTGGACTGTGTAGTGTATTTAAATACAGGCTTAATGGGGTTCATAGTTGTCATTGCAAACTGTATCAATATTAGGGGCCATGGGGGCCCCTTTCCCCTTTAAGGAGCCTAAAACATTTGCGTGGCTTGCTTCTCCTGACAGTGTAATTCTCTTTTAAGACTACAACTACATTAAACTATCACACTTTGATTTGTGTAGTGATGTGGGTAATGTCCATATAACTGTTTCCAGGTCATTTTTGTAGAGACGTCTGTCCACAGTTAAACATCTGAGAAACATGAAAACATAAATCTTCCTTTGGCAAATGACAAAACTGCCTGACAGCCAACATCTGGTAAGGAGAGGCAGCTGACCAAGTCATTAAATCAACATAAACCCAGGTTAATGACAACAGCTCTATGTATTTGGCTATTATGGCATTTAAAATGAGTGATCACATTAAATGGTGAGGCGACTGAAGACGGTCTTCTGAACCCCCACCTTCACCGGGCTGGTATAGGTCACCACTTTTTTTTTTTTTTTTTTTTTTTTTAACAAATTTATTGCGCGCACACTGAATCGCAAAGCCAGCATTTTAAGATTTACACCCAGTTTTGGACGAGAGAAAAACAAAAATCATCTGGACGGAGGGCTGAGACAAAGGAAAGAAGGATGCGTTTACAAATGTAGCTGGCTGAGTGTGAGCTCTCTCAGGCTGCTGGCCTTCATCCAGTCCACTAACACGTTGGTGTTAATTGATTTCCTGGGCAGAGAGAGTCTAATGGTGGTTTGCCACAGACCTCACTATGGCTTCATAGATGTTTCACACCTTGTTACGAGGATTTGAACAGATGACTGGTTCTTGAAACAGCAGCAGCTTTCATGGCCTGCAAATATTCAGTTGATGTGTTTCACTATAAGCAAGGAAAATATCCCTGTATATTTAGATTCACTCTGAAATACTAAAGAATATCTGAGGGGACATTTCTTCAACCTTGAATTTTGATCTTACGGCACAGCACTGGGGATATTTTCCAGGTACAGTATGCTGAAATTTAATATATTCCAACCATTAAATGCTTCCCCTGAGGTGTTCCTCCCACTGGGAAGGCAGAAGTTGGCACGGTGAGAAAAACTTCTAGGTAGGAAGAATGGTCAATGACCAGCACGGGGTCATCTCAATCCAATCAAAATGCTACATCTTCCTTCCCAGAGCATGCTGGCAGGGAGAGGAAAATAAGATAAAAATACACAGCAATAAAAAGCATTGGGTTTAAACTGCAGCTGTGATTTTTGTCTTGATTTGCTTGTGGCCACCTGAGTCAGCATTTGTCACAGTGCATTTCGTTACGGACTTGGTCGAATTTATCTTGCCTCTAATCTAATTTAAATGCCGTGGGAGGAGAGAGTGGGCCCTGTGGCGCATACTATCATAGCCCGTGTGCCAAAAAGTTGATATTCAGACCCAGCTAAAGGGACAAAGATAGAACACCGGCATTAATATTTCATGAGGGAATGCCATTTTCTTTGTATAATCAAAAGTGTTCCTATTTTGCAGTGGCATTTGATAAAGCGTTATCAAAACTGTAGCTGCCATGCATAAAAAGATATGTCTCTAGTGTGCATCTTAATTAGTGAGTGAATACATTACGCAGAGGCTGTTAGAAATATTCAGGGGATAGATTATGATCCTCAGCCCAAAAAGAATGTCCTTGCATGGTCACGGGCTTCACTGCTCCTCTGAGAGAAAGATTTAACACTCAGATGGATTATTCATTCACATGATAAATTCATCTATTGATTTAACCATGAAAGGCTTCCATAGATGGAGGATGGCAGGATTTTTTTTTTTTTTTTTTTGAAATCCCTGAAGCGAATCAGCCTCGGCTTCAGGTCACATCAGCAGCAATGTCAAAATACAGTTTAACTTGCTGATTGCAACGTTTTTAGTGTCACACTGTTTACAGCTGCTCCGCTGAAAACTTAATTCCAGAGGTTTTTGATTGATGACGCCTCTGTTGTTTAAAGTGTTGTGTAGGTGTGCGACTGCAGTGCATATTGCTTCTAGGTGCTGAGCAAAGGGGGGAGGTGGGGAGGGGTCAGGTAGTTTATTGGCCCATCTCTGGCAGTGCAACAGTATTACGTTCCATTTGCATTCTAATTTTGTACAAATCCTCAGCTTGTTCAATGGGCCTTAGTGAGATGGATGCACAGGTTTAT
Source organism: Rachycentron canadum (assembly GCA_038496675.1). Lineage (NCBI taxonomy): Eukaryota > Metazoa > Chordata > Actinopteri > Carangiformes > Rachycentridae > Rachycentron > Rachycentron canadum. The sequence goes on along the minus strand of CM076663.1, from coordinate 19,614,781 downwards.
AATAAACAGGGGACATCATTATGCAAATGAAGGAGTCGTAAAAATGAACCCGGGAGTCATAGAAACCTCTGTGATGCGTGTGGTGAGGTGGTGGTTTAGCCTTGAAAAAGTGCGGCAGGACGCTGTACACAAACAACATTACCATGAGATTAAATGGCGAACAGGACTGAGGGGTAGTGGAGCAGTCGGTGGCTGGATGGCTGTCTGACTGGTTTGGCATGAGTGTGTGTGTGTGTGTGTGTGTGTGTGTATGTAGTACAGCGCTGAGTGCTGATTGCACTGAGGATGTACATGGCTTTTAATAATCAGATTTGCTGAGCACAAAGCAGTTCTAATTGGTTTTAAATTTTTGCTAATTGGCATTTATGGAGAGCTGCTCAGCAGGAAAGAGGGATGACGAGAAGAGCCGGGGCTGTGAATGAGCGGCCGTGATGGAGTCGCTGCACTCGTGGAGGCTGTCTGTCAACTCAGTGACTCTCGCAAATTAACTCCTCAATGCTGAAATAAATAAATAAGAATAGCCAAACGCACAGCGGGAGAGACACAGCGGCACTTAATAAAGAGCCCCTCGTTAGTATTCAAAGAGAAAAGTGTCCATTAAGGTTAATTTTTAGTTTCTCCCCAGAGCTAGCTTAATGGACATGAGCTCTAGCAGCCACTGGCTCCGAGTCCCAAACTGAACTGAGCTCTGACACAAACATACAAACATTGTGTGAGAAACTTAATCTGCATCAAACCGTGTGTATTAAAGCAGCTCGAAGGAGCCTCCCAAGACTTAATACCCCAGGGAAGGCATGGCGCCGTTTCTAGTGGCTTCACAGATGCTCATATTATAGTCACACTTCATAAAAATAAACACGCTAAGCTAAGCTCAACACTGATGGCTTATTCACTGCTTGTATTAAAACTATCAGTCATGTTGTCACTGTTTTCTTTTAACACATTCATCTTCACGGTCACAGTTGAATTGGGCTATATTAGTCTTTATCTTAGAGCCCAGTGTTCATGTTGTATTCATACATCTCTTTATAAAGAGTGCAGCAGGGGCCTGAGGCCTGCTCGCTCGGTGGCACGGATGTGATGAATGGCTGCCAGTGGCTGGCACTGCCTACTGATGGATGGTGGGGGAAGTATGCTAATGGCCTATTGTTTTAAAGCTTTTGCCCACCGTAACTTATAGCATTTTGAAAGCTTTTAGCTGCAACCCCATCAATTTATCACAACCCAAAACTTCAGAGTCAGAAAATAAAAAGGAAGTGGGGAGAAGGGCTGCTGGGTGATTTAAAGTCAAATGTGCAGCGGGGGAGCTGAGAGTGAAATAGAAGGTGCTGGAATGCCGGGCGCCATATGTTTCGTGGCATGTGTTAGTATAAGATACAGCTTGCGCCTGTAAAATGGATATTTTGTTTATGTGTGTGCAGAGCGCCTAGCTGATAAAACATCTGTGCTGATGGCTAGGAGTGCAACTCCGTGGATATAGCATTTAGAAAAATCTGAAACAAACCAAAACGCATTCGAGTCTCTCAAGTGGAAAAAAGGGGCTCTACCATTACAGCATGTCACACAGTGTGTAAGTAGCAGCTCGCGCATTAGCCTCAGAGAAAGAAAGTAGATTCTGTAGGACGTGGATTTGAACCTGTCAAGCTGACACCTCTTCATATCCAGTGTCGGTGCTGTACCTGCATGGAGGCAGGAATATATTCCCACAAGAACTAGTCCCTCTGTCCTTGACAAGGTCTCTGCAACATTTATGAGTGGCATTGCATCCCCCTCACCTCTTCTGTGGCTCTCATTATCACTGTTATTTAGCAGCTCTGCAAACAGACTGTGAAACCCATAGACAAATGTTTGTTGGGGAGGCTTTGTCTGGGCCCAATTACTGAACACAGAAGACTCCGATTTGAACAAAATGGTGGAGAGCTTTAGTGGGACAAGCACAAACGCATCCACAAGAGACACCTGTCAAACTAGCAGCCATGCTTGCAAACAGTTGTCTCTGAAAGCTATAAAAAAGTTCCATGGTTTGGTCTCCACCAACTCTTGAGGAAAATATCGAGCTCTCGGTCGCTCAGCTGCTTGAAATGCAACTTTTTCTCACTTGTCTTCCAAGACTGGAAATGGGGTTCATGAGAGTGAAAGATGCAATAGAGTTTCAGGCTTTAACAAAACAATGCAAAACAAAGCTGCACAGTGTGCATAACTTGTTGGAGAAAAATATGAACTTGTTCTGTTGTCTGAGATATTTTCTGAAGAGCCAGCAGCAAAACTGAAAATGACAGTGAAAATATGTAAATGGAAATAAATAGTTTATTATAACGTGAGTAGAATTACTCGTTTTTGAATTTTACCATCAATAATCAAAAAAATTTTTAAAAAATTTCCAAATGAAACATGAAATCTGGAAAAGTCTGCAAATAGCCTTATATTTGTTGGTAATTTTGCCAATTGTTGTGTAGAACCGAAAATACTTACACCGTAGACTGTCTCTACAAGTGGACATAGACTCCACTGGTTGTTAAAGAAGTCAGATTGTATTGAAGTCTATGTGAAAATGTTCCTACTTCTCCCTTGATTTATTAGCTCAGTAGATGTTTTCCTGATGAGTTTATGGTCTCAGTCTCTAGTTTCAAGTCTTCAATACAATATGTTCATTTTTTAAATGATGGTCCATTTAGAGGAAAACAGACCATAAAGCAGGGGGTGAATTAGGGCGTGGCTACTGTGTGATTGACAGACTGTACCGCTCAATCAGGATAGAGAACAGAGCAGGTCAGATCCACCCCTCACTCCTCCTCAGCTCCACCTTCTCCTCCAAATATGGTTTCCTCTGGTTTCAAAAATCAAGATGGCAACAGACAAATTACAAACTGGAGGCTTCAAAACAGCAGCTCACAAACCAATGGGTGAAGTCACTATGTGTTGCTACTTGAATTACACCCACATCTAGTCAGATGCTTTGGATTCGTTCTTATCAGATTAGCATAGCCTTGCTTGCTAATGTCCCCTGATACTGAGTTCAATCAGGCAACAATTAATAAAGCCGTCAATGATAAGAATGCGCTCAGAACACAAGGCAAACTGTGTCATAAAGGCCGCTATGATTACAGACTGTAAATTAGAAATTTTGAATCCAAACAGGTCATTACGGTTCAAACAGTTCAACCTTACAGTTTCACTAAACCGCCTAATGTGGAAGTGAACCTAAAGGTTAGCATAACCCTAATGTTGCACATTAAAACTGTGGCAGATCAAAGTTGACCATGAGTTAATCTGTAAACTGTGACAACAACAGATGGTATGGTAAAAATGTCCCTGCCTTTGCTTTGACCTCCATGTAACTTTGGCCTAAAACCTCAGGTTTGCCTGTCTGGTTGTGTCCTTCATCATGGTTACTAAGAATGAAAGTTGTTAATTTACCAGAATTATTCTTTTCTTCATCTTATTCAGCTGCTGTCATTGTCAGCTGGTACTACATTGGCCTGATTCTCTCAATGCTAATCTAAAACGAGCATCTCTGAACAACAACAAAAGGCCACATAACTCTTCCTCATCATTTTGAGGAAATGATGCCTGTTTGGGAGATTTGTCCCCATTATACATGTCCGGGCTTCAGTTGGATTTTTTTTAGGTGGCAGATAATTTGAATTGAAACTATCAAACTTATTATACAAGGCACAGCGTGTGCGGGCCCATTCAACCGCACATGGCGCACTTGGTGACCTGTGACATCTTGACTTCATCTTCAATTTCCCACAATTTCTAAAAAAGACTGATAATAGATAAAATACACTGAAAAAATATATCTGCTTCTGTCACTTATCCAAGAGGAGCTGTAGTGTACAAGTTTTTAGAGACTAACCAGGACCACATCCAGGCGAAGTGGAAATCATTTCTACAGTAAATTGTGGAGCATTTCACAGCTTTCCATTTTGCAAGAGAATATGCTGCCTTATTTCTCCGAAATCAATCCCCTCCTCAATCTCCCACTTTCACACCTCCTTCCCTTTATATTTTTCTATTTCCTTCTTAATCCTTCTCATTTCACATTTTCACTGCAGTCATTCAGATCCGGGCAGATAAATTCTCTTCATTGTGTTTCTAACAGGGAACAATTTGCATAACAAGGAACATGATATGTGACATCAAAGACATTTACAGACTGAAGTACTTCCTGATGGGGAAAAAACACATCCTCTCTCTCTCTCCCTCTCTCTTCTAGTACAGATTCTCTGTCTATTATGGGATTTAAGACTTTGAATCTCTACAAGAACGACTGTAAAGAAAAATAATAAGCTGTAAAATCCATTCTGCAGAGCAGCCGTGAACCTTGATTTTTCTCCTGGACACTGCAGTAATCTCTTCCTAGAGGACAGACTGAAAAAATATGTTGTATATACACTCCCTCTGAGCAATTTATTCAAAAAATGCCCGGTGATGTAATTTGGTAATGTGGGCATGAGTCTGTTTATCATCAGTTTTTTCCACTGTGCCACAGATAAGCATTTCATATCCTAGAATATACAGTATATATTATCTCAGAGGACAGTAGGGTTTACTGGCTTTTTTCTCCCTGTTCGCAAATGTAGCTGAGGCTGGTGATGATGGCTGATCTCACTGTTACTTTGTGTAACAGGTGATATTAGAGGCTTGATGATGTGGTTAACTAGAGACACAAACACTAACACTAGTCTATGACAAACAGACTGTTTATTAAAGTGGAAAAGTGTCTGAGAAGTGAAGCCAGTGCTGAAGAGGCTTAAAGCCTCATTCTCTCTAATGTCCATCAGGGGGCGACTCCACTGGTTGTTAAAGAAGTCAGATTGTATTGAAGTCTATGGGAAAATGTCCCCACTTCTCCCTTGATTTATTAGCTCAGTAAATGTTTTCCTAATGAGTTTATGGTCTCAGTATCTAGTTTTAAGTCTTCAATACAACATGATGATCGTTTTTTAAATGATGGTCCATTTAGAGGAAAACAGACCATTTAGGTGTGGCTACTGTGTGACTGACCGACTGTACCACGCACAGACCTGCCTGACAATCAGGATAGAGAACAGAACAGGTCAGATCCACCCCTCACTCTTCTTCAGCTCCACCTTCCCCAAATATGTTTTCATCTGGTTTTAAAAAAAAAAAAAAAAAAACATGATGTGACGGACAAATCACAAACTGGAGGTTTCAAAACAGACGTCACAAAGGGTCGACACTAGCTAGGTTGAGAGGGAGTATAAAAATGAAGCAACCAGGTTAAATCACTGTCTCCATGTCTCTCTTCTGTTCTCTATCTGTGTTATGGATATACAAAAAGCTGCAGCTCTGTGTCTGTAAGCAACATATTTGTTGGCTAACCTGAATGTTCGCATCACACTGGTTCCCTTGACAAAAAGCTAATGGGACTTTTGTATTATAGCAGAAAATTCACTGCTGTTCTCTCTTTTCCTCTTTATCTGGGGAGCAGGGGCCAACTTTGAATGGTGTGGTCACAATCTGCAGCTGCCAAATCCTGTGTAATACACCTTTGAAGTGATTCCAAGATTATTAGAAACTCAACTGAGCACATTTATTTTTTCCAGACTAAATAACCTTTAATTTCTATTTACCCTGTGGACATTTTCTTTACCCACTATTGATAAGGCTCCAAGAATAGAAAAAGTAAGTGGATTGCTTATTGTCCAGACCAACACAGAAGTGCCAAAAACTGCAGTTCCTCAAATGCCCACTTGAGGCTGCTTTCAGTCAGTCTCCATAGACTACCACGTTAAAATGCCCAGGTCTGTAGCAGAAATAAACATGTTTACAGCCTGGTACAAAAAAAAAAAAAAAAAAAAGTTTTGGTCTCTATAGGTAATTTTCCTCTTCATGACAACTGTCGTGTGGTTAATTTTATTGAGGCCTAACTTTATGCATATTTGAGAGGGTGCCACTTTGAGCGACAGGTGGGTTACTTATGGATGACCATATTTATATACATACAGTCTACGTTCCAAACCTGGGGCCCGGGTTCTGAAGAGTCTCGAGATATTAAACCTTATAGGAAAGCACAAGTTATCTTTATTGTATCAGCATTTGTCACTTTTGTCAGTTTCCTTTTTCTTTAAAATGCTATAGTTGAGAATTAGTCATGCAACCAGTGACAAATGGTTGCAAGCAGACATTACTTTGTTTTAAGAGGTCACAAGCTGAAAAAAGGCTGTGAAACATGGCCTCACGATGAAGTCTCACTGTATTTGATGGACTGTAATGCCAGTGGGATGTGAGTTAATTGCCTCTCAAAGTGGGATAGTAGGCGTTGCAGAATTGACCAGTGATCCAGAACGACAGAGGGGTCGCAAGAAGAACATTTTCATGCAAATGAAGTAAAAGTTCCAGCAAAACAGTGCTGCATGATACAAAGTCATTTAAATTACAGGCTGCTCATTATATACATATTAACATATATTATATGCATATATTTATCTGTGTTGTGATGAGGGAGAGGTGGTGGAGGTGATGTTGTGCAATTTCTCTGCTTCCAGTGGGTCTCGACTTGAAAAGACTCAGTCTCACCAGTATTTATACAGCAACTGTGATATTTATGACTAAAATGAATTTACTTTGGGGGAATGATCGGCTAATTCATTCAATGTCACACCAACCATTTTTAATTAACCATCTTAAGAGTTGCAGAAAGAACCTCTGTTTCTGGACCGTGCCACAGATGAGCATTTCATATCCTTGAATATTGAGTATATATTATCTCAGAGGACAATAAGTTTCACTGGCTTTTTTCTTCCTGTTAACAAAAAGAGCTGAGGCCAGTGATGATGGTAAAGCTGAAGAGCCTTAAACCTGCTTCTATCTAATGACCATGAGCGGGGGATTGCACTGGTTGTAAAAAGAAGTCCGATTGTATTGATTTTTTTTTTTTTCCCAAGTCTATGGGAAAATGTCCCTACTTCTCCCTTGATTTATTAGCTTAGTAAATGTTTTCCTAATGAGTTTATGGTCTCAGTCTCTAGTTTCAAGTCTTCAATACAACACAATGTTCATTTTTTAAATGATGGTCCATTTAGAGGAAAATAGACCACAAAGCAGGGGATGAATTAGGGCGTGGCTACTATGTGATTGACAGACTGTACCACACAATCAGGATAGAGTACAGAGCAGGTCAGATCCACCCCTCACTCCTCCTCAGCTCCGCCTTCTCCTCCAAATATAGTTTGTTCTGGTTTCAAAAAAACCAAGATGGTGATGACAAAATTCAAACTGGAGGCTTCAAAACAGCAGCAACATAAACCAATGGGGGACATCACGGTGGGTTGACACATGATGTAGCCTAAGCAAACTCCATTTTCTAACAAAGAAAGCCCAGAAAAAGTTGGTGCATTGAAGTTAAGATTGTTGATTGCATACTAAGTATTTACAGTAATTAGATTTGATTATTTAGTTCCTCTCTGGAGCACTAATCCCCACTCTGTCCTCCCACAGTGCTTACCAGGTGGTGGTGGTGGAGGTGGACGGTTACAGATGTCACAGTGAGTTGTCAGTTGACCTTGACACCTGGTAACTGTCATTTAAAAGTCAATTCAAACTTCTTTGGATTCATTCAGAAAAAAATACGGCTCATGAAAGTAAACAGCAGCAGACACTGAATGTGTCCTCCGTCTTCCTGGTGGGAGGAGGGTCTAACTGAGCATAGGAGGTATAGGTTGTTGTGTTTCTGACTGTAGACATAAGTTTTGTTGCAGCCATCCCCAGCCTGCCCTATTTGAGTCATTGTTGTAGCATAAAAAGCAACAACACTTTTATGTGAATTGAATCAAATGTAGCTGAGTCACCCTGAGCCTCCAGCCTGCTGCTCAGTTCACTCGGAGACTAAAATTGTTGACTATAAACTTAAAACTGCATGAGAGTGCAAGACATCTGGAACACTCACACCTGAGCATAAATTGAGCTGCATCTACTGTATCACAACATGTCCCCAGAACAGTGTCCAAAAAGTAAAACTGCAGCCTTGATGCGAGAATCTCCCTTCTGCATGGTAATTGGAATCACATTTAATTTTCCTGTTTCTTCAGATAAATCTTTATCTAAAACTTGCAGATGTAGCCTCAGTGTATTTGGATACACATACATTCACCCAAGCAAAGCGTGCTTGATGTAATTAGGCATTCTTCCAGTTTAATCAAGTAACCCTGACTCCAGACGCACACACATGCTCACTTCCTCCTCAGTTTTCAGGCAGAAACATCAAGCAGAGTTCCTGCCTACAAAGTTCCTCTTCCCATTCGCACTCGTGTTTATCTGCTTTTCATTACATACTCCCTCTATCATCTCGGCTCAGAGTTGCAGTGACTTGACACCGCTTCCAGGAACATGCTTCATGTCTTCGAAAACAACTACACATTCACCAGTCAGGATTTAGTTAACTTTTCCACAGTGGCTTTGCATAAATCAACTTCAGAGAAGTGATCCTTGAGGTGGGGACTGTGTGTGTGTGTGTGTGTGGAGGGGGGCATCACAGGGCCTATACCACCATAAAAACCAACAATCAGTTATTATTCTCCACAGTTGTGGGAGTAAATTGCAGCAACAGCAGACTGCACCTGAAATTTTAACGGCTTAACTGTGGGTCATCTTCTGTAAGTACCCAGGTGTTTTTAGTAGCTACTCCTACACCTTGTACCGCATGGTGTGGAAAGTATCTCGGTAATGGCTTAAACACACAAACATGTATATAGGAAGTGTCAACACAAGACGTCACCCATTGGTTTGTGAACTGTTTTGAAGCCTCCAGTTTGTAATTGGTCTGTCACCGTCTTGGTCTTTCAAACCAGAAGAAACCATATTTGGAGGAGAAGGTGGAGCTGAGGAGGAGTGAGGGGTGGATGTGACCTGCTCTGTCCTCTATCCTGATTGGGTAGTATAGTCTGTCAATCACACAGTAGCCCCGCCCTAATGCCTACCCTGCTTTATGGTCTAAAAATGAACATCGTGTTGTGTTGAACCTCATTAGGAAACAAACTAATAAATCAAGTGCGAAGTAGGGCCGTTCATTTTCCCATAGGCATCAATACAATAAAATCTGACTTCTTTTTACAACCAGTGGAGTCGCCCCATGATGGTCATTAGATAGAATGAAGGTTTAAGCCACTTATAGCCTATCTATCTATGTCCATTTTTATATACAGTAGTCTATGATACACACACACACACACACACACACACACACACACACACACACACACACACACACACACAGTGGGCCTCTGGAAACAGTCGATCAGTAAATGTGATGCAGTCAAATCAATTCATTTACCGAGCACAACTCTGTAAACAACAACTGGGATTCTTCTATTGACAATTACAATCAAACAAATGATCAAAAATAGAATGAAACTGAAATATTGCACAAACAACATAAAATAAAAGTGTGGTCAGTCATGTCTGCATAATGACAATTAATCAGTCTTTAGACTTTAGACTGATTTTTAAGATGGAATATCAGTGGAAGGGGAACTTCCACTTTTTAATGGCAAATTAATCTGACTGAAAATGTTCAATGGCCTTTGGTTTTTTAGTGGGTGCATAGAATGAAGAGCAGGGCTGAGGGGTCAAGAGGATGAGCTAAGAGATGTAACCTGATGCCAGTCTATGCAATGCTTTAAAAACAATCCAGAAATCAATTCTGTAGTCTAGTGCTAACCAGTGAGGAAAGGCCAGTGCAGGGGAGACATGGGCTCTCCTCTTGGTACCAGTGAGGAGTCTTAATGCTGTATTTTGAACCAGCTGCAGGCGAGATAAGGCTGACAGACTGATTCCTACAGAGAGAACTGCAGCAGTCGAGGCGAGAAGAGATAAAAGCGTGAACCAGTCTCCACATCTTGAACAGACAGGAATGATTTAACTTTTGCAAGTGATCTAAGATGAAGATTCCCACTTGTTGACAACTAAGATGATTTGTTTTTCAAATTTCAGAACAAAATCAAAGATAACAAATTTATCTCGCATGGGAAATTACATACAATAAAAGAGGGTTATCAAGAGTGTTAATTGTGGTTGTAGCGTCATCTGCAGAATAATAAAGACGTTTACTCTGATTTAGGTGAAGGAAGTGTTCGCCATCCAGGATTTTAAAACCATAATGCAATTTTTACATTTTTAAAGGGCATTAACACTGCATAGATCTCAAGGCTTCAGCAGGAGGTACAGCTGGATATCATCAGTATAACAATATTACATTTTCTGAATACAAACACCAAAGGAAAATAGAAAAGAGCCTAATATGGAGCATTGTGGTACTCAACAGGAAGGTTTCAAGGAACTGCCTGTATCAAAAGATACGAACAAGTCATTTACCACAGACTTTGTGCTATGGTCTGTCCTGAAAAAGGGCTGAAATTTGACCAATATGTTGAGTTGAGAGAAAACAACTTTTTCACGAGTTCTTGATATAAATAGCAGCTTTGGGATTTGTGGGTTGTTATTAGTAAGGTTTAAGGTAGGTTTTATTTTTCATCAAAAGATAAGCTCTAAGATCATATTGTGTCAGTTTTTGCATTTATTGTATTAAATGAAACTTTACGGATTTATGAGTGTGTTTGAAGATGATATCAGATAAATATTTGATACACCTTTGTGATTTAGCAACAGTATCTCAGATGCCAGTAAGACACTTCAAGTTGATCTTTTCTTCCATTTACACTCTGTCCTGCCTGCATTGCTGCCTAAGTGCCAGAGTTACAGAGCTAAACCGGGGCTGGCTTTTGCTTTTCTAACTTTGCATGGGGCAGTTGAGTCAAGAATATTGATGTAAGTACAACTGCCTCCTGTGACCAGTTCTGTGTACAGACAAGCAGGGAGAGCTCTCAAGACAACTAGCAGAGGTGAAAACATTTGAGAACTGCCTGCTCGTGAGTAGTTTCCTGGGTGGGCTGGGTTCCAGAGTCTGGGATGGGAGCGAGGTGGAAAACGTAATGGGTCAATGATCAGATAAAGTGATATTGTTTTTATGGACACTGGGCATCAGGATGCCAATGACTAACTGGGAAAGACTGAACAAGTCAATTAATTGTAGATTGCCCTGAGCTTCTTGGTTGGATAAACAGCAAATTAAAGCTTGAAGAGGTCATCAGAGTTGGTAACCATAAAAAACAAAATGTCAGTGAATTTATCAATAAAAACCTTGTTGAATTTAGGGGGTCTGTATAAAACAAGTCCTCCAGCCTCAAAAGCCATATAGGTTTTTTATTTTTTTTTTTCAACCCTCTCATATGACGGAGAGGAGTGTCTCTTTAAATAGCATCTTGGTAGGACAGTGTCATATCTAAGTGCACAAAGTAATGCAATTGTAGCCTTCAGTCTTACCTGTAATAAAAATCAAAACGTCAATATTCATCAGATTCACAGATCATTAAAAACCATGTCCAGAAAGCCACAGTGAGCTTTTGTATTTTTGAGAAAAAAGCTGAGAGGAAGAGCTGGTTTCAGGTTTTCACCAGGTTTCAGTGAGAAATAAAATTAAAAAAAAAAAACCTGGGCAACCTAGAGTGTTTAAGCCACATACCACATAGACACCAGTACCTGGTTCCCCAACTGAGTTCTTTGCTGCTCATCATTCCCCCTCTCTCCCTACCCTCATTTCCTGTCTCTCTAAACTGTCTCATCTAATAAAGGCACCAAAAATAACTTTGAAAAAAAATGAAGTAAGAAATCTAATTTGAGTTAAAAAGAATTATATCATTTATAATAAAGAACTTTGCTTCAGAGTGATCCATCATTTAAAACGGCCATTTAAGCAAGAGGTGCCACGGTGGGGAGTATGTGTAATGGTTTCTGTGTGATTGGATGAAATGTGGATTCGGTTTCCATGCAGTAGAAGCAGTTGTGTGTCTGTACTAGTGGGAATGGTAATTCTAGTTGTCAACCACGCTGGTATATTGTTATGTGTCGGAGGACTGGGGCTGATATAACATTGCCCTAGGAAGCAACTCTGTGGGTTAAAGGGTTTGGGCTGAACACACACACACGTCCATTTCTTTGTGGCAAAATAGGTGATCAAATGATTTTGCTGTGAGGCACCATGACCCCGGAAAGATTTTTAAAAAATCCTGGTGTGTCCAGAATAGAGTGATGAGATAATACAGAAAACCGTGTAGTATTGAGACACCTACGCAAAAAACAATGTTTACAGAGGCATCATTTATTTCTATCAGTTCTTTCCCCACAGCTCTGATGGAGCATGTGTAGTATGGAGAATCTGAGAGGCCTTTTCAGGCTTGAATTGTTGAACTGGTTTAGGTCACTGTGTCTTTTATGTTGTGTTTGACTGTTACTGAGGTTACTATTATTTATTATTATTATTACTGGACCACAGCACTATATCGGTGTACAATGTGCATTTAAGATTGGTAACAATAGAAACTCAATCTTTGAGCTTCATTACCTGTTAAATCATTCATAATTGTAACCTAATCGTTACATTATAAATTAATACATTATCACCACACAAAGACCACATTTTCTCACTTGCCATAGGTTCAGTCTACCCCCAAACAAGACAGGGCTGTAGCTGCTATTTAAGAAACAGCGTTCATGTCCTAAGCATTATCTGGCATCTAGCATTATCAACTCATGGCCACAGTGTTTATAAAACCTTGTTATGTCCGTGACAGGTGAAATACAACAAAAACAAAGCCCCAGTTACTCGGAGTAATCCCCAAATCTCGCTGTGAATTATTTAAATTCATTTGTATCAGGAACTATTAGGCTCATAGCAGTGTTGCCGCATGCTGATGTTTCTGGGGAACTGAACTGGCACTGGAGGATGTACAGCACCCGCCATTTTTGCACAGTAAAGAAAATATGTACATATAATGGAATTACATTTGTAAACGGATCTGTTTGGGGTTGTAAAACATACTCGTACTGTTTTTTTTTCTTGGCCTTTAAATTTAGTCTGCCTGTGATTCCGTAGTAGTATAAAGTAATGTGGCAGTGATTGTGCAGGGGGTGGACGGGTAGGAGGAGGTTCTCCTGGAGAAGATTATGTTAAGGCTGCTCATCATAAAAAAAAAAAAAAAAAAAAAAAAAAAAAGTGGAAAAAATGTGAGCTAGTTCAATTTAATCTGTGAACTGATCTTGGAGGTACTGTGTCTCTGTGAACGCTGGCATGGAGTCGAACACACGAGTGGCTTTACCCAGTCACAATACTAACATGCTGATGTTTAACAGGTTTAGCATGATCACAACCTGAGTTTAACATGATAACATTTACTAATTATGTCAGACCATTAAAGTAAATGTTACCAAAATCATTAAAATTCACCCTTTAAAAGGAAATTTTTCAATGAAACTTCATGACCATCCTTTTAAAGACGTTGAGATATTTCAGTCCAGATCAAAGTGGTGGGCCGATGACCAATTGTCCCGCCGAAACTGAAAAGAAAGAAGTGTTGGATGAGAAACCACATGGAGTTTGCAACTACCCCTGAGGTACTTTGTTGTTATTGTACCATTAAAGCACAATATCAAGATGTGGGGTGGGGGTGGGGGCTCATATTATTGTTGGCATTTCTCATTTTTACCGGAGGGTTAATGAGGCCATGGGATTCATACATTGCTACCAAACACCTGGGAAAACATTCAGCATAAGTGGAGAAATCTGTAAATGGAAATTACAGCAAAAAACATCAGTTATTGACAGTTACAAATATTTTCCTTCATATCAGTATCTCCCCTAAAAACCCCACACTGGTTTCACCAAGGCTGATATCACTGAGCAGCCTCACATCCTCTCCCTTATCAGTACGCAAGTTCAACCACCTGCTACTTTTAATATTAACAGCGCGTCTTTTTGCCACATTAAAAACTCAGCCAGCCCAGTAATAGTGTTTCCACATCCGAGATCATCATTCGTCCTTCCCATCCGGGCTTTATCTCAGTCTTACTCATCACTTCTGCTGATCTGTGTTTCTCAGCCTTAATGTGCCTCATACGCCACCTCCACTGACCCCGCTCCGCTCGCCTCATGCCTTCCGCCTTACACATCCCTGCCTCCGCCTGTCGACACGTGCTCTTACACTCCCTGGAGTCCCAACCTTAGCCTGGCCCTATTTGTTGTTTCCCCACAGACATTTTCATTAAGATGATGTCAGGATAGACTGAACTCATTCTGCACAATGTTTACACAAGGTGATACAGGCCCCAATATCTTTATTCTTTGTTGTGATCTTACCGGGCTCAACATGGCTCGCTTTACATAAATAAAAAAAAAAAAAAAACAATTGAAAGAAAAAAAGATATTCAAATGCAGGAAGATAAGAGGAGGCAGAAAAATAAATGTTAAGTTGTGTACATTGTGGATTTACAAGGATATGTGTAATATGCAAAGTTGGAACAATGGAGTTGGGCACATGATGAGGTTTGAACTGCACAGTAAAACCAGTGCTCATAGCATGAGCAACATGATTATAGACTTTGAATATGAATGACTACCAACCTCAACTGCCTTCCTCAGTATGAGAGGAACAGGAGAGTAGCGATAGATACCCTGTTGCTATCTACACAGCCGGCACGGAGGGTACCAACACCCTCATTCAAGTACTTAATACAGTTTGAGGTACTTGAGTACCTAAGGTACACTAAAGTACTTTTCTATTAGTATTATACTTTTAAATTATGCTATTGCCACAGGATGGCAATGTCAGTCCACCATCGTGGTCCAGACTAAGTTATTTCAACAGCGACTTGACAGATTGAGATACATGGATGTGTGGCACAGTGCTCCAGTGGTCAAGCAAGAAGGTCCTGGGTTTGAAGTTTCTTAAACCTGTTTCTATCTAATGACCATCAGGGGACGACTCCACTGGTTGTTAAAGAAGTCAGATTGTATTGAAGTTTATGGGAAAATGTCCCTACTTCTCACTTGATTTATTAGCTCAGTAAATGTTTCCCTAATGAGTTTATGGTCTCAGTCTTCAGTTCATTTTTTAAATGATTGTCCCATTAAGAGGATCAGGAGGAATAGACCATAAAGCAGGGTATGCATTAGGGCGGGGCTACTGTGTGATTGACAGACTGTACCACACAATAAGGATAGAGTACAGAGGTCAGCTCCACCCCTCACTCCTCCTCAGCTCCACCTTCTCCTCCAAATATGGTTTCGTCTGATTTGAAAAGATTGGTCAAATTAGGCTTCAAACCAATGGGTGACAGTATGACTTACCACTTGGTTCAGATCTTCAAGGCTTGTTTGTTTCTTGTGCCCTGGAGGGTTTCCTCCAGATGCTCTGACTTCCTCCCACAATCCAAAAGCATACAGGTAAGTGTTAATTTGTAGAAGTGACTGTGAGCGTGGTTGCTTGTCAGTCCTGTGATAGACTGGCGACCTGTTCAGGGTTGTCATCTGGGGCTCTATCTAGATAAGAATGCATAGGATAAGTGGTGTTTTACTTATCCTGTGAAATATCTCAAGATTACTAGATTGTTTGGCACAAATGTTCACGGTCCCCTGACAATGACTTGTAATGACTTTAATCGGCTGCAGACTTTTAGTAAACTGTCACCATGAATTTAGTCCTGAAAAAGTGAGTAAATTGTTTTGTCACAACCTAAAACAACAGTAAAATGGTGGTTAATAATAATCTGCAAACTCTGATATAACACATTTTGCTGATAATGTTTGTATATATTTCTGATTATACTGAAAACAGAAATATCAGTGAGTATTTTAACATTGTGGTATTTCTACATTTATTGAAGTAAAATATATGAATACCGCATTAAGCATATTATATAGTCCTAAAATTCAGAGCTTAATATAAATGAGGATGTGTGACCCTCAAGTTTGGGAAATCCATAGTCAACAGTAAAATAGAGATAGATACATATAGACGGTTGATGTACAGAGTGAAATAAAAATTACATTTTTTTTCTCCCTCATCCTGCTCCTGATCGAAGAACAATGTGGGTGAGGGCCAACAGTCCACAGCGATCTATCACTGTATATTCTCCAGCTACCTTTTTGAAAGGCCTTCTGCGAGCTTTGTGCTGTGTCTATCTCAACCAACCCGAAGTCCAACTTCTCTTTGCGTCCATTTTCAGCACACTCAACCTCTCTTGTCCCACTGCGCTCCTCAAACAGCTTTTCACGGCCCAGCTCTGCAGATGGTAATATCTACCCAGAGAGAAATATCTCAACTGATGTGTTCAAAATCACTCACTACTCCCTCCATAGTCCACTGCATAGACAGTTTACCATTTTGAAGTGCTGTCTGAATGCATAGTGAGAATTATTAAACCTGATATAGTGCATTCATAGTATCTCACAATTCATTAAAATGGAAAAAGGTATTTTACAAACGTTGGTCACTAACCAAGCAATTTAGATTAGGTCTCAATTCATTTAGAACTAGGTATGTTTGTAGGCCAACCCAGATGTTAGCATTAGTCTGGTGAGAAAAAGCCCTTGAGATTTTCACATCACATTTGAATTATTGCAAGAAATAAGATCAGTGACAAACGGAAGTTTATGATCCTTACTCTTTTGTTCAACAGAATAATCTTCCTCTTTTATCATTTTTAAATATCACCAGGATCAAAAAGGTAATCCATCCACTCATTATCTATACCGTTTATCCATGCAAGGTCGCAGGGGCTGGAGCCCAATCCAAGCTAACATTGTGCAAGGGTAGGGTGCACCCTGTACACAGCACCAGTCTATCACAGGGCTGATATATCAAGACAAACAACCGTTAACACTTACAGTCTTACGTCTATGGGCAAAGAGTCACCAATTAACCTAATGACTAGGAGGAAGCCAGAGAACCTGGAGGGAACCCAAACCAGAACAAACTATATTAGGAAGCAAAGGTGGAGCTGATTGAGGGAGGGGTGGATCAATCACACAGTAGCCACGCCCTAATCCATCCCCTCCTTTATGGTCTATTTTCCTCTAAATGGACCATCATTTAAAAAATGAACATCATGTTGTATTGAAGACTTGAAACTAGAGACTGAGACCATAAACTCATTAGGAAAACGTTTACTGAGCTAATAAATCAAGGAGAAGTAGGGACATTTTCCCATAGACTTCAATACAATCTGACTTCTTTAACAACCAGTGGAGTCGCCCCCTGATGGTCATTAGATAGAATGAAGGTTTAAAGCTCTTCAGCATTGGCTTCACTTTTCAGACCAACAGTCTATGTCCACTTTAATGTACAGTCTGTGGTGCAACACTGTTGGTGTTTCTGTGCTGATAAATTTATCAAGATTTTATTTTAACAAAGCTTCTCCAGAGCTATAGAACACTAGTAAACTGACCTTTAAAGTGTAAAATCATCTGTGTGGGCCTGTAAAAGACATCAAAAACCATGGACCTCTGTGTATAAAGCAAGTTAGATTGAAGGATCTACTTCAGAGAGTGAATTACTCGGTATTTCCTGTTAAGATGAGCAGGGAAGCAAAGTAAAACAAGGGTTGATTGCAGTAAATGCATGTGATTAGTGCTCTGCAGGTTGTGCATGAGTAAGCAGTCAGCCATAATGAGCACCCAGTCTATACTGTCAACACTATGTTAGCTGAGTAAAATCATAAGGCGAAGCACTGCAGTGTTGTGCCAATTAAAGCTAGTTTTACATCAAACTTTGTTGAGCTAATCTGTGTGTTAAACATTGAGAATAGTCCTTTCATGCTGTGTGTATCAGTAATTATCGGAGCTCTTGTGCACACAGCATTATTGAGCTGTCACGCAGCAGGTTGACTCGGGTCATTCCTGCTGTGGTGACAGAGTCGTATCAGAGGGTTATTACAGGTCATTTGTCTTGAGTGTGCCCTGTTTCTAGTCATGTTAAAACTCACATTCACATTTTAACCCACGCATTCCTCCTTTCTTCAACAGTGTCAAGCCTCAATAGATTTTTCTTAATTACTCTCTTCTGTGTGAGAACAGCAGAGCAAATCAGACGCGGTGAGTGAGTTCTCCAACGAGACTTTGACAGCTGCGATATTTCTTTTCTCAAAGCCTCTTTTTTTTTTTTTTTTTTCATCTCAATAGTCGTAAATTGCAGACAACTGCAAGGCTTCACAGTGACACCCTGATTGTTGCCTTCATTACACACACTGTGTTCAGCCAGGTACTTTCTGTGGAGGCAAGAGTGGGCTTCTTATATGGGCTTATATGGTTTGACAGAAATTCTACAGGATTTAAATGGTATTACAGTTGATATGTAAGCCGAGACAGCAGCTCCCAAACTGGGACTCTCGAGGGTTCTTGATGGTGTTCAAGGGGTTTATCAACCCAGTGAGAAACAGTTATCTTCTCTCCACTCCTGTTATTATCTCGACACATAGGTAGAAAGTAATTAAGTCAAGTACTGTAGTAAAGGTACTCAAGTGCCTCAAACTCTTTTATTAGTATTGTACTTTTACTTACCACTAGATTCATTCACAGCTACAAGTACAATTTTTCTAAATTTAGATTAGATTGTTTTATAAAAATTAAGCCATTGGTACAGGATGGCAATGTCAGTCCACCACTTTGGTCCAGACTGAATTTTTTCAACAGCAAATTGACAGCTTGAGATACGTGGATGTGCAACACGGTGCTGCAGCGTTCAGCAGGAAGGTTCCTGGTTCGAACCTGCCAAGTTTGCTTGTTCTCCTTGTGCCTGTGAGGGTTTCCTCCAGGTGCACTGGCTTCCTCCCACAATCCAAAAACATGCAGGTTAGGTTCATTCGTCATGTGAATGTGAGCGTGAATGGTTGGTTGGTTTTCAGCCCTGTGATAGACCGGCGGCGTGTCCAGGGTGTACCCCACCATTGCCCTTTGTCAGCTGGGATTGCATCCAGCCTTCCCGCAACACTAAAAGGATAAGTGGCGTGCCACATTGGTGATCTAGTTATCTATCCTGTGAAATTTTACCAGATTGACTGGCACAAACATTCACGGTCCCGTGAGGATGACTTATATTGACTTAGATGACTTTTTTGCCTCCAAACAACCACGACTAAACAGTAAAATGGTAATGAAATGGTTAATGATATTTGCACTGGCAAATACTATCTGAGGAGTAAATAATTAAATAACAATTTATAGAATTAAATGAGGATGATTTATGTGAATATCACATTCAGCATATTATATAGTCCTAAACTTTAGGGCGTAATATAAATACAGGTATGTGACCCTCATGTCTGAGAAATCCATAGTCAATTATTCATACAAACAGGATGTGATGCAACTAGACAGTAATGATTACAGTTTAGTGAGGAGTTTGGAAAAATTCCTGCTGCGATCCACAAAAGTAGGTTTTTGGTGAACAAAACAAAGAGATGGATTTAGTTCCGTACTTTAAAAAAAAAATAGTATTTTTAAATGATGTCATATATAATTAGAAAGAGAGAGAGAGAAAGAAGAACAGAGAGAACAACATTGCCCTCTAGTGGTTCATTCAAGTAGAACACCAAATTCCACTTCCTGCAATGCAAAAACACAACTTTAAAGTATTACATAATAGGTAATCTTCCCAGATAGCACATGAACAAACATAGGCAATATATGAACAACCACAACACACCATTTGCATACTTTTGTAAATGTGTATGTGGACATTGTGCCTGACTGCAATGCATGGAAAGTGATTATTCACAGTGGGAATCAGTTTACAGCAGTACATTTTCAGGTACTTATACCAGAGACACACACACACTACAGGTAGAGCTCAAGCATCTCTGACAACATTACTGCCCATTTTTGCCAGACATTTCTTATCTATTTCTCGCTCTAATTTATATTTTAGTTTTTATATTTGGAGCTGTATGGTCAGGCACAATATCCTCCTGTTGGTATGCTTTGGGGAAACTCACCCTTTGCCACTTACCTGTTGCCTCACCTCCCTTCACCTCGGTGCGTGGAACACACTTTGTCAAGTTGTTGCACTCGGACATAGGTCTACATTGTGATTTGTGGGGTAGATTGGTTGGTTTATTCCTTTTTTTTTTTTTATTTAGAGAAGAGTTTCTTCACAAGGGGGCGTTGTTTTCTGTGTCGTTGCCTGTTGTGGTAAAATGTAGACATGATCTGTATCGGAGCATTGAGCACTGAGCAGAGCTTTGCCTCAATGTAAGTTGATGTTTTAAAAAAAGGTTTTAGCATTTAACAGCAACATATCATCATGATAGTATGTGTATGGAAATGAATAGATATGTATTTAATTATGTATATATTTATCCTTATATTTATATTCTAAACGTATTAATGTCAGTTTCAAAGTAGCCAAAATGCATTACATGGTATAAGGTATGTACCTTATACCATGTAAATAACCCAACAGTAACTGAAAACCGCCCCCTGCTGGCTTAGTCTTGTACCCGTGGGTGCTAGGTGAAGTTAACCCACTGGTGGCAGATTGAACTGACGGCTCCATTTTAACATGTGCTTTTTAAACCATTATATTTATTAATTGAGAATTATTCTTCCTCGTTACTTTCCAAAATCCGACGTTACATTTGAAGCGTGTGATCAGTTGATAATAGCCAATCCATTGTTATAGACTAAATAACCAAGCAGTGTGGCCCCACCTCGCGCTCGTGTTGCGAAGACTTGATTTTAACTTTCGAAAGGCTTGATTCAGCACAAAATTGTCCGTATGATTCCTCCACCACCATGGAAATGTCTGTCCTTCAGTACGGCTGATTATTATTATTACTATCTATCCAAATCGGGGGTATCGGGGTAGATAAGCTTTACAGATTGTAAAGACAGATCCATTTTCATCTGGGCTTTATGAAACAGCCTCGGCTCCATGATGGCCTTTACTTTTGTAAATGATCAAATGATAAAATCTATATTTTATAGTTACTTGATAATTTTTTTTTTTTTTTTTTACTGAAATGCAACTTTTACATTCATAAATGTTTGCATGTTGTAAACATCAGCTTCTAATATACCCTCCCTTTCTGGTGTTCACCTCGAGAACAAAAAATGATCATATCCCAATGCTTTGTATCATGTCACTGGAATGAGTCGTGTCCCTCTTATTTCAGGTTTGCTCACATTCTTGTTGCAGCTTCTTTTTATACCTAGAATAAAATAAATACCATATTCAACAAACGTGTGCATGATTGCCAAACGTGGCATCAAAATCGATTCAGCTCCGTAGAAAGTTTCTTTCCCACCCATCAAAGCACCAGCAGAGGGAGACAAAGGCTGCAGTCTGTCTGAGGAGGGCCCATCATTAGTTGAGATGGTGGGTAATGATGTCGCTGATGGAGGAGCATAACTTGAGTGGTCTCTCTCTCTCTCTCTGTTTTACTGCTGCTGCTCCAGCAGGGAGCCTGTGCTCTGTAAGCAGCATGTGACGGTGTTTTTATGCTCAGCGTCTTGTGATTGAAGCCAAGTCAACACGGGCCAAACTTGCCGGGTGCAGTTTCACTGAATGGAGGCCTCAGCCGACTCAAAGCCGTTCAGGATGAGACGTCATTGAGGTTACATGTGCAGTTCACGCTCCCTAAAGTAGGTGCAAATAGATATTATCAGACACCACGTGTTTGAGTGTTTACATTTTTTTTTTTTTTTTTTTTAATTTGTTTTAGTACAACAGTTCAAGTCAACTAGCCACTGTATCTATTGAGATGCCAAAGTGTATTGCTCATTTTCATTCCATGTGTAGACCCCTGTTCAGTGATGTTCAAGGTGACACCCGTTTCCATGTCTGCCATGTTAATTCACAGCTATACAGCAAGAAGTCATGTGCTTTGTAGACAACCCCAATATCTTTACAAAAGCAACTCAGCAGCAGCACAAAACATGATCTGCAGGAGCAAACTAGTGGGATCTCGGTAGCAAAGCTGCACTAAACACCTGCGTGTATCAACAGCCAAAGTCTGGTTCAAACCTTGTGCTACGTCTTTTTTTTTTTTTCCTTGTTTTTTTTTTTTTGTTCGTTTTATTTTAATACAGTAAGTGCTGAGAACAGGTGTGGTTCACAGGGACATTTTCAAAATGCACTATGAAATAGGCAGGGACAAAAGACCTATGCATAGAAACATGCTTCCTCAAAAAGGATAAGTACACACTGCTAATTTTCAAAAAGGGCTGAAGCTGCACTGACAAGCTACATATTGAATGGATTAGACTCAAAGGGAGGAAATGATCCACATGTAAAACCAGCGCAAGTACACTTATAGCAGGAGAATTGAAAAATTCACAAAGTGGAACTTGTATTTCTTATTTCAAAAAGGTGGGTAGTGAACACAACAAAAATACTGGCCAAACAAAAAATAAATCAATCTTTGGATACGTAAAAAACCCTATACAATCCCCCCTTTGTAACTTTCAGTCTTCCGAAGTGCCTTCTTCTGAGTTGGGCTCTTTGGTTTCTTTGTTCTTACGCACCTCCTCCAACTTCTTGTCCTATTACAAATGAGAAAAAATGAGATGAGTTCAAACATCCTGGTAGTGAAAATAGTGCCAGTTTATCCATTTAACATCAACTCCAAACACCAACCTTCTCCTTGAATTTCTCATTCATCGCTGCCATAATTGCTGTGCGGTTCTCTTTGTTGGCCTCCATCTTCTGATTGAGCTTCTCCTCTGCCATCTTACTGAAGTTGTTGTTCTCCTCCATAGCTTTCTGTAGCACTTCCTTTTCATGCTCGCGCTTCTCAGCTAAGTGCTTCAGAACCTCGGCCTCGTGGTTCTGAAAGGATGGTTTTGAAAATACAGATGTTTAGTTGTCAGATTTAAAGCAGCTCATGGTTTAAAAGTTCTTTCAACACCCTCAGCCTAATGTTTGTTCTATTTTTACCTTGCGTCTCTCCTCTGCAGCATCCAGCTTCCTCTGAATCTCCTCCAGTGAGACATCCTTCTTCTTGGGAGGTGACAGGGGGAACTCGCCCTTGGCGTCTGGGGTGGGAGCACCCAGGATAACCTCAAAGGCCTGGCCAGAGGCCCGCTTGTCAAGCTCCTTGACCTGGATATCTGGAAAACAGAAAAGGTAAAACAATACATTGAGGCACACTGAACCAATATTCAGATTTTTGCATTTGATTTGTAACTAGGAGATATGAATTCACCTTCAGCGGCTGCCATCTTAAGAGTGTGCTGCAGGTCAATTTACCTAAAGGGGGGAGATATAAGAAAAGGTCAGATTGTTGTCTCTTAAATGGCTCTAAAGTTACTGACCCCTTGTGGATCCTTTAAACTATTTCCAATTCAACCACCTCCATCATAACCAGCAACGTGAAAAAAACTGGACCCACTCGCGACCCCCAGTGGTCAACTTCCGCAGTGTAACCAACCACCGCCCATCAATCCACACAAAACGACGCTGGCATTCAATGCCTCGCATGTCTTACACGCACCATTGTTTATTTTTCTAAACTTGTGGTGTCATTGACATTCAGATCGATCAGCAATCAATCGAATCGCTCCATACAACAGGAGGGGGCGGGACGGGAGTTTTTCAATAGCTTTCCTACCGCCGCGTTAATTGTTAATGAACGACAACAGCCACATTTTGTTGAAACAAAAGGCTGTGACCAGGGTGGGTACAGCAGGCAGTGCCAGGTGCGGACAGGCCTGGACCTGGCCCTCTAAACAGATAATATGCACCATATGAAACGAGATTAGAGAGCAATGAGCGTGTCCGGGGAAAATCATCATCAGGGAGCACCTGTTTCTTGCACCGTGTGTTTGAGCTGCAGGAGGGAGGTGGGTGGGGGTGGTACAAAGTCTGCAAACACGCATTGTGAGCTTGAATAACTGGATCCCGCTCCTCAAATGCATTGCAAATAATATAGTAAAATAGAACTTAGACCCGGGAATGTGGGATCAGCTACAACAGCTGTCATATCATTTGGTCAAGTGGTTGTCGAGTCAAACGATCACCAAAAATCGGCTGGAGTCTGAGTGAAAGACCCCTCCCCTATTATTTCATAAAGGATACTTGCAAGCTACAAGGTGGCATTTGTATAGTTTAGTTTTGTTTTTTTGTATTTCCATATAATGGTACAAACAGCTTAAAAAGAAAGGATCTGACATGATTAGAATGAGGTCTGGTGGATGCCCACACCTTGCCATACCAAAATGACACCCACGGTTGGCATTTTAGTGAACTGCTGACCGACTCCGTCTTAACAATGTCCCTGCTGAGAATGACAATATATGTCGTTCATTTAGACTGGGTTTTCAGTGAGCTTGCTGGTGTGATTAGCTCAGGCATAACAAACAGCATCAAACAAAGGCGCTTTTGACAGCAACGTGACGAGCAGCTGCAAACAAAGACGAGCTGAAGGCAGGTTATTTCCACAGAAAATGGGGAATAATGAAGCTTTTCACACACGGGTGCCGCTGAGGAGGGAGTGAGGGATTAAGGGGGGGAAAAAAAAAAAAAGAAAATTAAAAAAAAAAAAAAAAGGTCCACACATTTCACGGGCATGAAAGAAGTCCTCCCAAGTCTCTACCCTCCGCCTGTCTGTCTGTCTGTCCGTCCGTCTGTCTGTCGGTGCCAACTGTGCCAGTGTCTCCCACCATACAATAGGCTAACTACCCGCCAACCTGCCGCCATTAAGAGCCGCAACAAGCGGCGCGTCGCTCTCAATTTCTCCCTTGAAATTACCCGAAATTCATTGGAAAATAAACAAATAATATGCCCCCTGAGGTCGAAGATATGTTCCAACAGCCTGTCAGCCACAATGTAAGTTAGCTCACGTGCTAAGCTAACAGAAGCCACACACACACCGTTAATATAAAAAAAAAAAAAACGGTTAAAGAAACCTGAACAAACAAACAAAAAAAAAAAAGTCAACAAACATGTTGAACTTAACTCTCTCACATCTTCACAACAGTATTAATTCGACGGACGCCTGTACTCACGGACTGAAAGAGGAATAATTCCTGCGGACTTTCTGTGTTGAAAAGATGCTGCCTGTCACACCCACCTTCAACGAGCTGTGGATGCTGTGCTCCTCTCTCTCAATTTACCGCGAGCCCTCTGCGCGAGCGCACCAGGCGCGCACATAAATGGACCGAAGCGAGTGCCGTCACCACGCTCGCCTCCAGCCATTGGTCGATTTCAAACTCCCGGGCGCTGTTGGGAAATGTAGTTGCGACTTCACGTCTAGACAATGAGCCTCGTTTATCTCAAATGTGGCCTCTTAACGTTTTTTTTTTTTTTTTTTTTTTTTTTTTTTTACACCGGAGCGCGCATTTGGTGAAGCAGTGATCCACAGGAATCTACCGGAAGGCAGTTTAGAAGAAAAAAACACACATTGTGGGTTTTAGACTCAGTTTTTCCTCTTGGAGTTTCGTGGCTCCACCCAGTCACAGATTATGGATTTTGGAAGTTTCACAGTCAGCTTTAGGTTTTATTTAAAATCTCCATTTACTCAGATCTGTTGCTTAACTTTGATATTTGATTGTCACCAATGATATGTGAAGAGTCTATTAAAGAGTCTATTAAATCTTTAATTGTTCATACAAGAATATATATGAGGTATCAAAAGTTTTTATTCTCCAACATGCAATATACATATAGAAATGGACTTTTCAGTAAAGTTAGGATACTTCACGCATCCATTTTTTTTAAGCTCTGTTAACTTAATAATTATTTTTAAGAGAAAAAAATACCCCAACAAATTATTCATGTTGTATTTTTTATATTGGCCTGTCTTAAAATATGAACTCTTAAAAGGTTACATAACAGCAAGCACATCTATCTTAATATCATGTCAGGGTAACAGGAGCAAAAACATGAATTAATAAAAAATCTAACATGAAAATAAAAATAAGGAACACACATCTTTAACCAGGAGATTCATAAACATGAATATAATCTATAAAAGCATGATTTTTCTGATCCTAAAGAGATCCCAATTTCAAAACCACAAGCAGCAGTCACTGAAAACAGACAGTAAACACATTCAAGACCAGCTCAGCACTGGGATAAACTGTCCTTATCCCCACCAGCTCTAACTGTGCCCGTGAGGGAGGAAATAAACAATGAGATAAATGTTGTCATCTTTCATTTAAATGCAAACACACCTTGTACACCTTGAGACATAAATGCTGGCAACAAAAATTCTGTACAAGAAAATAAAGACATGATTGAAATGATGGGTTGCTGCTGTGTGAGCCTCTTTGACTAAGACAGGCAGAAACTGTCGTACTGGAATGGTGTAGGGATACTGCAGGGAGCTGCAGCCCACTGTTTCTATAGGATTCTGCTGATACATGCCAGTAGCATCAGCACACACAGCCTTTACTGTGTAAGATAACAAATGCTGCATGATTTAAGGTTAGAACTGCTGCAATTGGAGAACTAATGTGCCGGACAGAACTATTGAGGTGTGATATAAAACTCGAAAGGTGAAAATGTCACATTTACAGGATGTCAGGGCTTCAAAGGGCCACATGTCAAAAATTACATCCTTGGAAAACCAGGGCCACAGTGCCTTTTTTAAGTGAGTTGACAGTCACCCTTTAAAGGACTGACAGGATATGGAAGCAGAGCTGAAATGAAGTTTTTAAAATGTCCTCCGGTGACATGGTTTCTGAACCTGGACAAAACTAATTCATTTCATAATTTTTTCACCCTGAGAATAACACCTGAAAAATAGATCACACACCACAGAACCAGATAGAGGACTGGAAACTGACCTCTTTCCAAGCAGGAATCGTATTTTGCTTTTCTTCTTCCTGCTATCGCTACGAAAGGTCTCTTTGGTCTGTAAATGCTCAGAAATCCTGATATGTATTTCTTTTCCCTCTTGTGGTCTCTTTATTTTATGTATGTTCACAACACGTAACACTGGGTTTTGAGTTCAATCTCTGAATTTTTGCCACTCCCCGCTTCACAGTTTCGTGCAGTTTTCAGATAAAACCACCAGCCTTTATGTAAATGCCAAAGCTTGGACTGATTTTAGCTTCAATCGACCTAAACTGGTCTATTTGATTTCAGACTATTTTTAGCTTAACATTATTCTGAGGACAGGAGGAGCTGATCGGTGTTTGTTCAGTCACAGTGATGCTGTGCTGAAAATATTTGCCACCACAGGGCCTACAGATCTATTTTTTGCTGTTGCCATGTGGATGTCATTTCATCTTGTGATGTAGGGCAGTGATTTAAATGTCTGTTGAAGGCACTTTCAGTGAGACGTTTCAGTGGAAAAGGAGACAGATAGACAGACAGATAGAGAGACAGGGGGACACGCTGCGCACTGGGAGCATGTAGAGACTGTGGGTCACTGAGTGAAGCTGTGGTCTGACTGATCAGATGCTTACAGACAGTGTGGTTCAGTCTCACACGTTGCACTAGTAGAGTCACCAACTGGGCTGCGTGGTTTCACAGCCTGAAATCAAACATAATTACTCACATCAGCCCTCAGACATGATTCTTCATCCCCCAAAGGTCACTGGTGAAAACCCCCGAGTCTGAGAGGGAAAATTGAGAAAATGACACACTCATACAGATAAGGGACAAGGTGCCTTTGAGCACTGCTGGTACTGCAGCTGTGGACTGTGCAGCGCTTAGTATGTTTTTTTTAATGAATCTTAGAGCATATCTTAAAAGCATGACGGTGTCTGACTGACCACTCTGCTGTCCAGGTGCTCTGTAATCATCGAATGCAGAATTTCTAAATTCAGTTCAACTGAATCACACAAAAAAACATGATGAGGGCTTTTCCAATATATATGGTATATATAGGATAGATAAGTAAAAACGAACATTTGTTCTCTTGTTCCTTTAATTTGAACTCTTTATATAAATAAACAAACCAAAACCTTTAAATTTAGCTATTTTTATAATTACATTCTGCATAGAATCATTGATTCGATCAGTTTAGATTTGTAGATGATATGTGGTTTCATTACATGATTACACTGAAAAGATAAATATAACAATATTGCCTTTTTAATTGGGAGCATTTTTTTCTGGTAGAAAGTAATTAATGTAATATAAAGTTTTATTGCATTACATATTTCATATATACATATACATATATACATCTGTCTATGGAGGCCCTCAGGGGACATGAGAAAAAATTTGTTTTTCAAGTTTCTGGTGTGCACCAGCATAAATAATACTTTAGGGGCCCCATATATCACTGTATAAGACCAGCACATTCAGAAACCACCTAAGGAGCTACTAGATAAGTGAGAGTACATATATTGTGATGGTCTCTCTCTCCTGTTCTAATTCTCATTGGTTGGTTGTTCCTATTGTGTGTGTTGAGAGGTCTGTCCACATTAGTTGGCTGCACCTGGAGGAGGAGTGGCCCGTAAGGCTAAAGGGCAGCCAGAACAGAACAGATTTCTCATGGGTAAGACTTTTGAGTCCTTTTGCATTATTTCACTTTCACCATCTAAACTTCACTCATCTGCACACACCTTACACTGCAAATGCCTAAACTTTCTCAAATTTGATTGAGATATTGAGATATACCACAACCAGCATAACAACCTGAATTAGAAGCATCATGGACTGTGACATAGACAACATGTGCACACATCCAGGTTGGACATAATGTGATTTTTTTTCCTTATCACTTTTGGTAAATCCATATGCACCAAAGAAAATCAATTAAAAATAATAATATAAATATATGTCAACTAAAGATAGACAAATGCATCTAAACACCCAATGACCCTTTAAACTCCATCAGTGCTCCTACTTCATCCCCTAAAAACCTGGATCAGACCTTGTGCCCCACCCACCACTGCTGCTTAGTCCAGATTGTCAGGTTAAACAACAAAGGATCAAGGTGGTTGCAGGAAGAAACATCAGAGTATCAGCCACATGTTTGAGCCTCAGTCAGACCCAGACTCAGATCAGGAGTCTGAGACCATAGGCAGAGACCAGCAGACATAACAGAATGGTTAGTGTAGTCAGCATCTTTCACTTGGTTATTTACTAGCTTATAACTGGCAGTGGTTGACACAGTGTTAGTGGCTGTGCTAATGTTAACTCTCACTCTTCACTGACAAGAGTTCAGTTTATTTAGCGCCCCCTCCCCAAATGCCTGTAAATGAACAGGATTGGTGCTTTAGGTTTGTTACATATGAATGTCTGACTGTCTGAATCTGTTTTTATGACTGACTTTGGTTCACTTCTGTTCAAGGTGGGAACACTCATGTCTTGTATTTTATAAAGTATAATATACCAAGATGAAAAACTTGATTTTCATCAGATGAAGATGAAAAACTTGATTTTCATCAGACGGGGTCTTTAAACTTAGATCTTCCAAAATCTTAGAAATTAAACTAATACTATTTGAGAATAGT
Organism: Rachycentron canadum; assembly: GCA_038496675.1. Classification (NCBI taxonomy): domain Eukaryota; kingdom Metazoa; phylum Chordata; class Actinopteri; order Carangiformes; family Rachycentridae; genus Rachycentron; species Rachycentron canadum. The sequence goes on along the minus strand of CM076663.1, from coordinate 19,585,515 downwards.
TTGACAAATACACCAATGGCATTTTCATATATGTCTGTTTTATATGAAGCTACAACCAAACACATCAGCATTTCTCCACAGCAGGTTTTAAACTTGATATATGGTGTTAGTGAATGAGCTCTACAGGTGTTTCTATAGGCTGATTTGTAAACCTTTTTCTCATTATGTGGCTATTCCTCTCAGTAAATGAGCTCAATGAGCTCAACTCAACCGTGTCTGACATTCTGGTTTTGCATAATTATTCACATTATAGTATTTTTCACCATCAGTAAGAGCCTGTGGTTTCCTGCGTGTCCGGCCCCAGTCAGCTGAGTGTGGCCGAGCTGCTCTGTCTTTAGTTAAGAGGACCAGATGGTGTTCACAGCCTGCCAGCATCAGTCTCCCCCCACGAACTGGATCTGGTGTGGCTGCTTCACAGGACAAAGACGGGCAAATGAGAGAGAGAGCTGGGGAGGGCAGGGGGAGGCGCAGGGGGCCTGTCTGTCAGCAGGGTCTGGTGACAGCACCAGCCAAAATCTGCAGATGTGTGTGCGAGTGTGTGTGTGGGAGAAGGATTTGGTCTTGTCTGAGGGGAGCAAGGTTTCAGACTTTCTCTATTTGTGTGTTTGTGTTGATGATTATCTTTTCATTGACTCAACCTGCTTGTAGCCACGATTAAGAAATAAAAGTCAGTTCTGTTATTCAGGTCACCGCTTTGAATTATGAAATTTGCATTTTTTGATGAATTTGAAGGGACTTACTTTTTTACTAACTTTTCCAAAAGCAGCTCAGCAGATTTGATTCATGGCCCAATTTGATCATCAGGGAGTATCTTTTGCTCTTCAAATATCCCAGTTTATATGTTTACAAGAAGTTTATCTTTGATTTATTCATGCTGTGGCCCCAGAAATGAGTTTTCAGACACTATGAAATGAAAACATATTTTAGCTGAAGACGGACGGAGAAGTGCACAGGGGTTAACCGCATGGAGATTTCAAAGCTCTGTGATAAAAGGGGACAAGTGGTTGCAACAGGGGGGTCATTATTAATCTATGCATCTCCTACTGGGTCTGCTGCTGTGTCTCACACACACATACCAGCAGCAGCAGCTGATCCACAAGAAGCATTCCTCCTAGGACGGTGAAGGAGTGGAGGACCCTCCTTTTCAGAGGCACTCAGCCATGCTGGTGTGTGCTGGCACTGGAGCTGGAGCTGACCCATTTTTAGTCCACACAAACATAGTGCAGGCCTCGTCCCCTGCCCACTCCCCCTCCCCACCCTAACCACGCAGGCAGTGGGATCCAATAGTGAGCAGATTAGGAAATTCGGGGGGACAGGGAATCCTCCATGTTGGTGCTGTAACTGTCCTAACGTGGAGCCTGGCAGGCGTAATGATCGTCTCTGGGGCCGGTTCATGTGCGAGGAGCCAGAACACAGCAATTACAGATTTGCCATTGAGGGTACAGTATTGGTGGAGACGATCTGCTGCTTGTGATGGATGCTGATAAGGTACAGCTGAGAATTTAACGCAAAGTCTGACTCACAGCGCGCACAGAAGCCACTTTTGTAAATATTGCACACAAGATGATACAGTATGTCCTCTGTTGCCATGATGCTAAATCTATAGAGCAGCCATGTTTAAGTCTATGATAACTTTTATGTAACTGTGCGTTACATAATCACCAGCTCAGCTGCTCTTCTCCCTGGGAGACTGCAGGCTGTCTAGAAGTGGTTTCAGCATCCCTACCCCCACCCCCCATTAACCCCACATGTGTGTACTCTGTGTGCAAGTGTGCATGTGTGTATGTCTGAGTGCTGGTTCCACACGTGCAGAACGTACAGTAGAAATGCATTGTGTTGAAATGCATTCAAAACCAGAGAAGGATTGTGGTCATTGTGATCTTTTACAATAAAATACGAGTCAGCATTTGTGACCTGTCAAATAATGTTGAACTATTAATAATCCTTGTTCTTAATCCTATGGTTTGTTCTAAAATATATCAAAACATGTACAAAAAATGAAATATAAAAAAAAATAAAACCCAAGAGTAAACACTGCACCGCCACCACAGACGGGTTATTAGAAAGAATAGTGTCAGACAAACCCAGAGGGATCCTGTGGGACTCTTTTCCCCACTTCCTCTCTGCTGAACATGGCCATCTCCAGTTAAAATGGGTCTTTGCTCTAGATGTAGCATGATAAAGTTAAGTGCCTTTCAGGTGGCTTTTGGTTCCATTTGGCCAAAACAGATCCCACTAAAAGCAAACAGCGTCCAACTCATGAAACATCAAAGTCAGTACTGACCTGAAAGTGATCTCAGAGGTCATCGAGAGAGATTAATCTGTCTGGGGTAAAGCCCAGTGTGTGGCCCAGGACACTGACAAGACTGTCTGTGTTGGGTAGAATCAGTTTTTTTTTTCACAGAATGACTGTGGTGCTAAAGACTCAGGTTTGATCCTTGCTAAAGTGTCTGTGAGTAGATGACAATGCTCCACCTGTTCAGACTGCACACGAGTGTCAGAGACAAATGGGAATTTTTCATGGTGCATTTGAGATGATGATTCACCGCTGTGATATCATCGCACTCTTGAAACACTGTTCGGCCTCATGATGGTCGCTGCTGCAGAGGCGTAGAAACTGTCCACAAGCAGGGATGAAGGACGAGTTACAGAAGTCTGGTAAAATCACTTTCTAACTTGTAGTCTTCAGAATCATCTAAGAGCAACTTAACTGACATCACTTGAGGCAGTTTATCATTTTCAGCTTACAACATACAACTTTGTTCACATCTACAGTGGTAATTCTTAACACGTGTAAACAGATGTGGAAATCGATGGAGTTCCCCTTTAAGAATGATTGTGCTCTCTTAGTGGTTTCCACTGGAGTCAGGTGAACGTCAGGGCTGTGGTCTATCCCTCATACTCATCCTAATGGCCTTTAACTGTTATTAGGTATATCAAATCAGACCATGGACACATCATCCTTAATGGTGAAACTGTGGAGGACTTGAGCAGCCGTAATACTAAAGACAAGTGCATGTACAGTATGAGTGTCGAAAGACTTACAGGACAATTGCCAGATGAAAGGTCTAAGTAATACAATGACTGTACTGCCCAAACAAAGACTGTTCAACTGAAATGGGAAATGAACAGTGTGTGTTGTATGGCTCCAAATATTCTAAAGGGACTTTGATGAAGACAGATATCCTTTATAACGACTGCCTTTGCGCTATTGTCTTGCTGTGGACAAGATGTCGAATAAAGATCCGTTAGGTCACGTTCCCAAACTGCAACACAGTCATTAAGATTAAGACTCCATCTCGTACTGAAACGCTCAAACAATGGCAGGGAGAGGACAGGACGATGCTTCTTTCACTGTGGACAAAAGCCATTACATAGAATACATAATGAACGCGTATACAACTTGATGACTGAAATATTATGAATGTGTCCGAGAAAAATTGTGGGCTGGACTTGGTAGTAGATACTTTGATACTTGTTAGATACTTGAAGACAGTTCACCTCTCAAGAGAAGTCTTAGTTGTTAGATACGTCTCATCTCTCAAGATCTTCAAGTATCTATAACCAAGACCAGTTGACCTTGTTTCTCCTTTTCTATAACAATGTGAAATATGTCATGAAGTTACTTCTCACAAGTAAGTAGCACTGATCGTGCTTAGCCTGGATAAACACATCAGACTCTCTACAGTTCCAAGATGCATATGTGTAATGATACTGTGATTTTCACACACAACTGCCATATTATTGTCCTCTAAACGTTGTGGTGAACATGTTAACAAACAATTGTCTTTTTATACATCAGGCACAAATTCAGTTGGGGTTTTGTTTCTGGTCACTATTCAGTGTTCACTTTTAGGTCAGGTTTGTTCTCCACCATCTCCTGGTGGTGATGGTGGGGATCCGGCCATTTAACCATTCATTGTCACAACATATGGTAGAAGCAAAAATCAAAACAGTAAGCTCAAAGAAGCTAAATGGCTTCATTAAGCTGAAGGGTTTGTGATGTGTTGTATTCCTGTGCTGCTCTTTCTGCTGAGAATACTGCACAATAAGGAAAAGAGATTTAGTTAACTAGCTAATGTTTTTTTTCGCTAGGTTGCTAACATACTGTGCCATCAAGTTCAGTGGTGAGAGTTTAAGAAGCCCACAGATGGAGAGAGCTCATATTAAGGGCCATAACACCACATTTTATTTGACCTAAAATATGAAAGACCAACACAGGCCCATCACAGTCATAGCGTGTACATTATAATACACATTTATTTTCTGTATACTTATACTAAAGAGTGGCTGCCTGCTTTGGATCTCCTTGGCCCTTTAAGATCAATGTGCAAAGCAGAAGTGTAAAAATAATACAAGATGATAAATCAGCAAGAGTCTGTGCTTTTTTCTTTTTTCTTTTTTTTATTTACACAAGCTGCCTCCTGACCCTTGAGGTCAAAGCAATTGACCCTGTCACGGTCCCGATCCCCAACCTCAGTCCTCAGCAACACCCCTCCTTTAGTTGTTGCGCCATTAGCTAATCCTTTGGTCCCTCCGCGCCCCCTCCCAGTCCACCTTGTCCTTGGCCCCCCACTGTCCTGTCGCCTCAGTATGCACACAATACTCCTGTTTTGGGTTTTCTCCCTAATGAAGCCCAACAGATGGGACTCACACCCACTAACACAGCAGGCAGAGGCATAGCTGAGAGTGATCACCATGTTTGTTCCAAGGCCCAGATAAAATGAACGTCATACAGAAACAAAACTTCAAATGACTGGAATAACAATGAGTACAAGCAGCACAGGGGATAATGGCATTGTGTTGGCAATTTTTGAAAGCAAATCTAAGAGTTAGAACTTATCCTAAAAACAGCTTTAGCTTGTTATAATTCATAAGTAATTAAACCTGATGAGTAGGTTTCTAAATGTAACCTAAACTATGTCTCCAGTTATAAACCTAGTTAAAAGTAAAGCCTTCCCACACAACTATAACATTCAGTTTATTGTTTTGAAGAGGTGTTATTGTAATATATTAAAGATAGTGAGCCAAGTCCTTAATTCAGCTGAATTTAATATTACTTTCATGTTCGTGAGTTAATTACAGAGCAGGAGTTGCAAGGTAATTAGCCTAGCTTAGCATAAATCTTGGAAGTAGAGGGAAAACATGGCGTTGTAATTACATATATGTATGACTTTTGACATGCAACAGTTTAATGACACAGCACACACAGTACGTTGCATGCATTGTGCTGTGTGGCATATGGGTTACTTACAGTTTCATTCCCTACAGTCATTTGTCTCTGTACAGACACAGCAATATCACACACGACGACCTCAATGTAACGGCAGGAATCCAAAAAATAAATATTGTGCTTATGCTGTACATAATGTTGTATGTTACCTCCAGGTGTTTAAGTGTGTGTGGCCACAATTACTCTGCTTAACAAAGTAAATAAAGAATGTAACTAAATATATAACTAAAGCACAATACGGTGTCATCATATACTTTATCTGTCTTAATGGTAACGTTTGTGGAGTCAGATACATTTATATGTTAGACCTCTTATTGTAGACTCTTGTTAACACTACAATTAACCCAATCTTTATGCTAAGCTAGGCTAATTACCTCCTGGCTCAGGCTCAGTACTAAGACACTGACATGACAGTTGAAGCCCGTCAATCTTCTCAGTTACTGTAATGTTTGTCTTTTTTTTAAATCTATGAAGTAATTCATTGATAATTTCACTTAAAAACAACACAATGCATCAGTCTGATCAATTCTTCAAACTTACTAGTCCATTTATGGAACTGTCAATATTGTATACTAATGATACCCTTTTTTAAGTGTATATTTTTTGCATCCAAGTTCGAGAGCTCTTGTGTATAGTTACAATATTAAATAATTGAATGCCTCACAGCTTTCGTGATTTGAGATGATAATATCTGAAATGTCTTCCTTTATTTTTATGTTCTGCATTTTTGCTCTGTAACAGAAATAGCTCCATGATGATGTCCTCTGTAGATAGTACATGCACCTCTCCCACTTTGTTGTTGCTTTATAGCAGCGTGTTTAACAATTCATCTCAAGCCTTCATACCTCTTAACTTCTAGTTTCACTGTTTGGTCGACATTTCTTCGCTGCGAGCGAGATCCGAGATGCTCTGACTTTAAAACGGGAAGAAATCTAGTCTGAAAAGAAGGTGAAATGTAAAAGGTAATACTTTGATGTTCTCCTCCATATTCATGTTTTAAATAAATATTTCATTTTGGAGATGCCCTGATGTTTCCTAGTAATGCTCTGTAGCTGTCCCAGACACAGCCTATGGTAAAAGGAGAGCCCTCCCCACTGGGGAGAGCTTGTTTTCAGCGCAGTAAAAGCAGTCTGAGCCCCGGAGCCTGCTTAAGGCTGGAGGGGTAGGGGGGGCAGGGACAATGTTAGAGGGATAAAAAGGAAAGATGAGGAGAGGGATGTAATATAGATAGGGAGAAACCACTGAGTGAAAAGTGGTGCAGGCGGGGGGGGGGGGGGGTCATAGATAGGGACTTCTTGGTGCTGAATCAGGGCTTGTTACCATCACAGGGCTCCTCTGGGACTGTGATGTCAGCCCCAGGACAGAGGGAGGGAGGGGAGGCAAACAAAGGGATGAGAAGGGCAAGAGGGAGGTGGAGGTGGTGAGGGAAACCACAGGGGGATTGACAAAGAGGACCCGCAGAGATGATCCACAGATGGCTGCTGAAAGCTGCAGGCAAACACTGGATGTCAGTGGAGATGTATTAGACAGCAGCAAATCAGATTTTTGTCCCCATGATGAAATTAGTTTTAACTAGTTATTGATCTCTGTTGAAGCGGCTTAATGAGGTGGTGCCACGACACGTCTTTACTTGTTACTGTTTGGTCCAAAATTGGATGATGTCAGTGTTGGAAACTGGCGTGTTTACTGCTACTCCGAGTCTGCGGAGGTCTGTTTGTGTGCTGGTGAGTGATAATCATAATCCCAATCTGGCCGATTAGTGTGATCCTGATATTATCATACCAACATCCAGTCATACAGGCCAGATGTCTGCATGTGAGTCTCCGCTCAGATCATTTCAGAGCATTATCTCGGACTGTCCGAGTGCTTCAGTGGCCCTCAGCTCCCAGCTCTTAGATACGACTCTGATCTCTTTAGCTAAGTTATGGGATAAAGCCATGTCCCATATGACTCGCTGATGAAAGCAAATTAAATAAACGATCTGTCTTAATAGACACGTTTGAATGCTACTTCTAACTTGCAATCAGCTTATGTTCCTACACGTCTCATTGACAGGTTGAGTCTCATTCTAGGTTTTTCCTACAATTACAAGAGGGGCAGTGCCCAGCGTTTGACTCGAATACATGATCATTATCTCCAGAAATTTACCTTTAAAAGGAGGCAAGGCAGTTTTATTTGTATAGCCCATTTTTACAAACAGTTTGTCTCAAAGGGCTTTACATAGCGTCATAACAACATCCTCTGCCCTTAGACCCTCACATCGACTGAGGAAAAACTCAAAACAAAAAACCCTTTTAACAGGGGGAAAAAAAAGAGAAACCTCATGGTGAGAAACAGAGGAGGGATCCCTCACCCAGGGCGGGCAGACGTGCAATAGATGTTGTATACAGACAAGAAAACAGGCAACAATACAGAATATGCACAGCATGGATGTGGGTGGGGTCATTTTATAATTAAGGACTGGACAATGACATCTTACATTCTTTTGAACGGAGAGGGTACCAGTGTTGTACCTTGTTGCTAGTCAGTCCTAAAAATGTTTGGTTATCACAGGTTAACCTGCAGGACTTTCTGAAGGCTCATGCAACGTGTTTTGCTGCCACAGAAGAAAATAGACATGATGTGTTAAAACAAGTTCATAATGGCTTTAGTGTAGAAATGAAACAGGTGGAAAATCTAAAAAAAAAAAAAAAAAAACAGCCAAGAACTGTAGCTCTAACAGACAATGAGCACAAAACACAAAGTCCAACACTGTTGCGTTGCTGACTGGCTTTAAGAAGATGTGGAATCCATTCACTCTAAACCTTGTTTTACAAATGTTATTTTATTACCTGTGTTGTTGTAAATGTCTTGATGATAATAGTCCAAAATTTGGTCAAACTACTTGTAGTAGTAGAGCATTGGTCTCTGCCAAAGCCTTTTTTTAAGCAAAATAAATTAAAGAAAGCTGATATGACATAACATGATGTATAGCAATAGCATGACATATAACACAACATAATACACACAACATAATATAACGCAATGTAACGCATGACTACAGAGGAACAAAGAACTGACAGCTTTCATTACAGATTCATATTTGGTTGGAGAGTTTTCTATTTTACTTATATATTTTGATCTATTAGAGGGTCAAGGCCAATGTCAAACAACATACACCAGATTTCAGAGGAAAATTCCCAGTGAATCATCTGGATCAGTTCAGTACTTTTCGTGTAAACCTGCAAACAGAAGCAAACAGAAACAAACAGACACAGGTAATAATAGAAAATCTTTGTGGTGAAGGACCCACAATCCAGCCACTTGTCTGGTGTACATTGACTGCACTGCGATGACCAGTTCCAGGAGAGACCCCCTTCTTTCTGCCTTGGTCAAACCTCTTAACAACCTCTTTTCAAGCAAAAAGCCTGGTTCTCATTTTGGTGGATAAGTGGTCAAACTGTAGGAGAGATGCTTTTTTCAGTGCATTTCATCTAGACTCATGCATAGTTAAATTCATGACAGAGGACGTACCTGGATGCAGCCTATCTCATATGACATGCTCAGGAAGGTTCAGGATCTCTGTTTGGGCACTTCAAAGCATTATGGGAAATGTAGGTGCTCATTGACTGATGTACATTTACGTTAGCAAAGTTAACTCCAAAGCTTCATCCCTTGGAGTACATTAGACTGGAGTCTATTCTGTACTCGAGATGGCACTGCAGTCAAGTTCCTTAGCAGTTAGTATGTTATCAAGGTGGTAAACATGTAGCTCAATACAACAAGTGGCAGTAGTTCAATACATATATGCTCTGGGCACTGAAAATCTATAAGAGGCAGTCTGTGGACTGTGGAGTGAATCCACTGACCTCTTACTGTGCAGACAGACTATTGATGAGATGGGACAGGGGCAATCCTCCCTCAGAGGCTGCTGTTGAAAACAACCAATTAAGAGCAGACTTCATCTGAAACACAGAGGACAGGTCGAGATTTGTGGGCAGGGAAAGTTTGTCCTTTTCCTTCGAGCTGGAGGAGGCCGGACACGCCACGGAGTAAGGATTGCTGCGCACAATGTTTGCACAAAATGACTTGGTCTCCGTGAGAATGGGGTCAGGCTAATGCTCGTTTCATCTTATTGGGAGAGAGTGATGCCAAGCTGAGCTGTCTGACTGAGAGCTTATGGAGGGAAGAGGGCTTGTGCCTAACTGTGTGTGTGTGTGTGTGTGTGTGTGTGTGTGTGTGTGTGTGTGTGTGCGATGCCAGGCTTACGCTGCCAGTCTCCGCCCAGTCACTGCTTGGGTGATGTCATATGTCTGTGTGTCTTTGTGTGTCTGTGTGTGAGCATGTGGTGCATTTGCAGCCTTGTGATCATCCCTGGTACAAAGAATGAAGTCACTGACAAAGCTCGGATGCAGTGCAGAAGGAAGAGGAGGAGGGAAAGTCAGAGAAAAAAATCTGATGGAGAAATAAAGAAGTCGACCTCATTTTAAGCACATTAGTTTGCTCAGTTTCAACGCCCCTCATGTCCAGACAGTCTTGGTATCTTCCATACATAGAGGATGGAGGATCAGAATGATGTTTTACTTAACTCGACGGATGCTTGGCTCATGCTCAATGACCTGCCCATGGATTAAATGGCAAGTACAGTCTAGTTACTGATTGGCAGTCTGTTTAACTGTCAGGCCCAGATTGCCTCTAGCTGATGTACTGCGGACATACTTACAGTCAGGGATTAATACACAAAATAGGAAATCAGTCACTTTGCCTTTGACCCAGAACACAGTGGCAGAATATAGTGAGAGAAAGCGAAACATCGGCAGCAGCTCCGTGAGGCTGTGCTGTGACACAACAAAGCTTTTAGCTAAATGCTAACATTGGCATGCTACAGGTAGCTGTTCCTGTGAATGCTTATATGCTGATCTCAAGCAGTATAATGTCTACCGTGTTCATCAGCTTAGTTTAGCATGTTATGCTAACATTTGCTAATTTGGAAAAAAAAAAAAAAAGAAAACCAAGCAAAAAAAAAATAGTAATAATAGTCATAGTAATCCATCCAGTAGTTGTAGAGAAAGATTAGACCAGTTGACCACCATCTCCAGAACAATGCTGCTAGCATGACTAAAAAATGGTCGGATGTTCAAACACTTGATTCCTCTCTGATTTAGACCTCCACTGTTGTCCAAAAGCTAAAGCACAAACACCGAATTTTACTCACTAGCGCACCAAATGTGTATTAATCCACGGCTGAAAATAGTCCCCACAAATCCACCATTTACTCCAGCTTGAGCAACAGTTGTTAAAAACCACAGTGCCGAGCTGTTTCAGGGAATTGCAGACCCTTCTTTAAAATGAACTTGTGTATTTGTGAGCTGTCATTAAGGATTTATATCCTAAGCAGGAGCCATTGAGTGCCACAGACAGGGCAGACAGGTAAATCTAATGATAATGCTCAGAAACAGTATTGTTAGTCTGGGGTTTGTTGATGCTAAGTGAGAAGAATAACAGCCTTTTCCTTGAGATGAGCAGGTGTGGGTATTTTGGTGGTGAACGATGATAAATGTAGCAACGTTGTCCTGGTTCAGAAATTTATTGAACTGATGCTCCCGCAGCTAAGAAACTAAGCTTCCCCTTTCTATTCTCTCTGCCTCTATTCTGTGTCTGTCTGTCTTTTATGTCTTCCTCCCATCTTTCCTTCCTGAGGCTCATGTGTGTCGGAAATGGCACATTGACTTCCACGTGAAGGGTTTTCTTTTCGTTGGGCTGCCTGCCTGCCTGCTTGGCATCCTCTCTGACCCATGTCTGCATGGCCTCAGTGCAAGTCTTACCATCCATCCACCCCTCCCTCTCTCTCTCTCTCTCTGTCTCTCTGTACATGTCTCTCTAACACTCACTGTCTCCTCCACAGCAGCTGGATCACTCTCTCTCTCTCTCTCTGTGCCCTGGTCATTAGGGGTGAGAGATGCACACAGGCACAGACTGAGACAGAGATAGGAGTAGTGGAGTACCTGAAGGCTGCTGCTCATTCACTTAGCTTCGATTGATAACACACCGTTTGGCTCTAATCTGTCTGTCAGAGGAACCACAGTGCATTTCTGTGAGGCAATTACATGACTATTTCCTTAAGGGAAGCCAATAGCAAATCACTTATACCATGCTATTCAATTATGCAAGAAGACAGAGAGCTTTCCTCTCCGCCGCTCTTCTGCTCTGCGGAATTAGAAACACTCAGTTACTGTAGATTTGTAAGTGTGTACTCTGTTATGTTAACAGTGGAAGAAATGAATGTGGTCTGGCCGCTGGTTTACTGTGTTTTGGGGGTAACAGGGCCTCCACGCTTTGCCGTACCCTGCTGACATCATTCACAAGCCTCCTCTTCTCATTGTGGCCAAAGCTTTCAAATCAATTCCTCACCCTACCATCGTGCTCTAAAAATGCTCGCTTGCATACAGTGCAATAAGGCCGAAGCCTCTCTCAAGGCTAGGTTACCCTAGCAACAAGTTACGCAGCAGCAGTCTGGGGCGACGGAGCCGCCTCAGAGGAGAGGAGGACGCCTGAAAACGAAGGTGGAGACTAACAGGGATGTTTTAGCCAAAACAATGGGTCTCAAATGGATGATACCTTTCTGCCGTGTCCAAATAAATGACCAAGATTAATACATAAATGTTACATGTGCACTAGAGCCAGTGTTTTGCCATGAATAAATAATGTTTCTGTTATGTAATCTATGGAGCTCAGCATCAGCAAACGAACATCATGTGTAGTGCTTTTCGCTGTTTTGTCTGCAGAGGGACAAAGAGCCCTCGGGTGCGTTACATGCATTGGTCTCGTCTCCTGTCAGCGGGGGATGCTGGGACGCAGCCAGACAAGCAGCCTGCATGATCACAAAGGCTTCCAGACGTACTGTGCACAGACACACAAACACACACATCATTATCCACCTCCACAGGTTAAGAGCCGGACCTCATCCGAGGTCAGTTTTAATGGAATCACCTCTCGGTGGCGTGTGAGCGTCGCGACAATGCTGGGTGTGTCCAAGTAAAACTCACTGACTGGGTTGAAAACAAAGAGACTTGTGCAGGAATGTGAAACCAAACCCTTCAACTCACGGTGTTAGTCGCTGCATTTTTGTCACATCAAGGGTTCATGTTAATATTGTTGTAAAAATTATTGCGTTTCAACCATTTTTTTTGTACTGAACACAACAAAGAAAATTTCCCGTGGTTGTAGAAGCATGACATGGGGTGCATGATAATTTAGTGAATGTCTCCCTCTGCTGGACACCCAGAGGAGCCGCTGCGTTATGTAACGGTGTACTAACATCTATTCTTGAGGGAAATGAGAGTGAGCATGTCTTGCCTTGTGCTGCCTTCAAGTGCCCCCTAGACCCTCTTACCATGCACTTCAGGAGATGTAAAACACGATTGTTGCCACTTCAAGTGCTTTTTTTTTTTTCAGAACTGTGGCAGTAATTGCATGGCACACAGCTATGGATGGTGAAAAGGTAGAAAAGCCCAATCACCTCCAGTCAACCAACAACCACCACCATTAGCACGGCGTTGTTGTTGCGTTGCATGATATATGCGTTGCTTCTGGATTATCAGCTTCTGATCAGCAGATCCAGATAAAATAATTACATTTTGCATCATATTAACATGAAAGAAGAGAAAAAGAAATTCCATGGTCCCGCTAGCATCCACTAGAGGCTGCAATGTTCATTATAGCTAGTATGAAACTGTTGGATCTAATAACATATTGTGAGATGTGACGGTTCTTCCTCATGAATGTGGGCATGAATATGCTCATCAAAATACATCTTTTCTTTCTTTAAGATGTCTGAGCATGACAATACATTTGATTGATGCTCTAGTAAAAATGAACCCTGTTATGATAATATGTCCTTTAGATTTTGAAACTTCTTTTGTAGACGTGACACTTTCACAAAGCTCTGCACTACATGAAGTCTGTGACTCTGCAGTGTCACTTATACTCACATTATTTACAATGTTTTGGTCTCTGTACCTTCATCAGGTAAAATGAAGAAACAAAGTGATTGACATTGTGAAGATTTTTTTTCTTTTCTCCTCTCATTTGTGTGGAAGTGAAACATTTGGCCTTTAACCTGACAACTGCATGAGAGGAAGATGTCATGTGATACTAGTAATCCCCCATGAATATTCAGATCAAATGTCATGTAAATCCAGGAGGTGTAAAGACGTCTGACCATGTGCAGCATGATGCACAGACAAGTCCATCAACATCAGGTCCGTTTGGTTGTAGATGCATTGTGATACAAAAAAAACAAATGACTAACGCCACTGCCGATCGTTAGGTCAGAGATTTGGGTGTGACATCCCAGTAAGTTGTGTTGTAAATGTGTAGTCATGTCGACGCTGGCTCAAGCGACATCACCTGAGGACATCAGTCAGATGTAATAAATACTCTTTATACAACAGGTTGGGTTTACTTCTCGACACCTCTGTACGAGCGGACGTTGATGTGTCATTAGTGGAGTTCCCCTCCAAGTTTGGCTTTTCCTGATTACACTTTCTCTACGTGCTCAGCGTGCAGATCCTGTTTCTCATCAACAAAATGAGTTTACAGTGATGACAGCAGTTAGAATGAATTAGGGCAGTGGTTCCCCAGCTGTCTGACAAAACGGCACAATTTACAAAAAATATGTAAGACTATAAATGTTAGATTATTTCCCTTCATTTGTGTTTTCTCTCATATTAAGGCCTATCACTATTTCGGGTTGCCGCTTTTGATGTGTTAAAAACCAGGAAACTCAGATTTTTTTTTTCGTGTCTCTCCCCTATATCACCAAAATAATTTTGGACAAAATAATTTCATTGCTAGCACCTGCTTCAATCCTCTCTTATTCCTGTCGTGATGTACCTCCTTTCATACACTTACACAGGACTGTACCTAACCAGGAAGAAAACACTGTATTTGAAACTAGGATATTGTAAATTAGAAATGCATTTTCACAAAAACCAGCACAATTCCTGTCGTGGGAAAGAATATTTCCCAGGAAAGTTGCTCAAAAAAGAGAACAATCTTGGAAAAAGTGGGATGGGCGGCAACTTACTGTAATATACGAATGATTTTCCCTTAAAAAAATGGCATCAGATGGCCAGTGTTTATATATGTCACATAAGGAACCAATCCTGTAAACATGCAAAGCAATGGAGACCAAATTAGAAACTGTAGAGTAAACAAGATTAGGACAACCACTAAGACTGTGTCAGCCACTGCCAGTTACAAGCTGGCAAACAACATGAACAAATAAAAGATGCTGACTGCTCTGATACATCTACTAGTCTCTGATTCTGGTGTGAACAGAGTCCTCATCTGAGTCTGGGCTCATACATGTGGCTGAGTCTCTGCTTTACTGTTTCGGTGGTGGGCGGGGGCATAAAGCCTGAGCCAGGTTTCTCAATGAGAAGATAAACAAAGATGTGCTTCAGTCAGTTTTTTTTTTTTTTTTTGCTTTTTCATGTGGGAAAACTATGTTACAATAAATATTATATTATTATAACACAGCAAATCAAAGTTTTTCGTAGTTTAAAACGAGTCTGGAGAGGAAACTAAGTTTTGCAGATATTTGTTAATAAAATAATGCACCAGATAAACTGATTCTTGACCAAAAGTATGTCAAGGTCTAAAATCCAAGCACCAGCACTGAGGCCCTCGCCTAGAAATAACACACCTGAACACGCAGTTGTATATGTAAAGCTTGTGGGTTTAATATGGCAATTTTCACCAGCAGATAGAATCAACATATTGGATTCAATCCAGCTAAGTAAAATATATGCACCACTGAAGAGATCAGGACACTACAAAATAAACCTCTGATTCGTCAACAGCCCCCCCCACCAAAAAAAAAAAAAAAAAGTGTTGATCATAGAGCTTCAGATCAGATCATGACCACGTCCTCATGAGCTTTAGCAGTGTACAGCATCAAAAAACAGAGGCTGGGCAGCAGCACACCAGGCTTTCCTCTTTTTGAATACACATCCACATTAAAGACACGGCCACCGACGACAAATCTTCAAATAGAAACAATTATAGAACATCATTTCTTTTGCGGGTTACAGCAAGTCTGGTAATCATACAGGTAGCATGTATGACACATGGATTATACTACAACACAGTATATATACAGTTAGCAGTGAGTTGATAGCTGACAAACCGTAGACCCTCGCTGTGCTCCTCGCGCTCTGTCTTGCGTCCTATTCACAGCTCTCATCATGTGTTGATGAGTGTGAACAGACTCAGGAGAGGCAGAAGGCGAAGTGTGCTGCCATTTTCGGCACTCGAAAACACATTGTGGCGGCAATGTTGTTGCTCAATGCTTGCTTCCTTACCCAGGCAGCGGGCATATGCTGTTGATAATATAAGAAGCACGTGTGAGGAGCCTTGAGAAAGAAGGAAGGAAAGAAAAAGCCCTGCTGAAGTTGATGCAAAGCTCAATGCTATTTTCCTGACAGACTGTAGGGTCTGCAAATTCAGCTTTTGCAGAAAGTTACAAAAGTGTTTTGTCTTTTTTTTTTTTTTTATTTACAATTCAAGCAGTAAAGATGTGTGATGATACCTCCTATTAAAACTGAGGAAATATCAGTAGCCCAAAAGAGTGGTTAACAGTACTTCAAGGAGAAAGAACACAACACACGGGTTCGGTTCGTAAACTGTCACGACACACATTGTCAGAGGTTTGGAGAGTGAAGAGACTTTTAAAAGCAGCCTTGAGCAAAAAAAAAAAAAAAAAAAAAGTACATCACAGCCTTTCTTTTTTAGCATCATAATGAAGCAGTGAGTACCTTGTTGGCAGTGGGACACTAGTCTCTACAGGAATGTCTCGAGATATAGACGGCTCTTCCACATTATGCACCATATGGAGACCTAAATAAAAAAAAATGGATCAAATCCCTGGTCGTTGTTGCTTGGATTGAAACAGTCTGGGCAAGAGGGGTAAAAACTGTACATTAACAATGTAGATACAACGACCTCAGATTTGAAAACCTGTAGTAGATAATACACATTTATTGTAAAAGCGTTAAGTGAGCTAGACAACACAAAGAGTTCCCGTCCTAAAAAGCTGCTATTCTGCTATCCAGTTTAAAAATGACACACATCACTATTAAAGAAAAAGTCTGCAGGAAATGGTACGTTTTACAGTTCGACTTATGAATTCCAGTTTTTCTTTAGTTTTAAATAAATCATACAAAAATAGTAGTGTACAGTGTACAATCTTGTCATTGTCCATTTGATTCTCAGTGTGTGTGTGTAACTCACACACTCACCCACACACGCACTCAGTGGTTTTTATAACTAAGTAACGCCTGACTCTTTTCAGATAGTCCCCAGAAAGTCCTAAGCTCCCGGTTTCAGTCCTCTGGTAGTCGGTTCGTCACTCTCCCTCTGTGGCTCAGCTGCTTTTGCAAAACAGGGCGACTCTCCACAGGCCGCCGCCGCCCTCTCTCCCATGGGTCGCCCCCTCTTTCTCTTCACCCCTCATCCCATCTCTCAGGTTATCTCTGCAGGTCTCCAGGGAGGTAAATAAACAAGTCCCTACGATCCCTCTTTCCCCTCTGAGCTCTCCGGTGGCGCTGGGGGCTCCTCCGCCGTCGGTGACTGGGCCCCTCCCGGACCATCTGCGCACAAACCCCAAAAAAGCACAATAAGAATGAGTACGTCATATGTTGCGGTTACTTTCATGGGTAAAAAGAAATAACTGTCTGAAGCTTATGCTGATCAAAACCAACTGCCTCATGATTATTGCATCACTAGATGCTGACATGTAGAGATGTTTTTTTTTTTTTCCTTCCCAATACTGATACTGTATATATGTGAACTTACACATCAGCTGAAACAGACTACTGACAAATCAAGCCAAAGAATCTTATCTGACAGTCAGTCATTAAAAAATTCAATCCAGGAATAAATACATTTAAACTGCAATCACAATTTAGTAAAATAACTGTAAAATAAAATGTTGAAATAGTACAAAAACGGTACAAATCAGGAGAGCAACAACAACTTAAAAACTAGCCTAATCTAGGAATAAGTCCTAGGATGAGTCCTATTAATGTCTGTGTTTTATCAGTGTCCTGCTTCTTCCCTCTTTTGTCAGTAAACTCATCCTGTCCTTTAGTTTGACGTCTCTTCCAGAGCTGGTGAACGCTGGTGCTTCCCCGAGAAATTTCGGGCTTACGTTGCCTTTTTGCTCCTGGGTCTTTCCAGGGTAAAGTGTTGCCAAATTGCTGGCATAATGCTAACGGCTAACGTTCAAACATTCCTGCTTACTTTACATTATTTACTGGAAATCAATTCTTCTTCACTGCTCTCAAACAGCTGCTGGTGGCTGCACAGCGCAACATCCTGTGCAGGTGTTACAGCGGCAAAGAAGAATTTATTTAGGGTTAACATTAGTATGAACGTTAGCAAAACGTCTAATGTGATTACAAATGACATGGTATCAGATCAGTGCATGGACTTGCGCACACTCTGATACCTGTGTTTCCTGAATTTTAGGCAGAACCTGAGGCCCTGCTGGAATAGGCCACGTAGCTCATTCCCGTGATGCAATAATAAACTATAGCTGGCCCAAATGCTTCTAATTGGATTCTCAGACCAAAACAACTCTAAATCTTCATCCCACAAAAACCTTTGCCATGTCTGCCAGCCATGTACAGTACGGCGGGGTAACTAGTATCAGCGGTAGTAATGTTAGCGTGCCCCATCATTGGTCTAGACCTGAAACACTAACTGTAAAAAAAAAAAAAATGGCAGTTTTTCGTACTCAAACAAGGGAAAGCAGAGAAAACTGACAACTAGTGTCATTTACCTTTGAGGGACAGCTCAGCTAGTTTAAGAGGCAGGTCTCCAGGGTTTACGCCGGCTGGAGAGCCCAGGATGTCAGGCAGGGCATTTCGCCTCCCCGAACGTCCGGAGGAGGCGAAGTCCAACACTGGCTCTACTTCTGTCATCTCAGGACCCCTGTTCGGTCAAAGAGAGGGGGGGGACAATGGTGTTAAAACTCTCCCTGGGCCTTGGAAAAACGGTGGTGTCCTGGTGTAAATTTTATATTATTTTTTATTATTTTATATATCAGTAGATATCTGGCTGTGCTGTTATGTAATGAAAACATCATTCATCTAATGTGTTTCACTGTACATTAAAGGTATTCGTGGCAGTAACTAAGATATCATCATTACTTCCCAGGTGCAAATGTAATATATGAACATATATTGAATTTTCATATGACATATAAAATCAAAGCACACAAGTAAAAACTATATATGAAAGCTATTAGATATTGAAATAATTTCACACATTAACATGTCAGCCCATACAAATATGCATGTGTGTATTCTTATATTATAGATGTATGTTATATAAAGATATATCTATCCCAAAGCCTATCAATATACTGTATGTTGATATTATATACAGAAGGGTCCAAAAGTCTGAGACCACTTTCCCAGAATGTGAAGAGAAACATGTGACAGATAGAGATTTTTAATACAAATACAAATCTTGTCCTATGTAAAAACTTATATCTTCATATATTCAGAAGATGTAGATCTGTGAGAATAATATAAGTCACATATACGGCAAAGCATACAACTGTAGCACTTTGTTGAATATCAAAAGGATGCATTTGATATATCGTACAATGACACACATCATGACTCCGTGTCTTCAAAGTTCTTCAAAGCAGCTGCAGTTTAGCCTGATGTGTAACAGAATGGCATGGTCTTACTTCTATACCCATCACATTAGTCTGCGTGCTCTTGTCCTGTGTGGGAGCGTAAGTTCTACTCCAACTACATTTTAAAGTACATTTCTAGTTGCCCTGTTTTGTCTCTACCCTACATTTACCCTGGACCTCAATCGTAAAATGATGGATGTTACATTTTGGGTAATACAGAGCACAGCAGCGTCCGTTTATCGTGACACATCTCAGAAAACAAAATGTACCTAATCTGTTTAGGGATTTTAATGCCAGGAGAAAATATTTATCACTGGAGCGAAGGATGTGTCTGTCTGGGCTCACAGCAACCAGCAGCTGGGGAGTCGGCTCTGAGCTACACTGGTGACCAGCAGAATTACATCCCTCGTCTCTCACTCACACACACACACACACACACACACACACACACACACAGCAAATCCACTGTTGCTATGGCAACGATACAGAAAAGCACCACTGGCAGGTATATGGCTGGGATCCATTCTCTCACTATCTCTCTCTTTCTCTTCCCAGTCTCCCTCTTTTGTTGTGTTGCTTGGCTTTAAATAACCATACCTTTCTGTGGAAGCTAAATCCCATTTCCCATCCCTCTCTTTCAACAAAGCAATGGCATGTGAGTTAATGTGCACTCGCAGCTATAAACTCGCACACATACACTTGAACACATGCACAATCTCGATCTCTAGGAAAAAAAAAAAAATGGAGGGGGCCACAGGTTGGCCATCTGTTGGCCTCAAGCTATTGTAGCTTAAACACTGAACTCGCATAAGTCACAGTAGTTCGTAGTGGCTTATTCCTTTTAATAATTCCAAGAGCATAGACGTATTTCCTCCAACACTTTGACATAATCACATTCACACAACTAAACCCATGACAGAGGGAGGAGACAGCACAATGTAAACACAATGAAATGCAGCATTAGCTTGGTTTTGTTTGATTAACTGTGACATTTCTGATTATAATACACGACTGATAGCATTTATTTAACATGACAGAACACACAGACATGCACAGAGCGTCCCTGGCTTTACTGAACAGGATGAACATACAGTAAGACACTAATAATTAATGCACTAGTGAATTATTCATGTCAAAATGCTGTCTCCCATTTAAAGTCATGCCCGGTTGAAAACCCTCACTATAATATGACCCAGGACAGGGACATACTGAGGTAAATCTGTAAGTAAAGCTGAATGGAAAGAAAAAAAATATCATATGTGTAATGTAATGATTTTAAATAGATTGTCGATTTGCATTTCATCTTCATTTTAAAAATATAAATATAAAAATGATGGGGCTGCCATTTTTGGTGGGTCTTGTGCTAAACAGCCTTGTTCCTTTACATCTATAGTATGTTTTGGAGCTATGATATTGCGGCTCCTGCAATACTGCAATTTTTGTAACATGTCAATTAATTTTTCAGCCTTATTTGTAAGTTTGAAAATAGCTTTTCATAAGTTGGATATTTGTTTTGTTAACTGTTCAACTCTGTCTTTATTTGTATGTACTAGCAAAATAGATATATAAATCATATAAAAGCAATAAAATTATTGTTTTTTGTTTTCTGAAACTTGACTTTTAGCCTGATTTATTTATTTTTATTTTTTACAATATCTAAGTAATCAATAAAACTGTAATAAAAACATCCACCATAGGACTGTTAAATGAGCTCAAACTAATAACTAGCTTGAATAAATCCGAACTTGACCCTTGTTGCTTTTTCCAAAACTACACTGGAATTGACAGTTTCATTCATTCACTGCCTTCCATCAGTGACACGATAACTTTGGTTGCATACATTTTTTTCCTCCATGCCAACAAATCCAAGATGAATTTGTTTGGTCAGTAAAGAGAACATTAGCTTAGCAACAGTGAGTCAGTTTGTTCGGAGAACGCCCCTTGCTGGAGAAGCAGCCTGTATTTTCTGTTGAAGCACGTGATTATAGATCATTTTTTTTCCACTTTAAAAAGGTGGTTTTGAATTAAAAACAGCAACAGCACAAATCTGTCATTATCTTCTATCGAACGGTATAAACGCCTCTTGTGCTGCTTCACACCCCAAAACTCAAATAAAAATACTCAGGACATGGCCTCGCTGTGCTCAGGGTTATCAACAATCACTCCAGTCTCAGGTCTCTGTACTGAACTGGTCTGTGGTTGCAGTATTATATTAGTAGGATTGTCCTGTAGGCGTCCAGGGAATCCAGAACATTGTTTTCCCTCTCAGGCCCCACATGTCAAAGCTGCTCTTTGTCCTGGTTTTGAGGCCACTGTTCTCAAAGTCCGACAATAGCTTGTCTCTTCTTGCTGCTTCAGGCTTGACAGCTGATCATCAATGAAAAGCTGGGATTTGACGGCTAATCTGGATAATTAAAACTGAAACAAGGCTTTGTCTGATATATTGACTTGCTGTGATGTCAGGTCTGTGTTGACCTTTTATTTAATACCAACTTGTGACAGCTTCCCGTGTGATGTGGGAGGATTTTCCTCCTTTGTCTGTAAAATCTGCCTCAGTCCACCTTAAGAGGCTATTTCCCTCCCTACATATGTTGTGAGCTTTGTTTCTCTATCGAGTGATGATGAAAATGTAATTTAGGGGTTTTTCCCGTCTGTAATTTTTAGTAAATAGTAATCATTGTAAAACATCAGCTTCCAGTGGATTGAGTCCAGAAATATCAGTGTCAATAGCAGCCTTGGAAACCCACCAATAGTCCAGCCCTAATTAGGATATCTGCTTGGTAACTTTCATTAAGCCCTCGGATTAAACATTGAAACAGGCAGTGACCCATCATCTGAACAGGTTTATTTTAGCTGTTAATCCAACAACAGTTGATGGGATTATCTTGTCAAGAAAATTGACCTAGATACGATGATGTCCGCAGCATCTTAGTCAGACACAGAACAAGCCGCAGGTATGTTGCGCAACAAGGTGGAGTTATAAAAGCCTTTTGATGGAAGAACTCTCACAGGTCAAGGGTTGTCTCCAGAGAGGGTGCGAAGATGCAGACAAAAAAAGAGCAGAGTATAAAAAGGCTGTCTAATCCTTCTGTTTTCTTTCAAACTGCAAACACGTGGCAGCGCTGCAATTAAATAAGAGCTCATTAATGCTGCAAATTGCTACCTGGGCTATTTCTAAACACAGTGACCTCTGTAATTTAGCAACAAATTACACTCCATGTACTTGAAGCATCCTTTGCCTTGCAGTGCCACTGTGTAAAAGATCACACAGCTAAAATTATCCTCTGATATCTTTCCAGTTGGACATGTGTGCATGGAAAAAGCCCTTTCACCCTTGTCTTCTTTAATGTGTTAATTAACAAAGCAGGCATGTTGCACAGCTAAGCTCAAACAGCCTATCACTCTCAGGAAGAGTAATTCTGACCACAGCAGAGCAGGGTGTTGTCTGCGATCAGACCTCACAGTGCTTTCAACCACCACTGAGAGCAGCTCTTTTCAGAAGAAGCCTCGCTGGCTTCTCCAGAAAGCGCCAGCTATTCTGAACAGAAATACTAGTCCAAGGACTCCAAGTAAGAAAGCTTGTATCAATAGACATTTTCACTGACGGTGAATGGAGGCTTTCAGCACCACGGACAGAGCAAGAGAAAGGAAGCAAACTACAGAAGAAATACTAGAAGCTTGGTAACCAACGCAAACATGTTCAAAAATCACAAAACCAAACTCCATTCAAGAAACGGGGAATTAATTTCCCCTCGCAAATGACAAAACACCTTTAATATATTATTGACATAAAATATTACTTTAACATTTAGCTTTGTGAAATGATTTGAACAAAATACAAAAAGTATTTTTATAAGAGTACTTTGACTGAACATAATGGTCAGCTCACTAGTTTCAGGCTTGAAAATCTTACCTCAGTAATTGTGAACAATATCAAAACCATAGCTGACATTTTTGATGTGTATGGTTCAGTTGCATAAAAGAATCTTTTAATCGTCCCCTGCTGTAAAAGAACTGCACCAACAAAGATGTTTTAAAATGTCATGTCAGCATAAAAGTGACACGTTTCCTTCATCTCATCTACTTGAGTGGATGCAAACAGTGTTGTGTTAAGCGATAAACAAGAATAAGGCGCTGGGAAACCCACTCTCTAAATGGGTCGGGAAAACTCTCATGTTTGGTTCTCAAAAAGGACATTTTTACAAAGCTGAACTCTCAGTGACTTGAAAATATAAGTGACTCCTTCCTTTAGCTGGATTGAAAATGTGTGAAATAATATGTATAATAAATTATATACGTATATATAATTTTATGATATGCACATTTTATTCATTAAAATTTCAATAAACAGCAAATGAGCAATTTGAAGTCACACCTGCAGAACACAATTCTGTACCTAAATTATTTGACACTTACATACACACACACAATAGGTTCCACTGGCTAAATGCCATGCAATATGAAAATGTAAAAAACTAGTGAGTGAACCTTGAGTATAATATATTATATTATTTATAAAAATTTTGTGCAAAAAAAAAAAAAAAATTTATTAGGTTTAGTGGTTTGAAAATGCTCTGTTCTACGGATTTCTGAAAATTTTTGTGTAATTTCTAAGAAAGTTTCCTAGAAGATATCTGTATGATTTACAACTAATAAGAAGCAAAATGCAAATGTCCTCGAATAAAGCATGATGAAAACTTAAAATATATATTCTATTCTAAGCTAAGCTTCTAAACTTGGTATATGTTGGATTTTATGTATATTCGCTGTATACATACATACATATATGTGTGTGTGTGTGTGTATGTATGTATATACACATACGTATATATATAAAATAAAGAATAAACAGAAGAAGAACAGAATAAATTAGCCACAGTGTCACGTGGAGAGAGGAGATTAAACATTTAATTGTAATTTGGTTTGATGACTAAATGAAAAGTCAACATGAAAAACAGAGGGGATTTGCTGACGTCAGACACATATGTCTATGACCCAATGTATAGAGACGCAGGTGATGGCAACAGGTTCTTTAATGCGCTTGCAAAAGTGCAGTTTGAAACTGAAACTGAAACTAACCTGATCAAATGTTTGCAAGGTCACAAAAACCTGAGGCACGGTTCAGATATTTATTCAGACTTTAAGGTGTGGCAACACCACAAATAATACAAACCTGTCCCAATTTCTTGTTACTAACTCACTGATATAGACGAATATTGTGATATAGCTGCCATAAGCTAATATTTGGTGATTTATCAGTCTGGCTCTACCGTGCACCAACTCTACAGGTCACAATAGGAATTAATCGGAAATCTACAGAATGAACTCTGTCTCTATAATGTGCTTGAAATTGGATATTTCTCTCCACTAAATTTGTTGGAGAATATCTGAAAATACAGACCTTTAAGTTTGAGTGCCACAGTTATAAAAACTGTTTATATGTGTATATATAAAATGTTACAAATATAAGCTACTGGCAGTTTCAGTACAAAAATATCAGCACTGGCAGTGGCCTTTACAAAGCCACATCCATCAAAGCTTTCTTCTCTCCGAACAGGAGACAATGATAGATATTAGTTCCCCAAGCCAAGCAGCCTGGCCCTGCCTGCTGCCTGAGGCTGACCTCTATTCCTCTTCTCATCAGTCTAACACTTGCAGTGTGACCGGCGGAGAAGCAGTCACAATCACTGCACAGACTACAGCTCCACTACAGTCTGCACATTACAAATCAGTGCATAGAAAACATGAATTCAACTGATTTGTGACAGGATTTTGAGAGTGGATGTTTTTTTGTGCTTGTTTCCGTGTTGCGCTGTAGGAAGGAATGAATGATAGGTTGCTTTCCCTCAGCAGACAGTCTCGCCACAGCAAATCCAAATCATTTACGTCCATCCAAAGTGTGTTGTCTTTTAGATCCGACTGTACCCTCCTCTCTCTCGCTCTATAGTCATGGTATTAGTCAGTCATTAAGACTGTGGGGGTTTAGGTCAGAAAACTGCCTTCCCACCCGACAAGGAACTGCAGAAATTATGTTTACACAGCTGGTGCAGACACGATAAGTTTCAGATGAATAAATAATGCCTGGGATTAAGTCCCTTGCTATTTTTAGTTCCTCAAACCCTGTGATTATTCCCTGTCCTTCTCCCCACTTTTTTCACTGTTATCCTAAAGCTTAACATGACTCTAGCTGCCATGGAAACTGCACCATTGTTATAAAGGCAGCTATATAGTGGAGGAGGGGAGGCAAAGGACTATCTTTATGCTGCTTTGGTATTGGCTCCTTTTTTTCTGCTCATGGAGATGTCTCATTTTGTTAACATCGGATTTGATGTTAACATTAAGTGGTGGATTGTTTCAGCAGGTAAACCATGGAAATAATACAGGAACAATAAAACTTGAAAATGTGGCATGCAGGAAGGTATAATAAAAAACAACAACACAAATTGATTCAGTACGAAAAAGAAAATGCATGTGACGAGCCAGGATGAGATGAATTCAGTGCAAAACTATCAAGTTCTATGAAAAATTTAACAAGTGAGTAAGGAGTGTGAGCAAGGGAACAAGACTTCACTCATCATCCTCACACTAACAGGTGCACAGAAGGTTAAGCATATGCACAAAAGCTAGAAGGCTCTGATATCAGCAGCTGATTTTGAAAAAAAGAAGTCTTCCTAAGCACTTGGAGTGGAGAGAGAAGCAGAGAGGTGAGACTGATCCAATGAGACAGTGTGATCACAGCCTCCCTTCAGCTCTCACAAACATACCAGGCGGATCTCTCCCGTCTTCTCCGCTGATCCGCGCCGATCTTCCTCTCACCATGGCGGCCTGCTTTCATGTCTCAGAAGCCAGTACTTGCAGACAAAAGCCCAGCAGTGTGGGCTTTTACTTTGTTGGTAAACACACACACACACACACCGCCTGGTGTGTCTTGTAGTAGTCTAAACTCAGTTTTAGAGGATTTCCGACAAAATGATTAATTATTTATGCTTATGATTAATAATTATATTCTCGGGGAATCATTCAATTGATTGTTATCTAAACACCTCCTCCAAGCAGCAAAATCCAGCTGTAAACTAGGCACGGCAGGTCTTTCAAGATTAGCATTTCTTCATTAAAGCTCTGTCAATGGTACTCCGGTCAACCGGATTATTTTCAAAGAGATAAAGTGTAAGGAATGGATTAGCATACCAAGCAAACTAACTTGGTAGTACTAGTGTTGCTTCCAAAGCAAAGGAACGCATCATATGTGAACATCATTATCAGCGATCAGCAACTTCAGCGAAATCTGAAACTTCTTTTTTGCCCAACTACTAACAAACTACTACTAAACTACTACTACTACTAGCTCTGCAATACAAGACAATTGCTCTTTCTGATGTCAATATCTTGATATAGCTTTTTGCCCAGGAGAAAGTTAGCTAACTGGCTACAGCTGTTATAGCAAGATTGATGGATGCCTTTTTTTTTGTGTGTGTGAAATTTTGAAAAAGTTCACTGTAAACTATAAAATGCTAAATTGGAAAGTCTGACTGGAATAGCAGGTTTAGCGAGCATCGGTTTTTGTCTTTTATTTGCATGAAAATGATCAATATGACAAAATATCAATATCACAGTTCACTAAGTCTCAATCTGCTGAATACTTGCATTGTCATTGGATTTCAGCTGCAGTTTCAACAACACTAAAAGGTTACAAGCACTCACTGATACCATTCTGCTATATTGTTTACTGGTACATAGGTCCAAAGAGCACCTCCTGTTACAGTCCTTCAAATAGCATCTAAAAACAAACCGCCCACTCTGTAATTAACTGCATTTAATGTGCAATAACAACAACAAGCCATTATACGAAATTAGGCCGACAGAGCGGCCTTCGCGTTGCCAAATATGAGACAGATTGCGCGGCTTTTCATAAGGGTCAATCACAACAACAGAGCACCCAGCTATTTACAACAATTAGCACACTTGACAGAGAGCTGTAAAGAACGGCTGGCAGGCAGCGCTGGCAGAGGCCTCGGGGATGGTCTGAAGCACAGAACATGTCAAGCAAGAGCAGACGGTTTTGGGGCATGTACGACTTTCACACATCATGTTCTGATTCAGCACTGATTATTTACTAATCCTGACCGTGCACAAGGGTCCTCCACTTTGCTCCATTAGAAAGGGCAAAATCACATCGTCCTGCCACGGATGTCCTATTTTTGCCTGGTGGTGGCCTGCATGATACCAGTGTTGCCATTGATGTAGCTCCACTCCGACTCTAATTAGATTTCGTGGCTAATTGGATTGGTGGCCTTTGTCTCCCATCTTTGTCTACTTGGCTTTACTTTGACTACAGTTCTTTACAGGGAAACTACAGATGTTACACTTAAATACCAGATTGCTTGTCAATAGACGCACTACTCAACCGATGAAAACAGTTGTGTAATGTCTTCCTTGAGCTTACTTAAATCACATAAAATGTCAGGCCTCGGGCTTGGAGACAACACGTTTCTAACTGAAAGCCTTCCTTAAGGTTTGGAGCGTGGTGTTTGCTGAGTATGTCTGACCAGACAGGGAGGCTGTAACAACGTGACACAATTGAGTTGCATCATGGGAGGAGAGGGATCCACCATTGAAGCTTATCAGGAACTAAAACTCAAAAGGATATCTCTACTTTTGCTGCGTCAAGTTTGAGAACATTGCATCTGCCTCTGACCAACTAACAATCAACTTGACTACTTTGAGATGAGCTAATTATTATTGTTAGGAGTCTTCATACAATATTAGTATCCTATAAAAATGCTTTCTATACTAATAAGTAATTAATTTCTGGTTGAAACAATTAATACTCATTGTAAATATTTTTCATTTAAAAATCTTGAAAGTATTAATGTTCAGTTCACAAAAGTTTCAGTCTTGAGCTTAAAAGAGTATTTGATACAAGTTCAGGTGCAGACACAGAACTGATCATTTTTTAGATACATTACTTGAGATGTGTTCAAACTGCAGGGATGGCCTCCCCAGGGGGCGCGGGACAGTTGGAGTACTGCAAATATACTGCGTGAGGTGGTATTATTAATTCTGATGTCCACTGTTGAGAAACATTCATAAATCTGCTTGTAAATCATGGAGAAAAAAGAGAAGAGAAAGATCTCTGAATAATCATGTTATTAAAGAAAGTTTAAAGTGTTGCTACAGCTACTAAGCCAGTATTAGTCATAATAGCTGTTTAATTACCTATCAGCCATCTTTGTGCTTACAATATGAGGTTATAACATGTCCTGTGGGCAGGACTACTCTAGGGCAGATTGGACGCTACGGTGACTCGGTATCAGACAGCAAGAAGTTAGCTGGTTAGCATGCTAACTTCCACACAGGGCAGCCTGGATGATACAGTGACTCATATTGGACAGTGTTGAGATGGCCTGACTCGGCCGGCGCTAGCTGGTTACCATGCTGAATTCAGTAAATGAAGAGATGTGATAGAAATTGCAGCAAAACAAGGGGGTTGTTTTCCATCTCTGGACACAGCAAGTCAAGGAGTTGATGGTGAATTTGGATAGTTTCTCCTGAGCTGGTCAGTGAGTAGCTGCTAATGCTAATGTTGGCGATGTAGAAAACTTAAAAATAGCTCCCTTAAGTCACCTCTAGTATCCAAATACTAATTTACAGCTCATTGCTATTACAGCATAATTTTAATAGTGCCTTTGATGCAGTGTCTGACTTTACTTTAAATACCTCTACATTACTCTGAGATATAGAATTAAACCTTTTTTTTGTTGTTGTTGTTGTTGATTTATATATATATATAAGTATTTAGTCACCGTAGAATGAGATTAACAAAGTGACCAGAAAGTCATTGTGAGGTTTTGGGTACTTCACAGTTTGTATTATTCAGTGTAACAAACACCTTTCACTCAGCACCAGAAAAAGTATTTCGCTTTAACAGCCAGGTAACACCTATTTTCATCATCACTTTATCTGACAATCATTTGGTCTAAAAAATGAAAAACACGCACCAGGTTTCACCTGATCCCGAAGAGACATCTTCAAAGAGCTTGACCCGGAGGCCAAACCAAAGTTGTTGAAGATGTTTAGATAAAAACTGAGAAAAGCTTAAATCAGCCATCAGAGGCCATATATCAGTTGCACACTAGCAGCAGCAGTAAGGTCAGAAGAATAAATCTACTTTATGCGTCACACATGTTCAATACATGTGTGACACCAGGAGGACAGTGTGTGCTGCCGTCACATCAATATTTCAACACAAAGCCCGTTGTTTTGAAGAGTGTATCCAAGGCCGTCCTCCACCCCAGGCGCTCTCCGAACTAGACCATCGTGTCAACAGCGATGCGGCCAGGGTGGTTGCGGCTGCACGTGCTGCTCCTGCACGCTGGCTACCACCCATGGGCCTCTGGCACTCTCTGACAACAACCCTGGCAAATGAGGCATCAGCTGAAATATACACACAAACAAAAAAAAATCAAAAAAAATCTGCAAAGCCAACACACACACTGCCACCCTGCATCAACAGAAGTGTCAAGCTCTTGTGTTTGTGTCTGTGATTGTGATTAAAGCTGGGCTCAGCAACAGGGATAAAAGAGGAGCTGCCACAGACGAGGATTTCATCTGCACCAGTAGAAACCCTGGGATTTCCACTGATCTATCATCCTGATATTTTCCAAGTCCAAACTCAGCAGACAAGCAGTGGCATCCATTTCCTTGACAATTCCCTCAGCTCTTTGTGGGAAATCCCACCTTAGTTTGTTTCACAGTTGGACGTGCTAAGAATACCTTCACCAGGAAGGTATCCAGGCCTCTGATCAGATGCAATATCCACCTCAACTGGCTCCATGGAAAAGTGATGGGATGCTGCCCAAAAATGTCACGTGCAATCTCTTTTTCTATTAATCAAAACTGAAGCATGAAATTCAAACTGTTTACAAGAGCAAATGTCGCACAATTAAATTCACCAACATCCCATCTTCAGTTCTCTTGATTGTTATGAGTCAACTAATGAATCATTTGGTCTAAAAGATGCAAAAAAATAGTGGAAAATCAAATTTCCAAATCAAAAAACTGGTATTGAATTGTTTGTTTTGTCTGACGAACACAAGACTACAGATATATGGTTTATTGTCACGTAGGACAACAAAAAGCTGGAACCAGGATATTTTGCATTTTTGCATTATAAATTGATTGATCACAAATTGTTGCAGTTTATTTTTCTGTCTGTCACTTAATAAATTATTAGTTTACTATACCTATCATGGCCCTTTAAAGCTGTATTTGATTTTTTTTGGTCTTTTGTGACAGTGGAACAAACTCAAAAACACAACATTTCACCTCTTGCCATCTTGTGAAGCTGCCTATTCACAGCAGACACATTAAATTGTTGTTTTTCCTTCAAACTGATTCATTCCAATAAAAGTCCAATAAAACCAAAACAGTTTAACACAAATGTGTTAAGTTGTTAGGTGCAGCCTATAGAGAGGCTTCTTCAGTGGAAACCACGCTTGGTGGCACCCATTCAAATGCAATTCCAACAGCGGTTCCACCTCTCGTCCTCTCACAGCCACTCCATTGGCCAATCAGCAGAATGAACTCTTCAGATGGTGGATGGTCTGACTGACCGTTTTGAGATGCCGTGCCCGTTTCTAGGGCAGACAGAATTCCACGCGTTAATTATGGGGTAAAAGGAAGCAGCTGATTCCATTGTGTTGCCTGATACAGTGAAAAAGGTCACTGATCTGTGGACTGAATGGATGCCTTGGGAATTACAATAAACCCTTTGTCTCCACAGAAGAAGCCTCCCATCTCACCTACTGTCCCCTTCCCATCTAATCAGTATGGAGAGGCTGGTGGCAGGAGAGATGACATTGACGAACCACAGTCCCTTCCCCGTACAGCCTGGCGTAGGCATGCTGGGGGAAGTCTATTGGGTTACGCTGCCACCCTCTTGGCTCTCGCCGCACTGGGCTGCTGGGAAAATGGGCACAGAGATGTTGAGGTCGGGACAGTCTAGCAGCCTCTGTTCCTATTTTCATCCTCCATCCTCTACATCCCTGCAAAACAGAGTCATCTTATACATCCCCCACACCCAGGATGGGAAAGAACTGACTGACATGTTTTAATGGCATAAAGATTAAAGTAGTTGGACAAAATGGCAGCCAGCCATAGGTGACAGTAGAGGGCAACGGGCTTTATAGAAGCCCCGGCTCAGAGTAAACTCTTATAGGTCACTGGTCAATACAGAAGAATAATGAAGGCAAATTACTGTTTCCATCTTCAAAGTGGCAAGGTCTCCAAACAATGGGAATTGAATTGTGTGCTGGTTGGTAAATCTGTGACGGGCGACTCTTGGCTGTCATTCATCTCACTGCAGAGAGACACATTTCACGAGTGAGGACCACTTTCCTTCATTAGCAATTTTACAGCAGACAGAAAATGCCAAAGACCCAAAGCAACATTAGCACAACTTTACTTTGGGGTATATAAGCATGGTTTTCCACAAACCATGATTTTAATTTAACAAAAGAGGTAAAACTTCTCAAATGCTAATTGAAACCAAGCTGCAATACACCGAAATACTTTTCAAATTATCTTAATTACAACCGGATCATCGGAGTGAATTGACATTTTTGTCGGCCATTTCTGTTTAGGGTGCATCCACTCACCTGTGTTATCTGACAGGGACGCTATGGAAGCAGTTGCTAATTAGCAACATTGTTGATTAGGTTTCCAATGACCACTAATGAATCAATCAACTACATTTTTTGCACAAATCTGGTTGGGAGCTATGTGAATTGATACTGTAGTAAGTGGGAGTTGTATTGAAATAACAACACAATGAACAGACAAAAACATCACACACACTGGTCAAACTGTACTTGAACAGGCCTGTTTATTGGTCATGGCTTTCTAATGACGGAGAGTGTTTGATAAGGGATGAGGATAAGCTGCTCAGTTTTGTTGAGGCCATTGAAGATTAAACAGATTTTATAGGTAAAGCAGTTACCTGTTTACTGATTATAGTCGCAGCCTTTGTTCCCTGTTAAATCTGAAGATAAGACTGACTTAGGCAGTTCAGGAGGTTAGTGATAAAGGATTGAGCAGCCAGCCACGTCTGGCACCTCTGGGACTCCAGAATCAGAATGGGTGGGCGGAGGGCACGCGGCGCGATGTCATCATCTGTCTGCCATCAACTGTGTTAACACACAGTGACACGAAGCCTGATTTTCCAAGAAAGAGCAGGGTGCGGAAGGAGAACAGATGATAGGATGTCAGATGATTCACCCAGCGATGACAGAACAGAGCAGACTGCCTGCGACAGCGGCGTGAGCGAGGTACCTTCACTTCCCATGACTAAATATTAACCAAGAGAGTTTAAGTATGACTGCATTGCCAAGAATATAACACTGCTCTTCCCCCACAGCACCATAAAAACATTTACACAGACACATTTGAAAGATTTACTACCTTCATCCTATGACTTTATTGCTAATCTCAGAGCTATTTGGGTCACTGTTTATCAAACATGCTTATAATACATTTATATTAAATTCTAGGTCAACTTAAAGTTGCGCTAACTCTTAATTTTGTCAACAACAAATCATGTCATCATGTGTAATGTGAAAAGTGACAAATCCACAGAAAATTACAACCCAGTTCCCCTCAGCTCTGCAAAGCTTGTCTCGGTCTTTCTCCTTTTTAATTTGCCATTAGGTCGAGCCCCAGCGCTCTCAGTTGCACCTTTAGCTACAGCAGGCTGCTGCCTCAAACAACCCTCGTAAGCCCACTTTAACCATCACCACCAAAATGACAAGACAGATAAAGTCAGCAACCAGCTAACTGCACACACAGTGTAGCATTTAGCAGCTAAACAGTCACATATTCTCCCCTGGGGTTGTTGGAGACCAAAACACAAGCAAATGAAAACTGAATATTGGACCAAAATTCTTCACTTGGCCAGAAACACAACTTGAGATGAACATTACCGCTGCTATGTGTGTCCCAGAGGAATGAGAAACTCTTTCAGCGTGACGACAATGTAAGGCGATAATACAGGTGTCAGGTGGCCAAGATAAATCTTCTATTACAAGCTTTAAAGTCATAAACAATATTATTATTATATACTGACGTAAAACACGAATGGTTAATCCCATCAACAGTACCAAGCTTGAATATTTATGTGTCTAATAGTGTTTGTAGTTGGTTTGTCCTTGGTCAAATAGCAGGAAGTGATGTGTGTGTTTTTTGCTTTTTTTGTGACAGAAAGGACATCAAACCTTGACACATCAGCAACATCCTAAATCAAAACTGCCGGAATTGAACACACTGTCAGATTAACTCATTATCTCAGAAGCACCACAGCAGCAGCAGCAGCAGCAGCAGCAGCCGCCGCTGAGGCCGCGAAACAAGGCTGATTTTTCAAACATGACCTCATCCACGTGTAATTAACATGGGGTAAAATCTTCAAATTAAAGGAAGGGCCTCGGAGGTAAAAAAACGAATATTAAAAATAGGGAGGAGTCGCTGGTGTCCCTGCAGACCCAGGCCTCATTCTCCTTACTTGGTTAATGATCCGCTGTAGAGCACGTTCAAGAAGACAAAAACTCTCCACACACTGACACACTAACGCTGATTTAAATTCTGTGCTTTTTTTGGCATCCACCGAAGAAGAAGGACTGCACACACGCCTTTGCACACATGTGGAGCTGGCGCTGTCTGGATGTGAATAGAAGCTCTCCTCAGGATATGCACACAGAGGAGTTACAACACATGCTACATATACATTTAGCAGCATTAGATTATACTAAGTGTTAAGAAATATTAGATCTCACTATGACCCGAGTCCATGTGAAGGAGCTTTGGCCCCCAGACACTGACTGAACCAACTCAACTGCTTCTTAACTGCATTCTTTAAAGTACTATGGGTCTTTAATGGTGTGGAGAGAGAAAAAAAAAACAAAAAACATTTTCACAGATTTTAACATTTCGAATTTCAGATGCTGGTTGTGGACCGATCCGGTTCACCACATCAGGAGAGGCATCTGAAGGTCACGGTTTATGCACCTTTTAATAAATGAAGGCAGATAATCCAGCTGCCATCGAGCGGACGCACAGCGCTGTGAGCCCATATGGAGATGACAGGCTGCTGGAGTTGGCTGCAGCCTACTGTCGGCCTGCATTTGACATTTGCCATGGAACACTTAAATATTAACGAGCCTGCAGCCGATGCCACATGTGATTGATGTTGCCATTAGGATGTGTTGTTTAAGCTCTTGTTGTTGTTGTTTTTTTTTTTGTTTTGTTTTGTCCCCCCCCCCCCCCCAGTTTATGTGCGGATAATGGCTCCAGCATGCCTCATTGACTCTTCCCTGGATGCTCTGTTGTAAGCAGCAGCTTCTTCTGGCTGCCTGTGTTGGAGCCTGGCCGCTGTTAGCGCAGCAGCAGAGGGCCAGGCTGATGTCCTACCTGTGGAGCAGAACAGGTGACAGTGTATGTGCGCAACGACGGACACTCACCAACTGATTTCAGTGCGCTGCGCCGAGAGGGGGGGGGAGAGAGAGAGAGAGAGAAAAAAAACACCAAGGCGTCCGAAGTTGGAATTAGCCGCCAGACACCATCTTCTGCAGGGCCGAAGAGGAGAAGGTGCGGAGTGTCAGGGAGCCCGTCCGGAGCGACGCGGTACCCGGGCTCATCACAGCTGACACGCTGGACCCGCGGCACAGTGGACTGAACGGCGGAGCACAACGCGGACAGCCGAGCGCTCCACCGCGCGCCCGCTCGCGCGCTCGCTCTCAGCAGCAACAGGGAGGAGCGTCAAGGTGCACGCGCTCAGCCCGGGGGACACAGGAAGAAAGGGGGAATTTGGCCTTCAAACTAAAAGCAGAACGCTTGTCGGGAAAGCTTTTATTAGCCACAGAGGGAAAACGGAACATTGCAGAAAGACAAAGACACGGTGTAAGGATGGGCTGTGCAGAGAAAACAGAAATAAATCTGTGTTACAGTGTCACCATAGTTTTCTCCCTACAGAACAGATTCTATCAATGTTTTATAGCCTAGAACAAATGACAATCAACAAAAATGAAAGAAAATATATGTTTTCCCCAGACCTTCAAAAATAAAGGACCTTGACAAAGTAATATAGTAATATACTACATGTATCCTGCTCAGTAGGATAATCCCATGGCTGTATTTTCTGTCTTTATGTTGTATTAATATCACAGTTCAACATTAACCCTAACCCAAACAAAACATTAGGTTTTCAGCTGAAAACGCCATTTACGCATAAGGTTACATTTGGTTGTTAAATAGTAGATAGCTAATTAAGTTAGCCCATTCAGTTGTCCTATCATTATTATTATTATTAGTAGTAGTAGTAGTATTAAGCCTATTGTTCGCATTGACACAGCGTGAGTATATTTTCTATTGATAGCATTTTGTTTTATTTTGAAGTCACAATGGTACCGTTTCCCATGTAGCTCCCGCTCAACGTTACTGTTTTGTTTTGACACTGCTGCTCAAAGGTTTGTACCATTGTCTTTTTAGTAAGGGTGTGCACCTTGTCTCCATGTTCAAACATTCAGAGATGGAATCACCTTTTCACCTGTCAATAGATCAAATTCAATCATTCAGGGGTTTTCCCTCAGTCCTATGTCATATGGTCAAAGTATTCTATCCATCCTTATCTCATTCTTCCTGGTTGGATTTAAAACCAAGGTACATGTATTGTAGATAGGCTACTACCACCTTAAAATAGTAACAGAGGAACGGAGCTCCTGTAACAGCAAAGTCAACTGTGTTTTCACCAAAGGCTGTGTTTGTTCTAATCAACAGGCTCTTTTACATCCTCGGTGCTCTGCGTTCTTGATCCCATTCAGTGTTGTCAAATGACGACAAGTATACTACAGAGAAGTGCCGTTAAAGCCCTGATGTGTATGAAGCATGGCCATGAACTCACTGTTCCCAAAAATGAAAGCCACAGGACAATATTAGGGAACATACTGCCCTGATCATATGACTCACTGCTGAACTGCACATAAACAGAAAGCGATTATGGTAGAAATATAAAACGATGCTCACTTTAACAATCACTCGTCCTTAGAGGAATATCTGCAGTGACATAACATAATGAGGCAGTTACCTGATTAACATCAAATTAACTAATACTACTCATTAACCCATGCATTAATTGGAACCATGATTTTGATTTCTTTAAGGACATTATAACTCAGTGAAAGCTTTATCTTTGCACTCAAACCGTTTACTCACAGGTGGACACCTTCACTGTGTTTCTGAAGGTTAGAAGCAAACAGATGGTGGTTTGCCCCCTATTGCTTGAAACTCACTGTCTGACCTTCATTGTCATTCCTGTTTGCTCACTGAGTGCTACCTCTGCTGAAACAGAATTATTATTACTTCTATTATGCTCCTGTATGGCCATGAAATGTAACTATACAATGATCTTATTGTTGATGTTAGTAGTGCTTTTCCATAAAACTCCCCTTTAGCAGAAAAATATTAATACATGTTTTAATCCATTATTCATATTATTTAAAGGTATTATCCTTAAGATCTTACTTAAATCAAACCCTATTTTGATACTATCTAGGATTACTGTGTTTTCATCCATAGCTTTAGCTATTTAGCATATTTACATTATATGATGATCCCACTATGTTGTAGTTTTCAGTGTTATATGAAAAGTATATGAAAATATGGTGAAACATGAGGGGGCATTTATAATGAAGCAGTCAAGTGAAAAATGCAATGTCTTCATCACAATCATGATTGAAAAAGCCGACTATTGATTATTGACAGTGTTAAAACAACACAAAGGTTTGGCTGCACTGTAAAGAGATACACGTGTTGACCCTCTGACCATTCAAATAACTGTTTGAGGTTAGTAAGGTCAAATTGTCAAGCGTTTCACATTGGAAGGTTGGATAAAGGTAAAAATATATATACATTTGAAAATAAACAAGCTAATTGTATATAGAACTAGCTCCTTAAGTAGGCCCTTTTGCTGATACTGTTTATCTAATACTTATTTAAGCAGGGTTTACAAAACATAACCTTTACTAGTAATGGAGTTTGGCTGAATTGCGATATTTACTCATGTAAATATAAAGATCTGAATATGACCAGAATATGTAGAATGAGGAATAATGGGAAACACACTGGGGATCACTGCAGGACAGAGAATAGCAGGTTCTGAAATGACAGGGAAGGTTCATGACTGGTGAACTGACAGCAGAGCAAAAGATACAGAAAAAGAACAAGCAGCTGAATCATTGAATGAATATTTATTACTGGTGCAAATAAAAGTGGAAATACATTTTTAACAATAACAGGAGTAACAAATAAAATAAACAGGCGGCGATTACAACATATGAGGTTGTGTAACACGTGTTTTCTGTTGATTCTTTTGCTTTGTCTCAGTATGTAACGATGCAAGTTTAATACATTTTTAGGGTTTCAGAAATGGAATATGATAAACCTCTGCAAACGTACGATCAACCTGAATTACATTCAGTGTTGAAGTTTGGTTTGTGTGTTTGTGCTGATGGACGTCGGAGCATTAGAGGGAGGGTTCACACTCGACTGGCCAGACGTTGAGAGCGAGGACTCACTGACCCAGTCACAGTCTGGCAGAAAGTAAAGGCTCCTTATTGTCAACAGCCCGGGCTATGGAAAGTCATCTATTCTGTCCGACTTTACCCAAACAATCTCAAAAATAGAACCGGGGCTGTGAGCACAGATGTTATACAACAGATGTTCTATGACAACAGCAGTTTGTCATAACACTCGCCGTGGGTTCTTTGTGTCTCGTGCTGATTTAGCCCAAAAAATACAAACAAACATTTTTGACGTGCCGTTAGAACGTAGCCACAAGTAGAAGCATGTGTGATGCATCCTTTATTTTGAAGGGCTCGTGTGAAGTTCCGTATTTTACGTTCTTTTGCTTATTGACGTCGCCATTTTCACTCAATTTCTTCCTGAACTTTTCAAGTGTTTACGGGTTTCATCGGAGTTGTGAATTCAGTCAACATGGGCGCTTGTCTGGCGCTGAGTTCCCTCGCCAGTTGCGTGAGTACAGTTTTGCGTTGTCGTTACTTCACGGGGCGCTTGTTTCGTCGCTTCCTCTGTTCACTTTGCAAAGTTTGCGCCTTGTTTCGCCAAAGACGTCAGCGTGTTTTGATATCGGCGTGACGTCACGTTGAGCTGGACGTAAAAGCCGCCGTCTGTCGATAAAACTCCGCGCGTCCCGAGTGATAAAAGATTTATTCTGACTACTTTAATACAAGTTGCGGTCAAATACAGTCAAATGTTGAACCAGTTGGCGCGTCCCACGAAACTGAAAGTCTCCCAGTTTGTTTCAACGTTCAACGGTTAAGCTGGTGTCGCCTCGTTGTAGCGTCAGTTTGGTCGGAATTACTTTCTGCGACTCGTTCAGCGCGCGAGGCGCCGGTGTCCGGACAGATTTCTGAACATGGGTCCGTGTGGCAGTAGGAGCGTCTCTCTGCTGTAGACTTCCTTTACAGTTGCCTGGAAAGACGAAACGTCCGTTAGAGTTTCTGAATTTCAACACAAGTCAACAGGTTGGATATTTTAACAACAATAGATTTTAACGCTAAGTGTGTAACACCTGAAGGCGTTGCCACGAAGGCCCCATTTCCGGGTTTCACTCACCATCCCCATCTCGATCATGAGGGCGTCACTGTTTCTGCTGTTTTCAACCTAAATTCTTGTCTGTATTTATGTTTGATTCATATGGCTCACATTAAATTAAATAGAACAGTTTTCTGTTTTTTTTTTTTGTTTTTTTTTTACAACATAGTATAACAGAATATGTTCATGTGTCTGGGGCAATCTTGATAAAATGATCAGAACAAGGAACAAAAAGTACACAACAGGTACACAAACATGCGTCCACCTCTTTAAAGATAACACTCCTAACTCATCATTGTAAAAGCAGTTCGTATTAAAAGGTGCATATAGTTTGAATAGAGGAGATCTTATTCTAATGACAGGGACGTGATTTTAG
Organism: Rachycentron canadum; assembly: GCA_038496675.1. Lineage (NCBI taxonomy): Eukaryota > Metazoa > Chordata > Actinopteri > Carangiformes > Rachycentridae > Rachycentron > Rachycentron canadum. The sequence goes on along the minus strand of CM076663.1, from coordinate 19,546,557 downwards.
GTCAAATACGACAATATTTGGGTGATCGCTTTGTCAACCTCCCATCAGAAGCAGCATCACAGAAAAAAAAAGAGAAATTTCCCACCAAATGAATGCGCACATTTATCACAGGGGAGGGGATACAATTTCCACTCCGACCGAGAAAACTCCTCAGGGTAAAGTGGGGTCATTAATAAACGGCAGAAGAAAGCATGGAACAGCTGTAAATCTGCTCTAGGAAGGAGATTTGAATTATTTTTCATTTTCATTTTCACCTACTGCAATTCAGTATTGAACTAGACATCACTTGCATTTTTCAGTAATATTCTGCCACTACTATCTTTGTTTTAAGAGAACAACCAAGACAGTTAACTCTTTGTGTGACTCTTTGCGTGACATTACTTTGAGAAGTATAAACATTTTTTGCTACAAAACCATTTTATTTATTTTTTTTAACAAAAGAAGCCAAATGTCTCATATGTTAAACACAAGGTACCATACCTATGGTACAGTTTTCAATAGTCACATTTTGATCTGTCCCAGAAAAGTATTGAGGTTTAAGACAAAAAACATAAAATAAAATAAAAATAAAACATGTACATTACATGGGCACTGTAATTTTAACCATCCTGTGTTATCACTGTGGGTTCCTTGTAATATTCTTATGTAAACTTAAGCAAAGCTTTTTGTATTCGTGTAGTTTTCTTCTTGACTGTCAACATTGACTGTTTAAGATTATAGCTTCTTGTTGCTAAGGCAGAGGCCTGTCTGAACCATGGAAACTGGATTCTTCTCATCAGGGCTGCTTTGTTTACACCCAAGGCCTGTGCAGTTGCATCCTGTTTAGTGAAGGTTGGCTGATCAGGCTTCAGTCTCTGCCTCAGCGCTTCACACACACCTCTCAGCCGTCTGCATCTGAATCATGCAGGAAATCCTATGTGATCCTGTTTGTGGCGCTGGATAAGAAACAGAGAGAGATTTGTTATCATGGCAGCTCTAATCACAGGCCTGATTACTGAGCCACTGTGAATCATCATTTATGCCTGCTTTTCTAGAAGCGTGCAGAAGGAGGGAGATGGTTGCCCCGACAGCAGGCACAGTGCTATTTGTTTTACTTTTTTGTTTTTTCCCCCTCATCCACGGTCGTTGCAAGCCATGCATGCATTGCACTGATTATCCCATAACACAGAGCCCTGTCCCTGAATTTCATAAAATATGAATCAGTATGAACGCTCTGCTAATTCCTGCCCTCGCCTCTTCTCCAGGCGTCCTGTTTGTGCGGCTCGGCCCCCTGCCTCCTGTCATCATGTTGCCCTTCAACATACAACTCTACCATGAGCCGCCTGGCCTTCTCCTTCCTGCTGCTGCTCGGGACTCTGGTGTCTGTTATTATGATTCTGCCAGGCATGGAAGAACATCTGAAAAAGGTATATTTTATAAGAATAGATTAGATCAAATTTGATTATCTACATGTGGTACTGGTCATCATCTCATAAGTTCCATTAAATCTTTTTGGACCCATATGTCAATTCCGAATCAAGTAAGAACAGGAGAATAATTCAAATTGCATTCATAAGGCTGTAACCCAGAGAGAGTGATATTGTAGAGCAGCTGAACAGATGGATTATGGGTTTGTTATTTTTCTACCAGATGTCTCACAGGAATCTTTTTAAAAGCTTACAAAGCTTTCTACATGACCCAATGTAATCCTGGGCTGACACATTATTTCCTTTGTCTGCTCTCACTTTGTCAGATTCCAGGTTTCTGTGTGGGTGGCACAAGCATACCTGGCATAGAAAACAAGGTAAACTGTGACATCATCGTGGGCTACAAGTCGGTGTACCGCATGTGCTTCGCCATGGCCTGCTTCTTCTTCCTCTTCTCCATCATCATGATCCGAGTGCGCAGCAGCAAGGACCCTCGAGCCACCATCCAAAATGGGTTTGTTCTGCATCTTCAGTACCGCTTCAGCACAGACTGAAAGAATGCTGCACTCTGGTGGCCAAACACAGACACTTGCACTTTTATAGGTTGTGTTAAGGTTGAGTGAAAAACAGTCCTGATACGTTCATTCACAGCTTTACTTTTCTTTCTCAGTTTCTGGTTCTTCAAGTTCCTCATGCTGGTTGGCTTAACTGTGGGAGCTTTCTTCATTCCAGATGGCATCTTTAATACAGGTATTGATGTCACATTTTTTTTTTCATGATTGCTGGATTTGATTTTATCTAAACCCTCCAGCAGCACACAAACCCTCAGACAAAAAATATACTTCACTCCTCGCTTCAAGTTCAAATCTACAACGCTCAAGTCAACATTAGAGCTAGATATGGCTCACTGAGATGTTTTTGTACCAAGTATCAAAGGGCAGCTGTGGCTCAGAAGGTGGAGCAGCCCGTTCATTAATCTGAAGGTTGATGGTTTGATTCTTGGCTCCTACAGTCTTCTGGGCAAACGTCAGTGTGTGAGTTTGATAGAAAAGCTCAGATTTCTATTTTGCTCTTTGATCAGAGAGTCTGTGATTTAAATCTTCAAGACTATTTTATTAAGAGAGACGTTTGTATGATGGTTTGTATGTTTGTGTCTTAAGAGCTTTGCCCACAAATGTATTATTTTAAAAAAAAACTACTATCTTTGTGTAATGAAGACCTAAACTCAGGAATGATCAGTAAAAAGATATCAAACACTACTCAGCCTTTGTCAAAACGAGACCTCAGTTTTTGAGGATCAGTGTTTATGTTAATGAGGGGAAAGGTGGAGGAGCTAGTCAGTTCTGTGTTCCCTCTTCTTGTGTTCATGGTAAATAACCACTTGTAACCATCACATAAACTTTCAATCCATAAGATAAATGCTGAAGAACGGATGTTCATTGTTTATGAAAAGGCAAAATATCAGTTTATACAACAATCAGAATTGATCAAATTGATCTATGAGGCTGTATAATGTACTGAAGATCTGCTTCTTTAAGATTAGTGTTGGAACAGATTCCTCTGGTTCTGCACAACCACTAAACCAAAAGCATTATTCTGTCTCTTCTCTCAGTGTGGTATTACTTCGGCATGGTGGGCTCTTTTATCTTCATCATCATCCAGCTCATCCTGCTGGTGGATTTCGCCCATTCCTGGAACCAGTCTTGGCTGGAGAAGGCAGAGAATGGAAACAGCAAGTGCTGGTTTGCAGGTAAAAAGACAGCATAGATTCAGCGTTCAAAATGTAGGGTTTTGTCTGTAGGTTTTTGAAGATCAGTACTGGACGAAAGCTGCCAGTTATTAAGTAGGTTCTCCCCATGTTACTTCAAATAATATTTCTTTGCATTTTTATAATATTACGAGAACTGTTCATCCTGCAAAGGTTAATTATAGATCTGTAAGTAAATCATATTAATCTTAATGTGACTGGAACATTTGATTTCCATTAATTCAGATTAGACAAATTATACAGCAGAGATATAATTAATCAGACTACATGAAATCCACCACATCTGAGTTTAAATGGAAAAGTCCAGTGTTGTGCAGAATTGACTCCAGCTGTGAAATCCTGCTTCATCAACCAACAGCTTCACGCTCAGGTTTCATTGTGTACTGATTTTGCTCTGTTATTGCTGCAGCTCTGCTGTCTTTCACCTTCCTCCACTATGCCTTGGCTTTCTCTGCCATCGTGCTCTTCTATGTGTTTTACACCAAACCCGACGATTGTACAGAGCACAAGGTCTTCATCAGCCTCAACCTCATCTTCTGCATCATTGTGTCCATCGTGGCCATTCTCCCCAAAGTTCAGGTAAAGTGGATTTATGGATATGGGTGTACCGACATTTATGGACTGAAGTATGTTCTGTATTCCCTCACATATAATAGTCTAACAGTGATGAAGTCCACACTCTGGTCAGTATCATTAGGTTAAGTCATTACAAATGCTGGTTTCATTTGTTTAAGACAAAACTCCAGTAAAGTGAAGCAAAGAATTCTTAAGAAAACCTATTAAACTACGATGAAAGAGTTCCTCAGTGAGATTAAATTTTATTTGATATTTTGTTTGTCTGCCTTTATTAATGGTGACAGAGTGTGTCCTCCTGTGTGTGGATGGTCCCAGTCTTTTTCACAGTTGATGCTTTTCAGTTGATCTTTGTTGGAGTGGCTTTCTGGCTCTATGTTCTGTTTTAAAATACTGCTCATGAGTCATGTCGGGGGACATACTTGGCCAGGTCAAATATGTTTCCCCTTTTTATTTCTTCTTTGTAATTCTTCTGTGACTCTCATGCAGCTCCATATCAGGACACTCTTACCTCCATGTTTCACAGTCAGCACTATGAAGTCACTGTTGCTCCTGGCCAGGACCATGTCAAACAAGCAGGACTGAATCTGATCCAAACAAATTTATTTTGGTCTCATATGACCCAAGAATCTGCTGCCAACATTCATCAGTTGAATCTTGTAGTTTTGTGCTGTTTTGTGTGGAATCATTTTCTTGGACACCATTTGCAGAGTTTGAACTGTTCAGTAAAACACTTTCCACAGACAAGTCATAAGCGCTTATCCATCTGTTGCTCTTGTGCGCTCTCCCATCCATGTGAAGTCGCACAATCATAAATATGACTTATTCAGGCAGTTTTTAATCACGTGGAGCCATGTTGCAGAAGATTTTATAACATTGTTCATTAAGTAAACCTTAAATTGAAATTACAGGTGCAATCACCTCTGTTGCATTGGGGTATTTAATGTGACCTGATCTAATCTGTTTGTTTAACCTCACATCTCAATGTATACAGTCAATCCCTCATCATTTTGAATTTTGGTGATATTGCACAGGGGTCAGGGTTAGTGGTCAGTTTTATTGAATATGCATCAGCTGTTCAAATCCAAATCTACAAGACAAGCTGTTAATAAATAATTGTCTGAACTGTGACCTTTTTTCTGTGAGCAAACCAACAAAGAAAGATTTGTTTTTCTGGCCCAATCGTTTATTTTCCATCTCGTCCCACATCATGTCTCCACAGGAGGCTCAGCCCAGCTCAGGCCTGCTCCAGGCCTCCCTCATCTCCCTCTACACCATGTACATCACCTGGTCAGCCATGACCAACAACCCCAGTAGGTCACAACACAACTGCATTTTATTCAGAGCTTGAATCAGATGAACTAACTTTGAGAGGGACTGCAAAGGAGCCAGTAGTTAAAACTTTTATTACATCTACAAGACCCAGTGGCTTTAATGTGGCTTCATGTTGTCATGCTATCAACCCTCCACTTTGTTTTTTGTTTCCAACTTCAGACCGACAGTGTAACCCGAGTCTGTTGAGTTTGGTCCAGAGCAACAGTCCAACTCCACCACCAGGGCCTGCTCCTGGTACCTCCACAACTGTCCAATGGTGGGACGCACAAGGCATCGTGGGATTGATGATTTTCTTGTTCTGTACTCTTTACGCCAGGTACTTTATTTCAAAGCATACATGTTTAAAAAACGAAACTCTTTGAGGTCCCGCGTATGCTACTGTATGCAAGTGACATCGTTCTCCTGTTGTCAGAAAGCTCAAGTCAACAGCAGGAGGTGAGTTTAGTTTCACGTGCAGCTTTTGACAGTGCAGACTGCAAAAGAAAGGGAAGAATTGACGTTGCTTAACTTTTGCGACATGTTGCAAGTTGACATTGATTTCTTCAAGAGAAACGCATTGATGAGCATCCTGGATGTTTCACAGTTTCTTGGATTTAAATGATTTTTAAAAGCAGCCAAACTGCCTTCATTTTGAGTTAAGTCAGAACCTTTGGAAAGAAAAACACAGCCAAGAGAAACAGGAAGCCGCTTGGTTTCACCTTGTGTTTACACTCAAAGAGTTAATTCTGTACTTTTCAGTTGACTCAAGTTTTAAAAAAGCTAAATAAACAAAATGTCATTGTGAATACACTCATCCGGCAGTTTATTAGGAACAGCTGTATTCATGAAATTATCCAATCGGCCAATGAGCAGAGAGATTTGATAAAATCCTGCAGACACAGGAGCTTGAGTTAATGTTTACATCAAGCATCAGACTGAGGAACAATTTCAATCACAACAGTCTGTGGAGTTTTTACTCTGAAAGGTGTGAAAAAACTGAATTCGTCCAATAAACACCTTGATGGCAGAGCACGGAGGAGCTGACAACTAATCTGGCCCAGTAGCTCTGATAACCACTTTTTACAGCTGTGGTTAGCAGAAAAATCATCAGAATACACAACATGTCAAATGTTGAGATGAACTACAACAGCAGAAGACCACTTCAGGTCCTACTGCTGTCAGCCAAGAATAGAAATCTGAGGCTGCAGGGGGAACAGGCTCATGAAAACTGGGCAGAGGAAGAGCCTGGTATGATGAATCTGGATTTCTGCTGAGACAGCAGATGGGAGGGCCAGAATTTGGGATGGATGAACACTTGTGCCTCATGTCAACAGTCCACACTGTTAGTGGTGATGTGATGGTGCGGGGAATCTTTTCCTGTCACACTTTGGGCCTTAATACCCATCAATGATCTTTTGAATGCCACAGTCTATCTGCATATTGTTTCTGTCCATGTGCATCACTTTATGGCCACAGTTTGCCATCTTCTAATGGCTACTTCCTGCTCCACCTCAAACCGGTTTCATGAACACGACAGTGAGTTCAGATCTGGATCCAGTAGACCACCTCTACAATGCGGTCGAACAGGAAATCGGCAGCATGAATGTTCAGCTGACAAATCTGTAGAGCAGAGTCTCAGGAAAGTTTCCAACATCTTCAGGAGCCAATGACGTGTAGAACCGAGGCTGTGCTGAGAGCAGAGGGAGGAAATACCCAGCGTTAGTCAGTAAACTGCTCAGTGCTCATGTTGTCTACCCATAATTCATGACATGACTGCAGCAGTTTCTTTTTTTTTACGCCTGGAGATAGGATTGTAGCTAGACAGTAAAAAATACACAACTTTATCAATGTAATAAAAAGCAAGTTAGCAAGTTTTTCAGGTTTAAATGGTCTCAAATATTCAGGACCAAGCATGGCCTCGAAACAAATCTAAAAAAGTTTCTCTGCTGTCATATTTCAAAGTGCATTTAAATACAGGTGTCTGGGCCAGATGTTTTCAGATATTTATTGAGCCCTTGTGCTCTCAACCACCACAGTATCCGCTCCTCCAACAATGCTCAGGTGAACAAGCTAATGCAGACTGAGGAAGGCCAGGGTCTGACCGCTGCCTATGAGCCCGCCACTGACGACGGGGTCCGACGGGCTGTGGACAACGAAGAGGAGGGAGTCACCTACAGCTACTCTTTCTTCCACTTCAGCCTCTTTCTGGCCTCTCTCTACATCATGATGACGCTCACCAACTGGTACCAGTAAGTATCAGTTGTTTTGTTATTTTTGGCAAAGTCACCCAGGCCGACTCTCCTCCAACACTGACTTCCGTCTGACTCTGCTCCCTGCTCACCAGGCCTGAGAGTGACTACCAGGCCATGCAGACCACCATGCCGTCTGTGTGGGTGAAGATCGGCTCCAGCTGGCTCGGCTTGGCCATCTACCTGTGGACCCTGGTGGCCCCGCTGGTGCTGCCCGACAGGGAATTCAACTAGAAACGGTAGAATCAGTCAACAATAGTCAAAAGCCTGTTGCTACTTGCACCTGAAGAAAAGCTTTAGCTTCTTTATTGTTCGGCTTGAATGTTTGGTTTTACTCACAGCTCCACATTCAGAATTGCAAACAGAAATGTTAGCATTACCCTCAGCCATTGCACATGTTACTGCGATGTGGATTTTTGAGTTGAACTCTTCAGTTTTCAGAGGCCGAGTTGAGCTTTAATCACACTAGTTTTGTTTTTTTTCCTCGGGTTATTTTTCCATTTGTTTTTCTTCCATTGTTACAAATGTGAGGGATGAGAGCACTACATACCTTTACACAACAAGACCAAATGAATTATTAAGTATCTGTGGGAGATAGACTTTGATTCACGACATTTACATTGTTTAAACATTTTTTTTTAATCATTCCCTTTAACTCAATTTTATTTTATGAAAATGTTCAGTCTGAATTACTGAGATTTACTTTTTTGCAGTTTTGCTCAATTTTACAAGAGTGCTTTATCACATTATATATACTGAACAGGGACCATATATCTCTGAATGTTGCTATGAGGTTAAGTTTTAAGTGTAAAGTCACTTCTTCAATATATGTTCACTTTTCATTATAATCAATAAAGTTGACATTTTGTTTAATGTCTTTGATCAGAGTGCAGACAGTGGCTCTGTCCAGCAGGTGGGTGTGTTGTCCATCACATTAAACTGTTTCTACTCTGTGTTAGGTCAGGTTTCATTAGGTACTTTTGATTCTGAAGCCTTCTGAACCTGTTGTTTTTGTATGTTTGTTTTCTTCACAAGCAGTAAACAAAATGTCATCAGGTCTGGGCAGCGTGTGCTTCCAAGTGCCTCACTGCCCTCCCTCCTTTAATCACATGATTGTGCTAAAATGTGATTTATTGAGTTCCCTCTATGCAGGATTCCCCAGCGCAGCAGACACACACACACACACACTTGGCAAGTAATTCTAGAGGGAATGTGCTTTACCCCTATCACAAGATCAGCATGAGCAGGGGAGGGACTGAACACAACACTTCATTTATACTTAACAAAATTCATTTGAGGCTTGTGTCGGGGAAGAACGACAAATGGCCAGTGTTTGGATGTTTGGTGGCAAATCCTAGACACCGTATCTGCAGCAGTACTGTGCAGCCCTTTACCCACACATTCCTTCAAATGCACTGATATCAATATATACATCAGATGCTTGTCTGCAGTTAATTACACAATGGCCTGATGACTCAAATGCATTTGCAATACATCTAATGCATCTACATAAAAACCATATTTATGGACTAATGGGGTTCTCTAGAAAATCCTCTATTCAGTTTGGAGACACACCCACATTAAAATACAAATGACTATAGTGTTAGTGTCAGTCCAAAAGCACTAGTCTACATCTCATAGTGCAGTCAATAGTATCTTTTCTAGTCCCTCTCAGCTTGGTAGCTTGGCTCCAAGCAGAGATGAGGACCCTCTCTTATACAGTATATTGCTGCCTGAAGTTGTGATTTGACCTACATTGTTATGGGTGACAGCGACAGTGGTAGTCTCTGGCCCAGCTGTGAGCAGCAGGCTGACCTAATGCTGTTATATAATCCTGAACGAGTCTCTGATCAGTTGCATAAGCAAGTTATTGGAGGCTCACCACACTCCATACTGTGGTTTGGTGTTCTGGGCCCTGCCCTGAGGGACCTTCGCATTCATCATCCTCATCATCATCTTCATCAACAGCAATGACACACCTCTTCCCCGGAGGGTTTGAAACACCTGGCAACCCAGGTGGAAAAACAAACTAAATGCAACCCTGCCCCATGAAAGTTTTTAATGGGCAGCCCCAATAGTCTTCATTAGACGACTATTTTTCACAGGTTTAAGTATAAGAGAACAGAGTAATCATGTCGGGATACATCTTATATTCCCATAATATGATGACACTGTGATTAGATATTAGTGGGAATGTTTCACGTTTTAAATTTCAATATTCAAATCAATAGAACAAATGATACAAATATTTGTTTAATAATTGATGACTCTCCTGATTCTGATACCACATTAAGTATGAGATCATGTTCAGCTGATAAAAAAGGATAATAGTTTTTTATGATTCATCTACTTGTGCTGCATCCTCCACATATCTGAGTGTTTCAGTCGAGCACTTTACACTTTAAAACTCAAAATATGCGCAAAATAACCCCCCCCCCAAAAAAATATGCACAAAATAACCCCCCCCCCCAAAAAAATATGCACAAAATAACCCCCCCCCAAAAAATATG
>CM076663.1:19430867-19531784 GCA_038496675.1 Rachycentron canadum | reverse complement strand
CCCCCCCCCCGCTGACAACGTTGATAATGTATGTGCAACAATGGAGAACCTTAGTATTATTACACTAGTAATAATAATCATGGGAATAAGTATGAATGACCAAAGAAAATACTTACAGATTACGTACTGGACTTACGTACAGAATTTCGCGTTACATTCATTTATATTTTTAATGTTACTGTAAGGGGGCGTGGTCTCGTGGTCTTCGGGCACCAGCGTGTTTGTCTCGCGCTCCAGCTGTGGCGGGATGCTGACTGTAGTCAAGCTAATATGAATAAGACACAGACAGCCCAGAAATTCGATTGACTTTGCCTTCAGAATAATTGCACCAAAATGGGACAATGGATATGTTCGGCCATGTTTAAAGATAATAATAATATTACGACATTTTCGTGATTCTTCACACATTGCGCGCTGTAATAATTGATTAATTAATGAAACTTAACTGGATTTTGTCGTCGCGTTGTCTCACATACGTTTTATGTTTCATTCACATACACGGTTGAGGCCAACGTTATTTTTGACTTGCTTCCCTTTTCAGCCTGGCGATTAAAGGTCAGTTCACCGCGTTCATTGGCTTTTGTTGGAAAAGTTGTGGCCGGAAATGCTTCGTCTCCTGTCATGATGACATCGCGGTGGCAAATTGCGGAGTCAACTTCCAGGAGGTTTCATCTCCTCTCCCTCTCTCACAGCATCTGGACGGGACCACGCGATTTCAGCTGCTAACAACTGGCCTGTGCAAGGTGTTGCTGAAGACGATCGGGGTAGCTCGAGAAAGATAAATGCGGCGTTTCCGCTCGAGAATGTAACGTTTTGAACGAAAGCAATTGGAGCAGAAGTTGAAGCTGCATATGAGATTCAAAGACATGCGGTTCCATATAGTATTGGAGCTCCCCTACAATTATGTCAGCGTCTCGGGGCTTTTATTTTGAAGGCCGCGTTCGAGCACTTCCGGTCTCCCCTTGAAAGACCTCGGGCGACTTGACGGAGCTCGTGAAGCCGTGGCCGCACCGCAGAGAAGTGAAGTTGAGCATCCTGAAGGTAATGTAAGCTCATACATGGTGTCAGTGAGGCGTTGCTGGACATATTGTCGTGTACTGCACGGCTGTGTTTTACCAAGGCATTTTACATATGCGCGCCAGGACCACTGTTATTATGTACCGCGGTTTTCTTGTCGCTATTTGGCCAGATTGGGTGATAAATTGCAGCTAACGTGAAGGTGAAGCGGAGCTGAGAGGGGGTGATGTCCTGTTTCTGTAATGTTTTTTTTCTTTTTTGTTTTTTTTTTTGGCTGACATATTATCCGGGTGTTGAGCTACCTGGACTGGTCCTGGGCTTGTCCGTTCCCCCAAACTGGCTTCATTCATTGTCTATGGGAGGGAGGAGGAGGTGGTGGTGAGCTGCGGCAAGTGAGCCAGAATTGGACATAACGACACCGGAAGTGTGTTGATATGAGCTTTAAAATGTAATGTAATGCCTTTTGTGTAGAAAATCGCCAAGCAGTTGGGCCAGTGGGACAGCGGAGGTGGCGTTTAAAATACCGTACTTAAAATACAAAGCGGAAACTATGGGCGAAACGCTGACAGGAGTAGTCTTGCTCGTTTTTTTTTTTTTTGTTTTTTTTTCGGTGCGGTTTTATTTTGAAAACGGCGTATCTGAGGGCTTTGTTATTCCGTTTAGCTTGACGTCGACCATAGTAGCACAACTGTATGGCTCAGTGTGAGGCATTATGTAGATCGACTGTAGTGGTCCGCTTCTACTTTACACGAGCGACCTGCTCTTCAGTACCGGCCCCGTTGTTAGTGCCTTCAAAAAAAAAAAAAAAAAACACGGGGCTGCAGGTAGTTTGTGTCTCGTGTAATAGCAGCTGACGCCTGTTATCTAGTTACCAGATAACATTTTTTTTTTTAAATCCCTAAATGAGCCTTTTTACACAGGTGTGTGTCTTTTGCTCGGTCACGGCTTGTGGTTATTTTTCAGCTCGGTCATGTTCTGCCGGCGCTGGACGACATCAGCGCTATGCGACCCGTTTGTAGCAAAAACCAAACCTCCATTCAAAAAAATCGGACACTTTAATATTTATTAATTCGTCTGCAAGCGCGCATGCCCGCTACGAGCGTGACTTGAGACATTTTATAATTTACGTTTCAGCCAAATGCACCGTCCGCAGCAGCAGCAGCAGCAGCTCTATTGTCCCATTTTCATGTTAACTCCGGTCCCTGTGCACTCCTCGTTAGGTGGGGAACCGTTTTGAGAATCCGTGCTAAAGGTCCACATTTACTCACTTTGTGAATGCCGAGCGTACACCCGGTACGCGCCCAAAGAAAGACCAGTATTCATGATTTTAAATATGTCAGTTAAATCGCATCGAGACTGAAATGCGTGGTTTCCTGCCCGGAGTTTGGTTTGCCGTTCGCCCCACGCGCAAGCGGCCCAGCTCGGCCCGCACAGCGCCTTCCTGCTGCTCGGACATCTCTGCGTAACCTGCCTGTAAGGAATCCAACATGACATCATGCGTGAGCAACAGTCCCGCTCAGGGCGGGATTTTCTGCTTTGCTTTTCTTTTCTTCTTTTTTTTTTTTTTTTGTTTGGGACACAGGCTCAAAAAAAAAATAAAAAATAAAAAAAAATTACATAATCACATCTGAGCTCGAGCTTAAATTGGTGGCTTGATTTGGAGTCAGTGTAGTGGCCAAGTGGATAAGCCTGAATGTCCCATGCTGCACTGGATTTCAGCTAAACTGCGTGTTTTTTTTTTTTTTTGTTTTTTTTGTTTTTTTTTTTCTTATTTCTAATATAAAACAATATGTGTGAGGATGGGCCCCCACAGAGCAGGGGAATGAGCGCCCGCTGGATTAGAGGGCATCTGAGGACAGCTGTGGTTTGCAACGCTGCTCTGCTGCAAAACAACATACAACAGGGCTTTTTATTTTTTTTTATTTCCTCAATGTGAATGTGGCCGGTTTATCATGACATTATAAGAATAAGAATATTTCTCCAGTGACACACAACGCTTCTGAGCACAAAGTGGTGCAATGACTGCTGACTGGGTGTTTGATCCCAATGATAAAATGCTTACTGGGAGGCCAGGTCCTGGATAGCACTGTGATAATGATTATTTTCATTTGTGTTTCATCTGTTTATCTCTCTCCTTAAATTAAGTCGAGCCCATGGTCTTTAAATAGCTTTGTTTTTTTGTTTTTTTCTTCTAACCAACTGCACAATAACCAAATGTATTCAATTTACAATGATATGAAACAGGAATGGCAGAAACAACGGACAAAAGTATTTCACATTTTTTCCTTCGTTAATTGTAAAAACAATGAATTGATTCTCATATTGTTTTGACGGGTTTTTAATTGACAGATGGATCCACTCGTGAGTTTGCTGGTCGCTGCTGATGTCCATGAAACGCAGCATCGCGTGTTGCAACCGTGCAATAAGTTCAATTTCTCTATGTAAAGTGAAGCTTGGTGATGGGAGGGCTAACAAACGGATGCACTTAATGACTCAGGCCTGGTGAGGTGATTTCTTCATCACTGCTGTTTTACAGTTAAGTCTCACAGTTGCAGTGTGTGGAGCGCTGTCATCCGTGAGCGAGAGCTCGAGGCCGCCTCTCTGTGTGGTGTTGTCCTGCTGCTCCGTAGTGAGGGGGGGGGGGTCAGATTTTTGTCATTCCTCTGTCACTCTGCAGACTCGACAGGGAATTTCTTTCCTCAGAGGCCCCGTGGAAAAGTCAGTGGCTGTGACCGTGGCTGTTTATTATCATTTATTTTCTTCCCCCAGCTTTGTCCTTCACCCTCGGAGGGATGTGCAGACAGACAGACAGGGGGACATAACGGAGCAACTGCTGTATGTTCCCGCAGTCAGGTGTGATGCTGTGTACCTGCATCAATCACTCACAGGAGGCGGAGTCTGCCGTGTGTTGTTGTAGGTTTGCTGGTCAGCGCGACGTTGACCTTGTGTATCCATGAGTATACACATATTTAAAGGACAGTCCACAGATTTGACACAATATCAGTTAAAGCACCACGAGGAGGGCGGGACATAGAACACAATGAGCTAATGTGCAGATGATCACAAAAAACAGCAGCAGGTCTAGAAGTGTGTGTGATAATCATATGAGAGTGAAAAAGAAACTCTGCTGATAAAAAAAAAATGATGTAACCTGAATATAATTGTAAATGCAATGTAATAATAGAACAATATAATAATGATTATGAATAGAACAAAACTGAATTTCACTTATAAGGCATCCTGTCAAGGGTACAGTGATTTGTCTCAGACCAAAAATATGATAAGAAGTAGTGCTAAACAGTTAATTGAAACATTATCAAAACTGCAATATGGTCAAGTGCAATATCCAATATCTGTTTTTCTTTTTATCCTCTGTGCGGCGACAGTCGGAGCCAGACATATTGTGTTTTCAGGGTTGTCCGTCCATCTGTCCATCCCACTCTTGTGAACATGATAGCTCAGTGACGCCTTGAGGGAATTTCTTCAACTTAAGCACAAATGTCCACTTGGACGAAATAGGAGCTGATTAGATTTTGGTGGTCAAGGTCAAAGGTCAAGCTCGTGGCAACCTCATGAAACATAGTTTTGGCCATGTGAATGTGATATCTCAGTAAAGCTTTTTTTTTTTTTAATTATTAAAATTTATTAAAAACATGGTTTAAAACGAAGTGATGACATTTTGTATGTATAAACGGTCAAGGGTCAACTTCTCTGTGACGTCACGATGTTCTGCAAAAACACAACACTGTAACTCGAGAAGAGGAGGTTGTGACTATATTTCCTGCGACTTGGCTGTTGGCGCAGTCATGCAGCTATGAGGTGGTCTAGTTTTGATAAAGGTATGAGGAGCGTGACTGTTTGGTAGAAGACCTTAACAAAAATCATCATTTTTTTAGTGACAATGAAATTTAAAAATGATCATTCCAACTGAAACTGTGACTCCTATCACAATATATATATTTTTGCATATCATTCGGCCCTTGATAAGAACATAAAATAGTATAACATGACCAGTGAGATATAGAATATCGACAACAATTACAATGACGTTATGTTCATATATGGATGAGTAGCGAGGTCAGGCCGAGCCACCGCGGATGGAGGTATACCCTGATGATGTCATCGGGGTTATGTTACAAAGGCATTTGCAAGGCAGCAGCGATCCAAAGCAAGCAGTTCTTCTTTTGTTGCTATTCAGTTGCATTGTGGGAACTGTACTAGGAAGTAAAACTCAGGATATCTCAAATTCTGTTGAATCGGTTTGAGCGCTTCTTCCTTTGACGTGACCCATCTGAGCCACTCAACCTTATGCAGTGATACCCCGATACCCCAATTATTCTTGTAGTTTTCCTTGCATTTCTCTTTAATCCGTATTAACCCACCAAGCTCTGCGTGTATCAAGCATAAACAAAACCATTATCATTGCCATAATCGGCACTGTAATTCCCAGTTTGTTATCGTTCCCTGGAGGACAGAGTTACTCCTAACAAGCTTAATGTTTCATGGGTGCGAAAGCAGGAGCATAATAGTCTTATTGTGGCACTGATAGGCCCAAAGCCCAAATGGTTTCCAGTGTGTTTGCACTGGAGCCAGACTGGTGTGTGAGGTTTCTCGACAGTGCAAATGAGCATCACGGCTCAAAAGGCAGCCAGTCTGAGAGTCAACCCTGCCCGGCTCATAACACATACAGCGGCGGTATGGTAAACATTTATGCGGTGTACAGAGGCTCAGAGTGTGTCCTGAAGTCCCACAGTGCACTGCTGCATTATGAAATGGCACACACTCTCATTTTTTTTCTTTGCTAAGGCCCCTGTCAAAGGTCCCTCTGTTCAGTCAAGGGCAGTAGAGCCCGAAAGGACAACATTGATATTCATACAGCTTGTTCTTATGGAGTCACCAGCGGGCGCCTCATCCCTCAGGTGTCAGTCATTACAGTGTCCTTGGTAGCAGGTGAAATGTGAGGGCACTTGTATCTCTGGAGTTTCACTGATGTAGTCCATATCAGTCCTCCAGGCTCTTAGCGGAGGGAGAAAATGCTGAGCAGAAGCAGAGTCTGAACCTTAGTGCAACACAGAGTGAACAGTCGTCCAGGTGAGAGACAGGAAATGTATTAACCCACGAGGAAATGTGGATCCATCGTTCTTAACTTTGCCAAACTGGATCTTTTGAAGACATATCAGATAAATCAGGCCTGCACGATATTTCAGGAAAATCTGCGATGTGCAATCACATTGTCCAGTACTGTGATGATGAAATGACTTATGATAAATAATGTAATATGAAGTGTGCGTTAGAGGGCTGCACAATTAACCAAAATATAATCAAAACTGACATATGGCCAAATGCAAAATCCAAATCACAGGAGCTGTGATTCTTCTGATAAAAGTAGAATGTGCCATTGTTGTGCATTGTAAGCACCATGAGCATTGTGATGCTACAGAGACACCCAGGGTCTAAAAATCATATTCTCCAGGCTTTAATCATCATCATCATCATTTACAATTTTTTTGTCAGTGAAAATAAGAAGCAAAAACAACCATTCCAAACTGATATCGCAATATCTACCAAGATAATGGCAATATGATTTTTGTTTTGCAGCCCTGATCCATACACTGGACGCACCAATGTCTTCCTACCATTGTACTAGCTAACCTGAGGCCAGGCTCCATCTGATAAGTCAAATGTTGAGTGTGAATGCAGGACTTTCTCTCATTTCCCGAAGGCCTTACAATGAGGTTTTAGTGGTGACACAGGGGAGGTGATTCATATTTATCCGGTTCTTCGTTAATACTCGTATTGGCCCTTATGGAACAGTGATTGGTCAGTACTTTATGTAATAATAATAATAATAAAGTAAAGTCTGAACAAAACTCAAAACTCAGACTTGTTTCTTTTAAAAAGTCTTTTCATTGTCCTCTAGTGTGTGTGGTAACATAAAATAGTCGTTTTAATCCGACTGCTAATAGAAGCTAAAAGTTTGATGTAATTGTGACATCGATTTGAAGTCATATCACCCAGTCCCAGCTGATAGTTTGCTGCCATCACAATTACCCAGAGGCCAAACTGACGTATGCAACTGACCAGCAGCTCAAACTCAAATGTATTAATAATTACAGTCAGTGTGAGGAGTCTGACAATCTTCACTTTGATAAGACAGGAGTGAAGCTTTTGAAGCGTGACTTAGTAAAATGACTGATCATCACATTTGTACAGATTTTATGGACTAATCAGTTAAGCTAATGTTCTAATGTTCGTTTGACATAGTGTCCTTAACACAGTCAATTTGAATGTGTCTCATGAATCCTTGTGGTCTGCAGGAGCAAGTTCACAGTATCAATCCTGATCGTCCTCTTCAGTGTAAATTAGAAGTAGGAAACAACCCTTCACTATCCCTGACAGTGGTTACAGTGCGTAATGCTGAACTTGCATTACTCTCATTGGAACAGATCTCTTCCCAGTGCAATATATCATCCAACTCCGTGTCCTTGCCTCGAACATGGAAAACACCATTTTTTATTTTTTTAAAACACTAAGCGACTACAGCAGCAATAAATCACAGATTCCTTCTGCAAAACCGTGTGTTTATGATTTAAGATGTGTCATGTAACCAGCACTCACATGCGAGTTAGGATGTGCAGCGCACGCATACATGCATCCACACTTAGGTGAGGGTAAGAAAATTCCAGCCAGTCATGCAGTAGGGGACCCTGGCCATCAATCAGGAGGACTTCCCCCGGCCTCAGAGGCTCAGGCTTTAATGTCAAAACTGCCGTAAGCAAACAGATTTCCTCCCCACGAGCAGCCGGCTTGAGATGACGGGAGCGGAAATTGACTTTCATCCTTGTTAATGAAAGGATACACTCACTTATGTGTGTGTGTGTGTGTGTGTGTGTGTGTTTCTGTGTGCGTTCACATCCGTGCCTCCGCATTTGCCTGCCCATGTGCTTATACACAGGAAAACGTGTTGGCAGGAAAGCTTGCACGTGTGTCTTGTGGAACGCCATATCCTCGGGTGTTAAGTGTCGTTTTTACATGCACTGTGTGTGTGTGTGTGTGTGTAGAGGTGCATGGGAATCAGAGCATGTGGGCGCTCACTGCGAGTTGTTAGGCCCTTGGCTGGGCTGCAGCCCTCTGCTGGAAGGGGTTGGATGCCGTCAGTGACCCTGGAGGCGAGCGTATGGGCCCAGCTTGGGTTGCTCTGCGAGGTGGAAGGGCCTCTGGTTTCTGTGACCCCCGTGGAGAGAGCAGCCTGTCAGGCAGAAGGCCTGTCAGCTGCAGTTCTCATTCACAAATCACCTAGTGAATGCACACACACACACACACACACATATACATACATACACACACAGATTAGCCACAGAATGTAGCCACATTTGTGTCCAACCCTGATCCTGCTCATTTGAACCATTTAATTGAAGCAGTGTTAAAATTGTGTAATTTGTATTACAAATCCTGAATGATCTCGTCAGATTCAACAGAGACTTACACAGGTGTTTTCCCACTTGCTTCATATGACTTAATAGTATGAGCTCATAGGTTTCATAGAGGTTAATATCCTCTAACCTTTTCCAGGTCCACGTTGTTGGAGGAAACACGCTACAGTAACTAAAAATAAGACTCCTGAACCCTTGGTAGTGTACATGCTAACTCACTGGGACACTTAATGGAGCGGAGCCACTAATGTTATTCGTGACACCTGTGTTCTACCACACGTCTATGACAAGTAAAAATGTGCCGTGGACAAGGTCCAAACTAGGCCTTCTCAGTTATTTCTGGCCTGTTTCTCAGCAGCCATGTATTTTAGATTGTAATGAAGTGTAAACACAACATTGACATATGAGCTCATAAAGTTACACATCCAGCAGACATGAAGCAACATTAGTGTTTATCTGGCTTTGTTTGTGTCCACTTAGTCTTTTCTGAGTAAATGAATAAGATTATAGTCGATTTCAAGTAAACATAAAAAGCGAATCCTGCAAGGTTGGGTGGTGGGTCCAGGTGGGCGGGGCTTGGGGCATGACTGCTTGGGTGGTGACTGCTTCGTTGTGACATCACAAAGTGCCAGAAGTCCTGACGGCTGGTTTTAAGGCTCAGTCTCTGAATACAGGCTGTGAGCATTTCTCTGTGGACGTCGCTGACTTTGAGGCGGGTCGATCATGTCCACCGTGTTCATGACACAGTGTTTTGTTTTAGAGAGCTTCCTGCTGCTGGAAACTGGGTCAGTGAGAACAGTGACGCTGAAACAAAACAGTACAGTGACCAAAACAGTGAGTTGAAAGATGCTAAAACGCGAAGGGGAGTGGCACAGTTGGCAATGACTGTGCGTGGACAAGAGTGGCGTTTACTTTACACGCTCATTTAATCCTTTGTTAAGATTAAAATATTGATGACAGTGTGGTTTGGACATGTTCATGTTCGGAGGAAGAAAGTCTCTTAGAGAACGAGGAAACCGAGTGATGTCCACGCTACGCCGCGTCGACTCCTCTCCTCTGTTTACTCCTGCTGACACTGTCACTGTCTATCCAAGGTCGGCTTTATCTGAGAGGAGAGAGGACGGCTGTATATGTGGTCCTACACAGCAGGCTTTTGAATTATGTAACAGCAGTTTGTGTCTATTTTTCTGGATTTGTCCCACATTAGGTCTTTGTCCATGATCCTCCTGCGATAAAGACTGCAGCGCTGGTTTCACTCAGAGCTACTGCTGACTCAGCCGGTTCCTACAGGTAGACCTCGGTATCGTTGGCAGCCACGTCTCAACTGTTGCTTTGCATTGTGAGTGTATGTCAAAATATTACGGCTGCCTAAAGTAACACTAGCCTCTCCATGTCCCTGTGTGTGGAAGATATAGATTCATGGAGGGGCAGGCTCTTTGGCAAACTGCCTCATCCCTGTCTGTTGATTCACTGGTGGTGAAATAGGAGAACATATGGCTGCTCTCTCCCTGCATTACATCACCTTGAGATCCAAGCAGATTGGTTTGCATTTACAGTCCAACTCTAGGGAAAAAAAAATTGGATGGGTTTTATCTGAGCAGTGTTTTCCACAAAAATTGGCATGCTGGCCTCAGAAATGAACTGTGTCTTAATGAAGTGGATGCACAAAAGGTCAGTGACTTTTTTTTTCTTTTTTGGTGCTTGAAATAAAAGCAGGCTGGGATGTACTTCTGTACTCTGTATTCCGCTGCACCCTGAACACAGCTCAGCCAGATGCATCAGGCTCAACAGTGTTAGTATTGATCCATCTGAGTTATATCACATCATGTGGAGTTACTGCCGGCTGCACGCATTCAGGCTCCTGTGAAGACTTTGCATGTGGTTGTTATCAGCTATTCACTGGTTTCCATTAGCTTCCTGATCGAGAGTCTCTCCCCGGCTCTTTTCATGCGCCGATGCTTCGCGTGCTCTCACTGCTCTGATATTGGTAGTGATTTGGTTTGAAACATTTTCATGGCGTCTCAACCTCAGCCACTGTCTCTCCTGACCAAACCAAAGCACTCTCATAGAGGCCTGTTTTGAATCACAGAGGTGAAGTGTTGCTGGAGCTCAATAGTTTTGATTCAAACCAAAACATTACTCTTTGAAATGGACAGCGATCTTGATTAACAGCTTCTGTAAAGACAGCATTTAAGATTTGATATTGAAAGTATGCGTTTGACTTACTATAGTACACAACCAGTCATCCTTCCCTGACAACGTTGCATCCGTGTCTGGGTCTTGCTGTCTGCTCTATACAACATCAGGAAAATCAGGCCTTGCCTGACTCCACCCAGCTCTAGGTCCAGGCCTCGGTTTTCTCTCACCTTGACCACAGTGATGCTCCTCTGGCAGACCTTCTTGGTCCAGAATGCAGAGGCCTGTCTGGTCTTTGATCAGCCCAAAAGTTGCACATTTCACTCTGCTACTCATTGATCTACACTGGCTACCCATGGTCACCTGAATCAAGTGAAGCCTCCAGTGCTGCCTTCAGACTGACTCCTGGGTCTTCACCGTCTACTTGAACTCACCATTCAGCCTTATGCTCCTTCCAGCATCACCATCCCCCCAAACAAGGCAATCTCAGTCCAGGCTGTTCTTACCTATGGTTCGCAGATGGTGGAACAAGCTCCTCAATCGTATCACACCAGGGACGTCCCTCTCTGTCTTCAAGAAGCTCTTGAAAACCACACAACCCCGCCGAGCCTTGAAGCCTTTTAGACAAAAGTCAAAAGATTCATCTCTATGACAACTGAGCAAACTCAATCCACTGATGAAGGCCATGTGACGCAATCAAAAGCTTAGAAAAAAAACGATGAAAGTAGTTGGGATTGTTTTGTAAAACATTTTAGGTGGTTGTTTAGTGAAACGGGGTTTTGCAGACATGTACTGTATGTTTTTCTTAAAGTAAGGATCTAAAGAGGCATCTGAACCTAAACCAAGATATTGGTTAGCACACATCATAAAAACATTTCAAAGGGTATTTAGCCAAAAGTATCATGTCTTCCCAGTCTTCCAGCATCCCTACGGCTTTTCAGCAAGATTGGCTGCACAAAAGGAGAACAAATGAGCATGTTCAGTCATTTATATCCCTACTGATCAGAGCTGGAGCGATGACTACAAAGTCATTTGACCTGGGAATGAATCCTGATCGTGATTGATTTCACATTGATGACAAAAGCCAGTTGTTGGCAGGTTTTTCATCCAGTGTAAAAGCTTCATTTGGGTCCAGAAGAATCCAAGTGGTTTGTGTTTCTTGCAACAGAGTCTGAAACTAGAGAAGCAAAGGTATAAAGTCTGGAGACGCTGTTTGTAAAAAAGCTTTGGAGAGAGCGTTGGTGGGGATTTCCCGCTACAGCACTGATATTGCTTTGTCAGAGCAAACCCCTTTAAACATAAGCTGTGTTAGCTTAGTTTTCCTGTATGTTTGCTTGTATGAATACTTCTTGTTTGTTCTCTATCTCTAAGAATTAATTGTTCTAGTCCAGAAGCATTGATCCAAACAGACTTGGAGATGCAGCCTTTTCATTTCACTGCAGGTGCAGCCTCTGAACAGTGTGACTTTGTCATCATAATGGCGGTGAGATTGTGCAAACAGTGTCACAGTTTCAGCCAGCAGGCCTGCCGAAACCCGCACTCACACCCTGAAACCACAAACACTCGCAGAAGGATCCTAACTTAGATGTAGGTACAGATATAGCAAGCGACTGGTCATTTTCTCCTGTATTTAGCATTTCCTCTAAACGTTTTCAACTTATTTTCTCCTTCTGTATACAATGCCTCCCATTCTGTGCTTCTTTGTCCCACTCTCCTTGTCCCTAATTTGGTTGGCTGCTGCTCCAAATATATGATTTCCTCACTTTTCTGTAAATGAACCTGTTGTTGGTGCGTCTCTGACTGTATATATCAATATAGCATATTTTATTTATAGAGAGATCACCCCTGGTCTGTGTGGGATATACATTAGGGAAAGTTTGACAACATTCAGACACAAACCTCATTTCTTTTCTGCTCTTTAAACAGAAACTCTGTGGCGTCAGCAGATCAGGGTACTGACTGTAGCCTGTGTCACTATCAGGCCGTCACATGTACAGTATGTGTCAACTTATCTGAATTCTCCTCTGCTGTCTCTATCATTTAAGGCCTGAACTATCGACTTTTATCAGCCCGCATTGCTGACCAAGGAGCTGCAGCAACATCAGCCAGTGTCTGGCACAGCTTCCAGCGGCCTGTAAGCAGGGGGTTTATCCTGGCTCAAAATAGAGCTTTGGTGGTGGACCACCCGTGCGGATCAGTATGCGGAGCATGATTGACTGAAACTGTTAAGGGATTGGTTAACCATTTTCGCTTTGGTGGTCCATGCCACACATCTGTCAATGGACATCAGTTTCCTGTACATTTTGAAAAGAATAAGGAAGCATTTCTTTATATTTATTTAAAATAGCAAGGCATGTGGTTTTAGCTTGATAGTAATATTCTATAGTGTATATATAATATTCTTTGAAGCAGCAATAAAAAGACACTGCATAACAAATTATTGAAAGGCCTTGCTGTCAGATGATTGGTTGGCAGTTCTTAGACACTGCTTTGTCACGAACTGTGAGATTATCTGATGAAGCCAAAATTAATTGATTGTACAATAGTGACTAGATACATCAGAACAATAATTAATAACCCATATTTGCTCATTTTGCTGGTCCTATGTTTTGCTTTGGCATTCGACAGAGTTCTTGCACACAATGCAGCAGCCTGATTTCACCCGGCTACTCATCGACCCACACTAACTAACCCTTGTCGCCTGAATCGAGTTCAATTAACTAACGCTACCTTCAGAGTGACTCCTGGGTCTGCACCGTCTACTTGAACTCTACTGCTGTGCTCCAACCAAGGAATGTCATCTGGCATCACCATCCCTGCAAACAAGGCAATCTCAGTCCAGACTGTTCTGGTCTGTGGTTCCCAGATGGCGGAACAAGCTCCTGAATCCTGTCAGAGCAGAGACGCCCCGCTCTTGAAAACTCGTCTCTTCTGAGAGAACCTCCTCTCTAAAAACCCTAACATGTCTAACTAGCACTTACTAAGCACTTTCTTCTTATCTCCTGCACTTATTTAATAGAGCCATTACTTAATACTTACACCAAAGCACTCTACTGCACTAATGTTCCTCAATTGTAAGTCGCTTTGGATGAAAAGTGTATCAAATGAGTAAATGTAAATGCAAAATGTAATCACTGACAGTTTACTATCAGGAAACATTTCTCAGTAGCTGACTGATATTTGATCTCTGATGGTGCTGTTGAACCACACAAAGACAAAATACACTACACAAATTCTTTTAAGTGAAACAACAAATGTAAAAATGAAATGTTGCTGAAATCCAGCAAAGCAGGGAAATGATCACCTTTCAAACAGGAAAATACTTGAGCACATACACAGGCCTCTTTGGTCCATAAAGGTACAATTGTACATACATGGAATTAGTATGTTATTGGAACATTTGGTAGTAGGGTTTGAACCAGCACCACCCACCACAGCTGAGCTCTGCACAACATCTGTCAACGTGGTCTTCTGTTGGGAAGTCAGGTCATCCAGCACGTGATTTTTTTTTTTTTTTTTTTTTCTTCACTCAAGTCAGTTTTTAGGAGGCTGTTTCCCTCCATGGACCAGGGCAGTGTAGTCTACTGCTTGTTGGTTATGCTGCTGT
Organism: Rachycentron canadum; assembly: GCA_038496675.1. NCBI lineage: Eukaryota > Metazoa > Chordata > Actinopteri > Carangiformes > Rachycentridae > Rachycentron > Rachycentron canadum. The sequence goes on along the minus strand of CM076663.1, from coordinate 19,517,591 downwards.
TTTCTGTGGCTATCGGGGCAGGTTGAGGTTCAGGGGGGCATCTGTTTCGTTGTGGTTGGTGGTTGTATGGGTTTGGGGGGGGGGGTCTCTGGTCTGTCTGTGGCTGACTGTCTGGAGGGAGGCAAGGGGACCTGTGGTTATGGTTATATGTTGGGATTTACTGGCTGGGTTTACGCATGTATGCGCACACATGCAAAAAGGTACACATCCACCTTTTAGATCCAGACACTCTTATTTTTATAGTCAGGTACACACACTGTACATGAAAAAAGGCCCCCTTCTTCTTTGCTGTCTATGCTTTGTCTATGCTCTGTCTATGATTGCTTTGAAATGTAGTCACTGAACACAAATAACATGGAGATTTTAGAGTCTTTTCTGATGACAGCAACTTTATTTTTGGATCACACGACCTGCACTAGATACCAGACGGTTGTGTGCTGTACATGTTTGAAGTCGAAGTGATGGCGACGTTGGCAGGAAAGGAAGGCTGTTTTCAGGGACTGCTGCTGCTGTAGCCTCCATCTCGACTCAATGTAGTTCTTTTATTCCCCGCCGCAGGGTGGAGCACTTGAAACCCTGTATGTCAGAGGCGCTTCTCATTAGTTAAAAGCAAAAAAAAAAAAAAAATCCTGATTTTAAAAATTGCCCTATTTTCAAGGGGTTCTCAGCATCAAACTTTGTTCCTTTTGTCTCCAGCAGTGGAAAGCAACGCCCATGTTAACTTGTCTTTTCTTCTGAAGTTGGCACGCTAACCGGTCAGGCCCGCCCGACTCCTCACTTCCCAATAGCGACTCACTGTAGCCTCTAATCTTCCTTGAAGATGTAGTTTTTGCTCAGAGGACGTATTATAACCTCCCAGCCAGAAAACACGATCAATGGCAGACAAAACAAATTTCCCTATTTTCAAGATGTAATCAGAATGTAATCATGTAACCTTTGACTTTGTAACTATAATCTAATTGTGCATTCTCAAATCTAACCTGGCTTTATTATAGTTACTTATTTTTGCTAATCTGATTACGTAATCTTTATTGCATGTAATCCGGTACTACCCTGTTGGAACCCACAGTCTGAACTCCCACAGGCCTGTTTTAAATGAAACATGCAGCCCCACATTTTAAGCAGTTCAAGCAGTAATCCATTTCAGTCCATAAAGGAGCACTGACAGATTCTACTGTCTCTATAGTGTTTCGGGGCTATATGTGAATCCCTGGACTGCTGGGATGCTGCGGAGGACACTGTCTGTGTTTTCTTTCCTCTGACAGGTGGCACATTGCCCAGAAACTCCCTCTGTGGCTCTGCAGGACGGAGCCAGCACTGTCCTAAGCTTGGATGCTGCTGCTGACACGCCACCCCAAACCAACTGGGGTCAGACCGATGTATTTGCCATTACTGGCCTTTTAGGTGAAATCAAATATTGACTGGTCAGCGTAGTTAGCCTCCGGTTTGATGAAGGTTCGTCCCTGACTACAGCAAATCAGTCAGATGTCTTGGCAGAGAAAGGATTTCAATGGGGCTTCACTTACCTGTCTTAAAAACCTGCAGTAACTTATATAATATAAATATAAAATATCTGATAACCTACCTCAAAACTCCTCAGATCAATATTTTTATATTAGAAATGAATTAAATCACTGAATTTATTTCAAAAGTGCCAATTTACACAAAGAGTCATCACCCAACTGTGTGGTTCCTCTCCTCTCGCCTGACAATATTTAGCAGTGCGTAACATGACATGGCCACCGTCTCAGTGAAAACCCTCTAACAATCCAACACCAACAAGCACAGACAGACAAAGATAGCAGCTAGACAGAGGACAATTAACAAAACATGGCGGCCCCCACAGTAGTTTGAGCTTTCCTGGCAAGCGTTATGATTTATTCATCCCCTCGAGATCGCCAAAATAGCAGGAGAAGCCGGGACTCCAGTGGCAATGGAGAGGCGGCAGAGGAGACGCTGTGAGGGAGGCGAGCGGGCCAGCATACGCACAAGGACACTTGACTCGATTCAGCAGCTATAGAGCCAGATATTGTTGTGAGGAGTCATGGAGACCAAAAAATGCATTTCAAATTTATAAGGTGATAGTACATCTATGTTTTATTTTCAGCAACAAGCAAGCAAAAACATGGAAGAGAAATACAGTGAATGTCCCTTAAAGGTAGAAGATTTTACATTTCACTAGCTTTCCCCCAAAATATATATGTGGAAACAGTGAGCATTTGTAAGCTTGGGCTCATTTACGGAGTAAAAACAAATACAAAAGGTTGTTAAGGTCGTTTAGGTTCAGGTGTCGAGCTGTGAAAATACTTGTCAGAAAGATACATGAATCAGAAAAAGAAAAAAAAAAAAATCAGTTGATAAATTGTTAAAATTTAAAGGTCCCATATTTTACACTTACCCAGTATTTTGTTTGAAGGTTTAATATCCATAAGAAGGTCAGGCCAACCACAGGTAATAGACTGTAGCCGACTGGTGTAGCGTGATAAAACTCATCAGTAAATGAAAAGGCTGGATGATCAGTCAGCACTAAAATTAGAAAAATACAGTTTTAGACTAAAATTCTTTGGTATTTAAAAAAAGTGATTGTGCAGTTTATTACACCTTCACTATTCAGTGTCGTGATACAGAGCATCAAAGGAAATTTTTGCACAGGTTCACAGACCTGTGTCTTGTAGCAGCTAACTCAGTGACCGAAGAACCTTAGTGTTACATCAAAAACAAATGTTGGGTGGTTGGACTGTATATCCTGGTGGGCTGTGCATTGGGCATGGCTGAGGGTTAGAGGGTGACTGTATAGTTGTGACATCACAAAGTTACTGGAGTCCTGACAGCTCATTTTAGAGGACCTGCTTTATAATCAAAGACAAGAAAATCTCATCATATATAATATGGGATCTTTTGATATGATGAATAAGTAAGACTCCAAATTAAAGTTTAGTAGAGTTTAACATGTAAACGCAGAGCTTCAGTGTTTCATGAGTCCTGTGTAGTCGTGACTTTATCTAAACCTAACTGCAATATGATCAAATATCCAGATTGATGGTGATTAGTCGATCGATGAGATAGACAGCATGACAACGCAAGGCTTTTCCTGTAAACCAGTTTGAGAGTACGTGACCTGTTTTCACTTTGACCTTCCATAAATGGTGATTTTTACATCTACAGTGTCTTTTGTCATGTTGCAATTTTACAGTAGTTCACACAATAACAGGTGATGTGGTGGCATATAAAAAGATTTAAGTAGGATCTTCTGTTGGCGATTACTGTACATAAAGTGAAAAAAGCAGAAATACAGACTAAACATTTTCATTTGCACAAAAGCAGTAGTTTGTGCTTTATTCCCTTAGAGGCTCCTTCTTTTCTGCCACAGGTTTATGTTGTAGGAGTGAATTCTATTCTCTAAAAAAAAAAAAAAAAAAATGCGCCTGCGTCTTTAAAAATAGCCATCATTTCTATTCAGCGACCGCTAAATGTTAATGTATTGTGTAGCTCGAGGTACAAAATGAATATGCAGTGCTAGGTTTAGAGAAAAGAGGTCAGTATTATCTTTTTGTTTTCATCCCTGTCTCGTTCTGCATTCCTAACAAAAAGAAAAAAATATTCCTGTTAAGGAAATGTGTTTGGTAGCATGATGTTCGCAGTGTTGACAAGGCCATCCAGACAAGGCCCAGCTGCACAGAGGCAAAACTCCCCTAAGAGACAGCTCAACACTGGCAGCTCTGTCACCCCGCAGAAAGGCTGACAAGTGGAGTAAGACCGATTTACTGAGCCAATATTAGTCCTCACGTTGTACGACAACACGCCAGAATACTGAAAGCAATAACCACCTTTATTTTCAGCAGATTTAGGCCTCAGCAAACAGTAATTTGTCATTAATGGGAAGGTGTTTGAGATATTTTTGTGAGAAGAAAAAAAAAAAAAAAAACTTTCTTCATCTTGATGTTAAATATCACCAAATATGTGCCGTGAATCACATTTTCTCTGTCACTTATTACAGCACCATAACGTCACCATAGTGCTAAGACCATAAATGCACGTATTACTAAATATGTTTGTTGATAGAAGTGCAGTGAGTCCCAAATTTAGGATTAGGCAGTGATATTCACGAGTTAGTAATAAAATGTTTCTTTTATCATAAGAACCACTTGAAAGTCAGAGAGAGAGAGAGAGAGAGAGAGGTTTTTTTTTTTTTTTTTTTGCAAGATCTGAGTAGTGAGCTCTTACTCAAGGCCAGAAACTATTTTGATAATTGATCGATAGTTTACATTATCTCTCAAACAAAAATATCAAATATTCTCTGTTTCCAGTCTCTCATTTGCCTGGACTTACAGCTTGTGATGTGAAAGCAACTGAAAATCCTTAGATTTTGGACCAGTGGTTGATATTTGAGGATCTCACTGCCCATAGCCCAAACACTTAGTTTGTTAATCAAAAGAATATTTGAATTGACAATGAATGGCAGCGCAAATGTCTATAACTGTAACTTGTTTGTGTTTTACAAAGGGTTTAATCTGAACCATGTCATGAAAATAATCAACAATGATAATAATCATTTCACATCCATTTGAAAGAAACCAAAACAAACGGTATTGTCCATGTGTAAGTTCAGGTATGAGAATAGATATTGTGAAGGCAACAACAGTATTGGAATGTCTCTTTTTTGCTTTATTCAAAACACAGATTTTCTGCCCAGGTTTTATTGGGCATCAACTGAAAATACACGTAAAGGAAAGGAAGCTAGTATTTGGTGTGTTTGCAAAACGGCACGTAGTACTGTAGATTGATGGTACTGTATATCCAAGTAACTGTTTTTGGTGGGGACTTTTGGGGCAGGATAGTTGCTGTTTATTGACAATGATGAAACTGCCTGTCAGCAGCCTTCATCCAAAAATGTCAGCGTCAGAGCTGGCTTTCATGTACCATTTTCAACTTTAGAGTCCTAGACACAAGGACTGTCTCTGTTGCCCGGTGCAGGATGGACACCCTGGGCTCTCTTCCACCCCCCCCCCCTCAGCTTTCCCCTTTTCACGCCTGGCCAGATGAGCGGCTGACCGCCTGCTTTCATCCCACCGACTGGTATTCCCTCAATGCTCCACATGTCTGCAAGCTTTCAGCCTGCTGAAAAAAAAAAAAAAAAAAAAAAAAAAAGAAAGAAAAAAAGTCAGTTGGCGGAAGGGGGGAAAAACCCATGGCATAAAAGAGCGGAGAGTGATGTCAGAATTGCCTGGACTCGTTTCAGCCGGACCCCTGGCAAGAGCATGAACACTCGCACTGTGATGTGTGGACATTCTCCAGAGCTGCTCTTAAAAACTGAACGCCTGTGCCTCTCTCTCTCTCTCTCTCTCTCTCTCTCTTTTCCACACCGGTCCTTATATGTTTTCAGATTTTCCAGGGTTTTCTCAGAAAGCAGCAGCAATAGCTCTCTGCCTCTGATGGAAAATGAGACCTGAATGGGTAAACTGTGCTTTAAAAATATGAAGTAACCCCCTCCACCCCATCTCTCAGCCAAATTAAAACACCGAACACTCACCCTGCCCCTCTACCTCTCAACGCTTTGCCAGCTGTGCAGCCCGAGACCGCTGCCAAGAGAAACACAAGCTTACGTCAACTTCCAAATAAGGAGCTGCTACTTCACTTTGACCTGAGTGAGAGACACCGAGGGAGGGAGGGAGGGAGGGAGTGTGTGTGAAAGAGGTGGAGATAGACAGGGAGAGAGTGTCCCCTCCTCCTCATTCATACGCATAATATACTCTGCTACCTGTTTGCAGCCCAGTGCACGTAGAGCGGAGACTCGATTACCCCTCTCTCTTCACTGTCACTCTCATTCATCCTTTCTCTCTCTCCTTCCCTTCACCTCTCCCTGACTGTCCCCGCTCTCCCTTCTTCCAGTCATTCACAACAGGAGGACAACACCACCTGCTACCAGGTAAAGAAAAAAAAGAAAAGCCAATGATATCTTTTTGTCATCTGCTTTGATTTTGGTGTGTGTGAGGTGATGTTAGTGACGTGATGTTGGGGGGGGGTGGGGGGTTGGAGGGTCCCTCCATTCAGGTCTTTGTTATTGTAAAAGGCTGCTACATCAATGAACCAGTGAATGGTGGAAAAAACAAGAATCATTTGTGGGATCATGGAGCGAAATGTTTGAAATGAGCTGAATATTTTAGCCATTTTAAACATATGCAGACGGTGCAGCTTCTGCAGTGAGGCTGTTTGTGCTTGTGTGTGTGTGTGTGTGTGTGTGTCTGTGTGTGAATGAAGGAGAGGGAGAGTGCATATAGTGAGTGGTCCGTGGGCTGTGTACGTTTTAAAGCTCACAGCTCTGACGAGGAGTGAATGAGCTCCCTGTGTTGTGCGTCCAAACCTCCTATGCTTGGCATGTCCTACCATGGACTGGGGAGTTGCTCCCAAGGCACACGCACACACACACACACACACACACACACTCATGCACACAGAGGGATGGCTGTGAATACGCTGTCTCCCAGAGGGCTCTCCTCCTCTGTCCCCAGAGAGCGCCGCTATCAGGCTGCTGATGAAGCTGCGCTTTCTGACTTGACAGCGTTGCTAATGCTCAGCTGACATAGTGGTGGAGACACAACACACAACAGATGAACACATTCACAGTGTTGCTTCGGCTAGAGGCGTCTGCTTGATGATGATGGCGAAACAAGTCCACATTCACATGTTGTTTTCATTGCATTTTATCATAAAAATGTCTGTGAAATTCACACTTTCGGATGCTTTGACTTCCATTGTTTCATTGTTGTCGTGATCAGTTATATTCAAGGCAATGTACATAATTTTACACATGAGTCTGTTGTGTTATACTGATACTGCACTGTTTTCAGAAAACAAAAGACGGGTTTAACATTGTGTTTGTGGTTGAATTGTGGAGAATAATGTGTTCTTTGTCATCCCCGTGCATGCGTTTTCCTTTCCGGTTCACCCCAGAAAGAACGGAGCAGTATCTGTGTAGTACAAATTCAAGACTCCCAAAGTATTGATTTTCTTTTGAGGTGTGTACCATTCTCTCTCTGCAAAAAGCTGTAGCTTCTTGGAGGGAGGCACCTTCGCCTGCCTCGCTCTCTCCCTCTCTCTCGCTCTGTAGTCGGTGAGGATGCTGGAAGATAAATTTAGCCCTCCAGCTCTCCTTCCATCTGCTACCACATGGTTTAGGGCCGTTGCCATAGGAACCACCGCTGGGTGCCCATTAGTGTGAGGGGAGGAAATTGACAAGATTTTTAAAAAGCCATTTATACAATATTCTCTTTCTGTGCGGTGTGTGAATGGATGCAGCTTTTCACTAATTTATAGAAGAGTTGTAATTGAGTTATCTTGACGTGCACTGTAGACATTAACTGTGACTGTATGCAATAGATATATTTGCAGATACTGTTCACAGACTAAATACAGTATATATTTACATTGCATACATTGCTGCTATCACTGCCTGATGACCCAGTCAATACTCGCTCGCTCGCTCTGTGGGCTGGCTGTTGGCTCATGTTCATTAGCAGGAAAAGCACAGGTTTAATTAGTTGAACAAATGATGGCTGTATTCCACTAAGGTGTCCATGAACCTGCCATTGTGCGCTCACTTTCATGGCTTACTGGAAGACTTCAACAGACAGAGCATCATTTTTTTATATGTGAAAAGGTCCACCGACCGTGGTTAAAGGAGCATTCCACCCATTTAGTATAGCACACTAGTAATATCGTGATGGACAGGAAACAGCAATGTGTGTTTTTTTTTTNTTACTGGAAGACTTCAACAGACAGAGCATCATTTTTTTATATGTGAAAAGGTCCACCGACCGTGGTTAAAGGAGCATTCCACCCATTTAGTATAGCACACTAGTAATATCGTGATGGACAGGAAACAGCAATGTGTGTTTTTTTTTTAATTGATGCAACAGAAATATATATATATATATATGTATATGTATATGTATATATATATGTATATGTATATATGTATATGTATATATGTATATGTATATATGTATATGTATATATGTATATGTATATATATATGTATATGTATATATATATGTATATGTATATATATATATGTATATGTATATACATATATATATGTATGTATGTATGTATGTATATGTGTATATATGTATATGTTAAAATATGCTTCCAAACACACTTTGATATAGAGATTAGCATTTCCCTTCAAGAAGTGATGTTTTGATTAATTGTTGCCATTGAAAGACATTCATAAGTTCTTAATAAATATGTCGTAATTTCCTCAGCTGCATGACGTTAACATTGAGAAGAAGAAAACGGTATGTTTGAAATTAATACGGCAGGAACCAAAATGTGTAGTAATTTTCTCTAGCAAATTGCTGTCTGACATTAACACTGAGAACATTACACCTAGATGTGTGTTTTCTAGCAAAGCCTTGCTATGGTTCACCCAGAGAGAATCAGAGGCTGAGAGCCAAGGACGGTGGGGGGGGGGGGCAGGGGGACAGGAACCATGTGGAGAAAAGGGCTGAAAGAAAAAAAAAAACCCTGCCTGCTAGCTTCATTTGCACCATGTGAGGTGTAAATCAAGAGTCTATAGTTCAATCTGGAGCAAATGTGACACATGTAAATGAGCAGATGCATTGCATGACTTTAAAAATGTCGCTGGGTTTTAGGTACCGTTTCTGCTCCATGAGAAATTTCACTCCAGTCATTGTAACCCCTTGTGCAGTGTGCAGCTGGTCTGAACGTCTCTCAGTCTGAGCTTTTATTTCCAGCCTCTCGTTCGTCCAGTACCTGTATGACCTACATTTAACACTCTACATTACTAGTCTCACTGCAAGAGATTCAAGGCTGTGACCCCTCAATGGTCCTCTGGCAACTAAGGAAATCATATACTTTTATACTTTGCCTCCATTTTCATTGTGAAGAAAAGCATTGGTTTAACATTCATCCAACACTGGCATATATAATGTTCCCACAAGTTAAACCAAAGATGCTTATCAACCTGTTATCAGTAATTTGGATATAATCCAGCATCTTTGCCGACTTCCACCAGAACGTGGGTGTAGAAACCAGCTGGTCAGTGCGTGGGATGCCTTGTTTACTGTTTCAGTATGCTGGCACAAAAAAACACTGGGAGTTTTCTTCAGTATCTCTATTGAGTCACCTTGTGTATGTACTCACAGCTAACAGCCATCTCTTTGCCTTCATTTGTCTTGTCCTTTTTAAGTATCTAAAATCATGGTTAATCAGTGGAAATGGTCCATATTCTATCAGTAATAATATAAAGAAGCAGGTAAAGCCATTCACATGTGCTGTAATGTTTTAGTATTGTACTGCAGCACAGTCTAATGGTCATCATTTTGAAGGAAGCATGGTCTTGGATGACACAAGACGTCAAATATGGGGGATTAATTAGTGCATGTCACATTACCAGGCTCACTTGCCGCAGTCCTGTAGTAAGGTGTAATTAATTATGCAAAGAAAACTTGAAGCAAAGAAATTTTTCATCAGGGCCAAAAAAAGAAAAAGCTGCTTTTCTGACAACTAATTTTAATATGAGTAAGGAGCTATCACTGAAGTAATTTTCATTAACTGCTGGAATGATGTAACTCCTCAAACGGGAGGATCTTGTATTTCTATCTGGAAATGACAAACTCTTCATTTGACATCTTTTTTTTTTTTTTTGTCTGTCTTGCAGCAGGAAGATGTGACTCATTTTATGGGAGTGGGTGTGATACACAACGTGGTTCTGTCCAACAGAAAGACATTGTGGTGTGTGGCTTTGAAATAAGTAACGCATGGTTGATTAGAAATCATTGAAGGTTGCGACAATTTCAATGATGCTGTTGTTGAAATGTTCTTATCAGTCAGTGGACGTTTGCGCTCTTTGGGAGAGAAGTTACAAGAATCATTATTTTTACTTGCTGTGTGTGCAGCTGGGGGAAGTGAAGGCTGAATACTACACATACAGGTATTACATAAGACATGACATGAAACATAAATATCTATATTTAGCAAGAGGAGGGTCAGGCGGTTATCTGTGTCTCAAAACTGGATTGTATGCACTGCTCTATATAATGAGTTGTTTGTCTTCACAGATCTTTATGTTGAGAAGAAGGAAGGATCATATATTCCACTGAGTCAACTGAACACCGTGTGTGACTGGCTGACTGCTTCATAATGGGATACTTTAGGTCGGCACGCCAGAGGAATTCCTCCACAGCACAGGACATATCGCAGTTGCATTGTTTGTTGCCACTGTTCTTCATTTGATGGTATCGTTCTGCTCTCAAGCAATAAAGTTTTAGTTACACAACTGAAAGTTATGAGGCCTGCCCATCAACTAAAGTGGATATAATTTAGTAGAATTCATCCACATTAAACTGATTACCCAGTTAATGATTTGGCTTAAACTTGATAGCCTGGCACAGGCAGACGCATCCCACGTGTCTACCTGAGGCTGTCTTTCCATTTTATGGAGACCTTGCATAGTCGCCTGACGACTGGGGAGCAGTCCGGAGATCAAGAACATTGTCAACCAGAGTCTCCTCACCGAGACCTGCAGCCTAAGTCTCCCTCCCAGCCCCGTCAGCAACAGCAACCAGGCTCCCCGAAGCCCCATGGCACACTACAGCAACCCAAACAATCTAGAAGACAGCATCCTGCACGTAAGCGTCTCAGGCACCAGCGTCAGAGCACTGACTCAGATACAGTACTGGAAGATAAACTTAACGCAACAAAAGCAACCGCAGTTTCTAGTACGTCACCAGGAGCCCCACCTTCTTCGACAGGTAGCCAAGGTAAACCAGAAACCCAAGAGGGCACCCCAAAACAGAAACGTGAGCGTAAGCCCCAGAGACCAGGAAAATATGTCTGCACTTACTGTGGTCGTGCATGTGCAAAACCTAGTGTCCTACAGAAACATATTCGCTCCCACACAGGTGAAAGACCCTATCCCTGTGCCCCTTGTGGCTTCTCTTTTAAGACCAAAAGTAACCTGTACAAACACCGCAAATCGCATACGCACAGGGTGAAGGCAGGTCTGGCACTCGGGGAGCCAAGATCTTTAGAGGAACAAGTCACAGAGTCAGAAGATGAAACCAGACAGCTGTCAACAGCCTCTTCCCATGTAGAAAGACAAAGTAGTGTGGCCTCAATCAAGAGTCATGAAACTGACAAGGCCAAAGATAGCACTGTAGGAAATGATGACTCCTATGCAGTAAAAAAGAGATTGGCCTTGCGTCTAAGTAGAGGCAAACATGGTCCTCAAGATTCATCTGATGATAAGCCCTCATCTTTAATTTTAGGCAGTAAAGGCAGTACAGAATCTGGCTATTTCTCTCGCTCTGAAAGTACAGAGCAGTCACAGGACAGTCCCCCGAACACAAGTGCCAAAAGCTATGCAGAGATCATCCTCGGCAAATATGGTCGCCTTGGACACCTACAGAGGATGTCTCGTCATCATAACCAGCAGCCCTCTGGTCAGAAGGACAAAAGCATCCCATTTACAGTTCCCAAGAAGCAGGTCATAGACCATATTACCAAACTCATTACCATCAATGAGGCAGTGGTGGACACAAGTAAAATTGACAGTGTAAAACCAAGGAGATTCTCACTCTCCAGAAAGAATAGTTCAGAGTCTCAAAAGAGTTCTTCTTTGAAGGAACCACTAATTCATAGCCCTAAAGCTGGAGATCTGGGTTATAAAAACAGTGGCTCCATCACCATGGGAGTTCCATGTGAAAAATTTCATCATCAGTCCCTAAATGTGGAGCAGCCAGCTGGCCAAACATCTACTGCCCCACTGGTGAGGAGTCAGTCAATGCCATCAGCTGCTAGCTCATTTGATGCCTCCACTGGTGGCCCCAGCAAATTCCGTCTAAGTCAGTCCTTCGATGAACGACAGCCCTCGGAAACACAGGTGTCCCGTCGTTATGGGATGCTAAGACGGCAGCCAGCTATTGAAATCCCACTTGGTGCCGAACTTACAAAAGAGGAACAGGATGGTTCCCATTCATTTTACCCTGACAGCGTAACCACTGTGCCTGACCACAAGCAAAGTCAACCCCAGCCATATGAGTGTGAGGCCTGTGGCACTGGATGCAAAGACTGGCAAGGTTATAAGAAACATAAGCAAAGTCTGTGCTTAGCACATCATCCCCGAAATGAGGTGGTAATTAGCCAAATGGAGTTCTCACAGCTAATTAACCATGCAGTCAAAGCAGGATCTTCAGCGGTGCGCAAAAGGAGGAAAGAAGAGAGTTTTGAATTTGACGACCCCTCTTCTCCCTCACTACCCTCTCCTGCCCTCTTGTCAGGGCAGTGTAAGGATGAAAGCAATGTACCTTATGAGGGCCCAAGAAGACCTACACTGCAAACTTGTTCAGTAATTCAACATACTAGTTCATTTGAAAAACAGGAATCTTTGTGCAATGAGAATCAAGGTGTCGAGGCGACAAAAAACTCTCAACCTCATGACGAACATCAACTAGTGCCTCAGAAACAACCCCAACAGCCAGTGAAACTAGCAACTCGAAAGCTGGTCCGCCAACACAATGTGCAAGTTCCAGAAATACTGGTGACAGAGGACTCCAACATGAGCACAGAGATCTCAGTAGATCCAACCTCCATAGCAAAACATTCAGAGAAACCTGATGAGTTTCAGTGGCCTCAAAGAAGCCCCTCTCTGGCCCAACTTCCTATTGAAAAACTTCCTCCAAAGAAGAAGCGCTTACGTCTAGCTGAGGCTGCCCAGTCTTCAGGAGAATCCAGTTTTGACTCAATATCTCTGCCCCGTAGCCCTAGTCAGGACAGTAGTGCGTCGTATGCATCCAGTCGCTCCACATCCTTTGAGGAGTCAAATAGACCAGACATGGAGATAGCAACATCATCGCCACTGAGGAGATCAAGAGCTCCTCACATGCTAACGGTGCCTGGGGTGCATCAGCACAGAGAGATGCGGCGCTCAGCTTCTGAGCAGGCACCTCATGACCCACAACCAAGTGTCCTCATGGCTGAGACCCGCAGTAAGTCTTTTGACTACAGCTGTCTTTCTCCAGAGCGCTCTGCAGTTGGCTGGAGGGAAAGAAGAAGATGTCTCCTAATGAGACACACTGCTATCAGAGATCCAGATGAAGAGGAGGAGGACCAGGGTACCATATCAAGCTGTAATCCTGAACATGTCACTACTAGCACTTCTAAAGGAAGCCCAACCTCTGTGGGCTGCAGTAAGCCTCCTTCCTCCCCTTTATCAAGTGACACAAGTGTCTTGTGTAATCCAGTAAGATCCCAATGCAAAGAGATTTTCTCTCAGTGGAAACTTAGTCAAAATATTCAGTTAACAGGCAGCACAGAAGTTCCTCGTACTCATGGTCCATCGGTAGAGTCTGCAAAAGAAGAGGCCTCGCGCATTCATACAGGACAAACCCCTGCTCAAGCACCACAGCCCAATCCTACACATGGACCATCAGGCGCAGCCAGAGCTCGCTACCTCCCCATGTCTACAGGGCTGAAGCTGGAGATTCCCTTACAACATGAAGGTTATTCAGACATTAGAGTAAGTCACTCCCACATCCAACACTCTGTCCCTCACATCACGTCCAGTCTGGAATTACTGAGGCCAGTCACATCTCCATCAGTAGCGGTGCGTCTCCAAACAGACACCCTCACCCCAGCATGTGCCATATACACCACATTATCTCAGTCCACCTCCCCTAGGCCTCAGGAGGCAGTCGATGCTGTTTCACACAATGTAGTTGTTCTAACAGCTGAATACAGAAACCACTGGAATGCCAGTCCAGACTTTCAGTTGTGGTCTGATGATGGCCTGAGGTTATCAGGCTCAGGGGGCAACAAGCGCATGCTTTCCCCCTCAAACAGTATAGAGCTCCCTCCTGAGTCACAACAGCAGCAGAAACGAGTAAAGGAAGAAGAAGAGAGGGAAATGGGATGTGTTGATAAGGCATCAGTGGACGCAGGTGATCGGGAACTCAAACAGGAGAGTCAGTCGCGTATACCAGGTGCTTGTTCCCCCATCACCCATGTTGGACCTTCATTCCCCAGTCTGCTGTCCAGCACCTGTAACAGCTGGTGTTATTTGAACTACATTAAGCCAAACCCCTCTACTCTGGATGAACAGAAGCCCTCAGTGTATTCGTCGTGGTCCACTAGTGGCTACGACCCCAACCCTCCTGGCCTCTCCAGCAAGACGGCTCTCTCTCTGTTGCACTGTAAGCAGAGGCTCAGTCCCTCTATCTACACTATTTCCCCCATGTCAGTCAGGTCAACTGAGTCAATTGAGCAAGAGGACAACAAAAGACCATGCTCCACTGAGGTAATTACAGCAGCAATCACTGATTACAATTTAATATATATTAGAATGTATCATTAAACCAATAAATATGTAGGACATGGAGGATACATGACATACCCACACTGTACTGTAAATCCAATAACGTTAAGTAATCCTGTAGTCCCCAAATTAATCTTAAATCAAGACGGTGTTGTGGACATTGTTTGCAGTCTTTGTCGGTTAGCAGAGCTTCTTTACTGTATCATTTGGTGAACCTAAGTATAAATAAATGTTCAATGAGAATTCCCAATTTTTGTCTCCCTGGGCATGCTGGAGCAGATTTGGTGAATTTGCCCATGTCTCTTTCGAGTATAGGTCTACAACAGCCAGTCGTACTGTAGAGATGATGAGGGACCAAGGAAGGGACATATGTCAGCTAATGTCAGCAAATCAAACAGAGAAGAAGAGAAGGAGGAAGAGAAGAAGACAGAGGAGGAGGAGGAGGATCGGCCATGCTCTGGAAATGAACAACCTCCTGAAGTTTGGATCTCTGAGGGGCGGTAAGTGTGAGTTTCTCATAGTTCAGCGCTGTATTAGAAGATATTTGCTGGTGATGCTGTCTATATTTATATTGACGAACATCATTACTTTCAGTGTTGAAGGCTTGCGTCACATAGTGTGGTATGTTTTGGAAACTGTTTTTCTGTCCACCATGTTGGGAGAGGCCAGGGGTCGGCTGTCTGCACCAGCAGAGCCCGTCTGTTGAGGGGCTGAAGCCAGGAAACTACCCAGCTTCCTCTGCTCCTGCTGAGATTCATTTATACAAACCATCACAACCATTCACATGGAGTGACATTCTTCATTCTCTCACACTGATGCCAGTGGAATGAGTCGAACATCGACATATGGACATGTACATGTGGCATTAGTCATAAAAGGGAGCCATATGGAGTGGGGTAGAAAAACCAACACACTGTAAAAAGAAAAGGTGCTGAGGTCTAGAAATATTGGCAATATTCTAATTGGATTAGCTGATGATGTTGTTTGGTCTATAAAACAGCACAACAAAAGAACATTTTCCTCAGCAAAATCTAATCAAATCAATTTGTCAGACCAATAGTCCAAAATCCAAAATATATTAAATTTACTATAATATATGACAAGGAAAAGTAGAAGTTTAAATTCATAAATCGTTGTATCTCTATTGCAATGTTAAGATGTGAGTCAGATTTTTTAATGATATTTAAAAGCCTGTCAGGCTTGACAGAGGTTCATCAGGCAGGTTCGTTTGGCTTACTTCACCACTGTAGCTGGTTCCAGGTAGTAAGTTCAAACACCTGGATCCCACTGTTATTATTTCTAACAATGTAACCCAACACCGTCTGACCAAAATATATATTACCATAAGTAACCAATAGTATTTTAAGTGTTTTCTTATGATATGGTATATAAGATACTATCTTCTGATGAGCTGCTGTCTATTACACCTGTATAACAGGACACCTCAAACAAAGATCCAACCTGCATTTTAACCAGTATTCTACATCAGTGTGCCATATTTACTACTGCTCTATCACCTGCTTATAACTCTAGCTACTATAATGTGTAAAGAACTAAAATGCTTTATGGCAATGCCTACCTTCTTATCCTTTGGCTAGCCACAATAACATGAGCACAGTAACACACTATGAGTTGTTATAGACAATCTACTCTCAGATTGCTCAGACTCTTTACTACTTTTTGTATTTTGTACTTCATCCTGTCCATCTTAAGCAAACTGGCCCAGTGCAGTTGAAAAATCAGCTTTTTTAATCTCATTAACAGTTGGAATATTCAATCAGCGAATCATCATCATGTAATTTCCCCTTTGCTACTGTGTTATAATAATGATTATAATAATAACCCTTACTAGTCAGATTCCTGATCAGAAAATACTTACCCACGAATTCAGAAGGATTGCTGTGACATACAGTGTGTTCACTTGCCAGTTTATTAGGTACCCCCAGATAATTTATTTTTATTTAATTTATTTGAATTTATTTTAATGGTCATTTTGGAGGCTGTCTATTGTGGAGTTGTTGAACTGCATTGGGTCGTACTGAGAGGTGTTCTTAATATTTTGTCCACCACATTTATATGAATTAAGACAAAATATATAATAACAAAATATTAGGAGCAACTCTCAGATATGTGATCATAGATTATTTTAATCAGTATGTTTCATAGTCCTCTTCCTGAACTTAAGAATCATATTTGTACAGAACAACTAGAATAAAAACTTAACCCGGCTTTGACATGGAGTTATTTCATCACTGGAGGAACAAGCAGTAAAGAAACTCACCAGCAAGGAAAATATTAAAAACAAATTACAGATTGTAAGAGCAGATATGATGTTAGTTTAAGCCACGTTCTCCCTCGTTGCTGTTGAAGGAAAGAGAAATATCTGATAACACATGATGTAATGTTGCATTACAGTACATTTGGTTGGGGATACAAAGTAAACAAAACAGCATTGTCTGGATTTCGCTGCATCTTAAATAAAGATCCCCAGGATGCGTTTGCTTTATTGTTGCCCTGCAGTTATTAGTCATTTTCAATCTGCAGAGTTTGGGTCTCTGTCTCTTTCCTCCCACACTTCAGATTCAGTCTGTTCAGATTTTGTAGCTGCAGTTCGCTTTGACCGACTGCGGCCATCTTTACAAGGTGCCAACGTTCACAACAGTCATGTGATGCATCCACATCAGTTTCGTGGATGCATCACCACAACCATAACTGACGTTTGTCTTTTTGTGTTTTTCTGCACTTCCTGGGGTCCTCAGCAAAAAACACCCAAAGTTTAACAACAGTGACATGAGCTGTTCTTGAGAGAAGAACGAAAGATGGACAGATTTCTCAAATTTCATTTGATTGAATCAAAAAAAGTTGAACAGAATTCAGAGAGGGGTCATCGAATCCAAGTTCACAACAATGTCACATTTTACTGAAACTATAAAATATAGCGTGAAAACATGTAAAAGGTTTGAATTTGTTTGGACACAGTTGTTATTGAGTCCTATGTTCTTTGTGTGTGTTAACGCAGGTTAAAGCAGGACTTTTGATACCGTTCAGAAATAAACACTGCAGCATAGCGATGCAGGGGTGGGGGGCTGCAGAGAGGTGCCATCTGCGCGTCTCTTTTTTTGGTTTGGGAGTGTGTCTGAACAAATCCCTGTTGTGACTCATGTTGACGCTCATCACAGCCTTCCCTAAAAGAGTGAGTCATCCTCACGCCTGCTCGCCTTCTCCTCCGCCGTCTGTTCGGTCTGTCTGAGCCACAAAAAGACAAAACTGAGGCAGAAAGGTACTTTTTTTTTTTTTTTTATTACTGGCGTGGGGGGAAGGCAAGGGTATGTACACTCCATCAATGGGTCCTGCAAGAAAAGCCTATGAATATAGCTTCTTTACAGTGTAGGAGTGTAGTGTCCAGGCGTGGCGGCAAAGTGTTTCTCTTTCATTAAACTGAAAGTTTTTTGAGACTGTAAAAACCCACTGTTTATGATACCTGCAGAGTTTATCCAGCCGTGAAACCTGCAGTGGAAATAGAAGAAAAAACAGCCGATTATAATCAGAACGATTGTTTGTCGTAGGAGCGTGTTTTCATTTTCGGTGTTTTTTCATGCTTATTTGGGGCAGCAGCTGGTCTGGGCCAGGGTTTCCCTCCCTCTTGGAGATGTTTTTATTGGCTGGCTGCAGCAAACCCCCGGACCTTGGGCCACATCGTAGGTGCCCCCCCCCCACCCCCTTATTTGGACTCAGTGGTGGTGTGAGCTCTGATGGAGGTTTTAAGGCAGTGGGAGGGAGGGTTGTGGTGGTGGTGGGAGGGGGGGCGGCTCTGGTTTTGGCTTATGAAAGCAGCTCTGTTGAAGCTGAAGTGGGTGCCTTGCTGAGAGACCCTCAGTGTACATGGAGGGTTGGACCCCAGACCCAGCTGCCACAGTGTGAGCTCACTGTGTAGTCAAGGCCAAGCAGATAACGTACTTACATTGGATAAATACAGGCACTAAAAAGCTGCTTACAGGTGGTAAAGTGTCTGTCAGCTCCTGTTACACTCATATTGATTGTCACTATCATCCTGAGAGCGGCAGCATTGGTAGACAACTGACAGGGAAACACTCTGAGGACCAAACTGAAACCCTCCTGCTCTCCTCACACCTTCAGGTCTACTGAGAAGTATGGCGTTCTGCACGGTGGAGGTGGAGGAAATTGCCAATGTGAGGACTGTGGATTCCACCTGAAGAGCAGCAGTGCGCTTCAAAAGTGCACCAGCTGCTCTACAGAGTCCCCTCCGTGTGACTGCAGGCAGTGTAACGTTGCTCTGAAAGCCAAAGGTAAGAGCAGACGATGGAAAAATACTGGAGCACGATCATGATGCTTCTGTTCTGTCAGTTTCTCAGTTTCTCTGTTTGGTGTTTACAGGGAGCATCAGCGACCAACTGAGACCTGAGGCACGTGGAAAAGAAACCTGTTGTTACCCAGACGACACAGATGGAGGTATACGCTGTTGTGTATCTACCATTGCTCTATTTAAATGCTTAAAATCCAGCTATTGAATTGCCAAACTTCATGTCCACGTTAATTGTTGACAACTTACATTTTATCATAAGTCTGAGTAGTTTCACAATATAATGTCCAGCATTAGAAAACAATATTGATTATTTATGTCGAGTTGGTAATTTCTAATTAGATTGGTTCTCCTGCACAGCTCTGGGCTCAGCTGCTCATATTACTGGTTTAACCATCATACGTTTATTACAATGTGTTCATAGCAATTAAGTCTGTTCATAATTAATCACGACTAATAAGTTTAAAGGTCCCATATTTTACACTTTTCCAGTGTTTTATGTGAAGTGTTGACATCTATAAAAAGATTTGTTTTACATCTCCTCTCTCAGGCTTCACTCTGGAGCTCTAGTAATAACAGAGAGGTTCACATCCTCTCTTCTGATTGGCTGACTGTTTTCTGAGTGAGTAGTATGAGTAGTATCCTACCCTCACTGACAGGTAAACACTCAGAGAAACCATATCCTGTAAGACTGGCCAATGGGTCCAGGTGGACTGGGCTTGGGGCGTGGCCGAGGGCAGTGACTGCGTCTCTTGCGGCTTCTCGCCTATTTATCACACGTTCCCAGCAACAAAAGAAAGAGAAAAGACCCGTGGATGTTACAATAAAACTGACACCTTCCACCATAGTTTTCTAAGTCTAGGTCGAATCTGTACACGACCCAGACATCCATCCATCGTCTTTACCGCTTATCCGTGCAGGGTCACAGGGGGCTGGAGCCAATCCCAGCTGACAGGGGCCAGCAGTCCATCATAGGGCCGACATTTAGAGACAAACAATCATTCATGCTCACGTTCTCCGACGGGCAATTTACAGTCACCAATTAACCTAAACCTGCATGTCTTTGGACTGTGGGAGGAAGCTGGAGAACCTGGAGGGAACCCAAACAGGCACAGGGAGAACATACTACAGAAAGACCCCAGGCCCTGGGGTTTGAACCTAGAACCTTCTTGCCATGGGGCAACTACTGACAAAATATAAATATCACGTTTCTGAGCCATTTTAGCAGATGCATGTGGAGACAGTGACATTTTAGTCACATTTTATGTCAAAAATAAATCAGAAATTTATTTATAATTAAAATGAATCCAACATTCAAGCATCCTGCTGATGGACATTATCCAACTCTACGACAAACTCTACGTAGACAGACAGAGAGCTGGTGTGAACACACGCATGTAGCCGCCTGCCACCCAGCCCGTAGGACTGAATGGCAGCACCATATCTAGCTCTCTTAATACAGCCAGTGATTTACAGTGTGCCTCAGTGCCCTTGAAGGCGTAGCTGTCAATCAAACAGACACAGGCAGAGCCACTCAAGGCTGAAGGAGATTTTTTTTTGTTCCTCTTTATGATAAAAAAAAAAAAAAAGCTAATAGAACTTTTCAATTTAAATTTCTCCACAGATGTTTGTACTGCTAATGAAAATGTTACAAATTCTTGTACTAATTGCCTTCAACACATTAGATGTTGGCTTTATTCAATTGATTGGTTAGAAGATCATTGGTTGTTTATTGACCTATCACATTTAAACCCACTGCTGTAACCTGAGCTGCATGAATTCTCTCGTCTGGAGACCAATTCCATCAAATAACACAAATTTTTTTAACTTCAACATCTCACATCTGTTAGTAGAGACATGTAAACGCAGGTCAGCAGCATATTAAGATCATGGGAGAACAAGTAACGAGAGGGAAGATACGTGGAAACATGGGAGAGGCTCTCATGCGTTACACCCAGGGAAGGAATGTTCTGGGCCGGTCGAAACTGGCCACAACACACCTCAGTAATGTCTGAACACTTTGATTTTATTCACTGGACATTTGCACACATTGGTGCAGTGAGGAAGTGTCAGGTTTTAATAACACAACGTGAAAGTGTTTGTACGAGAATTTTATTCCTGATAGCTTCAGTTGTATGTGTTTTTCTGTTCTAGGCCTCTCTGAGGACCCATCAGTTCACCCAGATAAACAAAAAGATCAGCAGTACTCAGGTCTGGGACAGGGTGGACATGTTGGGGACAACAGTGCAAAGGTTAAGGATGTAGGATGTGAAGACAGCTGCTCTAAGGTGCCTGGATGCTCCCACGCTGCCTCCTCTGATAATGAGAAACCTCGTTCTGGAGGACGGCCGACGGAGCCTGAGCCCAGCCGACCGCTGGCGCTCAACCCCAAGGACTCTACCCCGAAGACCTCAGCAAGGACCAGGAGGGCCCTGTTCGCCCGCAGGCGCCTCGACGCTTCAGCCTCAGTGTCCTCCAGAGTCTCCCACTCTCCTGGTGCCCAGTCCCTGACTCCACACAGTGAGGCGTCTCCACCGCACAGCCCATCGCCTAGGCCTCACCTGACCCCTGCTCCTCTTCCCTCCCTCTCCCCATCCAGTTGTCATGTCTCCACCTCCCCACTGAGACCAGTCTCCCCAGTTAGAGGTCTTTCTCCGATAATAGTCCAGCCCCATGGATTGGAGTCCTCTGGGCCTCCGGGCTCCCTGGTAGACATCTCCGCTCAGTGTCTTCACCCGAGGGAGCGAGCGTCCACGGCAAGGCTGGTGAGTCCCTTCAGCTTTCACTTCAAAAAACATGGCGACATACCATCTGTTTACAGCATTTTGATTGATAATAATAGTTTTTTGGTTTGTTTGTTTGTGTTATAGTCTGGATTTTGCTGTGTTTATGTCGTTTGTGTATAATTAACACTGGTCAAAACGTGGCTTTTGTTCAAACCACCGTCTTCGCTGACCTGTGACTTGATCCATCTCTGTTAGTTCAGCCTACAGTTTTAAATAAATCAACTGTTGGCTCACAAAGCTAATCTTGTGTGGCTCAGTTAAATCCCAGTAAGTCAACATCTAGAGCAAATATAGATAGGCTGGTACATATGAGGTTATTTTAAAGTCGTACATTTATTGGAAAAGGAAGGAAGGGCAACTCTCGTGTTTTATATCACTCAAACCAAGCCTGCAGCTCCCAGCCTTAAAATAATGCAGAAGAGCTCCCAAATAGACCCAACATGTTTTCCCTGGGCAGCCGCTGATAAAACGAGACCAGAGGCCAATCGTTAAATACCAAAGATTGGAACCACATGTTGACGACAAAAACAACACGGGCAAATATCTCTGTTCAGGCTAATAAAATTAAAAAAAAAAAAAACGTGCCTACTCTAAACTTGTGGTTATGTTGTGGTGTAACCTCACCACTTCCTTTTCACACTCATATAAGTCCCATAGGAGCTGAGTCTAATGCACATTCTCTACAGGGCTGTTGTCCACATCTGGGAAAAAAACAGACATTTCTCTTCATGGAAACATCTTGATTTTTCTTAATGAACTTTTTTTTTGTATTTTATTGTTTTTCATTATTATTTTGTACATTATTATAATACTGTAATTTAAAATGCCTAACATTTAAAAAAAAAAAAAACCTGGTCTATTAATTTCTCTGTAAAACTGAGACAAGAACTAGTTCTGGTAAAAAAAAAAAAATTAAATGAATATATTAATAAATAATAATTATGACTTAAAGTAGGATGATACATTAACAGTATATGTGTTATAAAAGAACATTTTTGTCCTCTGTCTGAAATGCACAATTTAACAGGACAAGCGTAAACATACGTTTGTATGTGAGCATTAATAATTGTGTGTGGTCCCATATCTTTTAATGGCTGTTAAGGAAAATCCTGTGGATTCCCTGGAAGTCCACAGAAAGTGCAGTAAATGCCTCATGTGGACTAGATGAATCTGGGATTTTGGCAGCCCTCTGCGCTCACAGACGTCCCGGGAATGTGCCCATTACCTCACCAAATCTGCAAGTGTGGGAAAACAGACATTTGTTTTCAACCACAGTTTGTCTCCAGGATACATGTTTGTTGTTTTCTGTCTGCGGTCCCATTCCTCTTCAGTCAGGTTTCCTCATAATAATATCATTAAAAAGTAACATAGCAGCAATGAAACCACAGTCTGCACAGCTGGCATTAGCATGTTAGCGGAGCAGTTAGCCAACAGTTAGCTAACAGTTAGCCAACAGTTAGCTAACAGTTAGCCAACAGTTAGCCAACAGTTAGCTAACAGTTAGCCAACAGTTAGCTAACAGTTAGCCAACAGTTAGCCAACAGTTAGCCAACAGTTAGCCAACAGTTAGCCTGCTCTGGGATGGAGCTAAATGTGTTATCAGCCTGTTAACAATCAAACACTGACAGAATCATTGAAAACCAGGTCAGTTAAAGAGAATCAACTGAAACCTCCGACACAACGGACGCAACAGGAAGTGGTGACTTTTACTATGATGTTGTCACCAATGGCTCAGACAAGTGGTGAGTTCAGTGACGTCTGGACAGCGTTCGAATGTGTGTGTGTGTGAAAAGTACAACTCCACATGAATGGCACCACAACTACTGGTGGCAAATAGATAGCTGAGTGGATAAAATGTTTGTATCAGTATTTTTGAGATCCTGGCTCGATTCCCGTTTGGCTGGGCTCTTCGTTCACTTCTTTGTTTTCTAATCCCCCAATTCCTGTTTTGTCACTGACCTATTCAAAACACTATTTTTCAATGCAAGCTCTCCACAGCAGTAGCAGCCCTGTTGGTTTTGGGGATGTTTAGAGTTCGATGCTCGATTAGTTTTACTTTATTGGCTAAGTGGCTCTTGGTCTGAAGAAGTTTGAGAAACTCTGACACGTAACATACCCACTGCACAGTGTGTACCTGTCTTCTTTGGTTTTAAATGCAGCCATACGTCTGCCTTTAATGAAGCAGTGTCTGCCATGTTTTTCTTTCTCATGTGGCGAGACTAACGCGGGTTACAGCATCACACACCCCTGGAAAAAGGCCAAAGACAGCACTCTGGGTGTTTCCCCTCCGACCACAGTAGGCATCACTGCTGATTTTGGGATTTTATGAATAAATATCAGATTATTCATGTCAAGATTGATGTCAATTACAAAATCACTTTTTTTTTTTTTTATTCAAGTCAGCTCTAGCAACCACACACAACAGTGATGTCACAGGGTCCTGGAGTACACCTGTACATCACATTGTTATTATCACATGATCCTGTAGATGTAAACATCAACATCACCACTTTAAAACGTCCTGTCGCTACTGTGTCCTGTGTAGGTCGCTGCTGTCGTGACCTAACAATAGAACCTTTTAACTCTCGCTTCATCTTGTCTTGTTTTAGTCTGTGGATGAGGTTGGTGTGACCCACATTACCCCACATCCCACGCGGCATCGGGGAGCCCACAACCTCCTGAGTCACCTCCCTCTGCACTCCCAGCAGCCGAGCAGGACCCCAAGTCTCCTGATTCCCATCGGGGGGATTCACATGATTCAGCCCAGGTCCCCCCTCCCTCTTTACAGCCTGGTGAGCAGCCCCGCGGCAGCCACGGTTACACCCGCATGTGCTGGGACATCCTGTAGACTGAGGGACACTTTGAAGGGGAGATTTTCTCAACTGCAGCGGCAAGATACTCTCAAAGAGATGTCGCCCAGCAACAGAGTCAGCCCGGCTGACCCCGAGGCATCAGGGGAAATGTCCGGGAGCTGCCATTCGGACTCTCTGTCAAACAAGAAGAGTCAAGGATGCTTCGGCATCCAGCAGCCATCCAGTCCCAGGGCAGAGACGAGGCACCCAGAGGTGAGCACAGATGCACATGTTACGGAGAGGTGTGTTTACCACGAGACCGTCCAAGGCCAAAATGAGACTCCTTCCTCCCAGACATAACTCTGATAGGAGGGAGAGTCTGAAGGGACAGTGCAAAAGACTGAAAACCAGAGTCTGCGTGTGAAAATCCTGCACCACACTCTGGTTTAGACTCCGAGGACAAAAGGCAAGAGCACTTGAGCACCGCTTTTGAATGATGCTATTATGTAATTATATGAATAATATATATAGACACTATGTTAGATATGCAGTATGTTTTGTAAATCTTTTTTTACCTTCTTGTTTGATGTCATTGGTGTTAATTTATTTATCTGCTATTATGCAAATTCTGTACTATATGCAAAAGCAGCTGGAATGAAAATAGACAAAGTTTTAATCAGTTTCCCTATTAACCCTTTGACAGCTCTAATATACTATTGCTGTGTTAATGTACTGTATTACCAAAATGGATATGGAAAGGTACTACAAATATTTATTCACCCTGACCAGTATTTTGAAGTGCAATTTTACGTCAAGATTGTGGTTTGAATTGTCATTCTTAAAGGCTGTGATTATTCTTATTATTGTCAGTTTGTTCTTTTTTCTTCTGTTGTTGTCGTTGTTGTCTTTGTGTTTTGAAGAAGCAGGGTTATGATCAACCTCCTTTTCTAAGATCATTAAGAAAAGAAGTTTGGGATCAAGACGTTCGGAGTGCACTGACAAATGATTTGATATCCAGAGGAAACCTGTTTCACGTACATGGTAGCTACGGTACGGTTTTTTTCATAAACAGATACATGTATTTTTGTGTTGTTGCTTTTATAAATGATACAATCACTGTCATTTTCATGTTTACCATTAAACTTCTCATTTTTACAGATTTATATTAAAACTGTGGTAAGAGTCTCGTTTTTGTGTCGGTTACACTAACAGTTAAGTTTTCAAGTAAGTTCATGTGTTTGTGCACTTTTAAGATATGAGTCACAAAGTAGTTTAAAGACCAACATTAAAGATGAGTTAAAATGCAAAATGGGAAGTAGGAACTAACAAAAAAGCACTATACTGAGTCATAAACAATTAAAATCAGGCAAAATGTGATTACATAGAAAACACCCAACATCGCTATACAGTTGAGTAGCCAGAATAATATGCACAGTCATTCAAAAGCCAGATATGTAAGGGAGTGAATTTAAGTCAATGGCTGTCTGGGAAGGAAGGAAAGACACATTTAAAGGCCCTATATATATATATATATATGTAGAGAGAGAGAGAGAGAGAGATATGGGATGTCAATGTCTTCATTGATTTATATATCAGTTCTGGCTTCTGTGTCAATACAGTGAAAGTATCAAAGGTCTGAGTCCACGGAGAAATGCTCACAGCCTGTTTTCAGAAACTGAGCCTTAAAACCAGTCTCAGGACTTCTGGTACTTTGTGATGTCACAACAAAGCAGTCACCGCTCCTTCATTTTTAATGTGTACACACTCAATAAAAGCCTGTGTTGAACAAGTTGAACTTGCTTGAGGAGACAGACACTTTGACAGCCCCGCTGACGGCCAAGCTTAGTTGCTGCTTGGCTCTGTTGTGCTGTGCTCTCTCCACAGGGCTGCAGACAATGCAGCATGGGACACACCTGGGCCCGGTGAGCCCCATGGATACAGTCACCACCACACACTCAGCTCTGCAGTGTGAGGGGTATTTCCCTTGTTTTCACAGCACATTTTCATTTATCCACTCCCTATTCAACTAACTTTTCTAGATTCCTTCCATTTACTTTTTGGGGTTCTTGTAATTATAATTTTGATGTGAGTAAAGTAGTTCGTTACTTTATATACCTGTGTGTCTCCTACTGTTTTGTTAGAAAAATAAATCCACCGTGTGTCCCGTGAATTATTACGATTTTTCGAATGATTTTTCTGGATCCTTTAAAGATGCAGCAGTATGCAACACCCCTATTAGATTACATATATATTATCAGCACTTAATAGCTCACTTTTCATAAGTTCACTTCAACAACAGGGTTTATAGTGTTACTTCTGTATCTTAATTAATTAATTAACTGTATTTCTATTTAGGTTTTTTCTCATTGTGCTGTGTTTTCTGTCTTGACGTCTTAGCAATAAATGATACTATAGAAAAGCCAAATGTAGTTTCCTGGAACCTGCTGGAACACTGTGCTGATGAATGTGGCACCACCCTGTGGCTGTGGTAAGATCACGCTCCATGTTGAAATATAATCCTGAACACAACTGTTTTTACTTAAAACCCTATTCACACACTTTCTTTTATTTTGTTATATTCCACTGTTTTTGTACAAGGTAACTGACTGATCTGATCTTCCTGTTGATCCTCTTTACTAACAAGGCAGCTGGTCTTTGTTCCCCAGCACTGAAGATAACTCATGTCACCACTAGGTGGCAGGAGAAAGCAACTTAAATGTGAATGGCGTTGGACTGAAAATAATGACATCACACACTGGAGATACTGGCCATGGTACTGACACACAAGAGACAACACACATGCAGCTGGAATCATGCAGGAGAAGTTTTGTCATTCTATTTTGAAAGACCACAGTAATGGAAACCACAGAAACCACAGTTCTGAAGAAAGGAAAGAACGTGCATATGTGTGTGTGAATGTCAACAGTAGCAGTGTGACTCAGCTGTAAAACCCATGGAAGGTGAATGGTGGCGTCAGGGGCTCTGTGGTAGTAAAGTAAAAGTAAAATCCTTTCCCTTCATCATCCCCTCAGAAGAATATGTGTCATCTCCACATTGATGATATAAAAACAGATAAGTTTATCAGATACTGTGGTCTATTTCCAAAGTACAAGCACTAGACAAGGTTCTTTAGAGAGGAGACACTAAAACAATGTGGAAATGATGAGAATGGGAATTTTTTTTTCCTTTCCCATGCTGTATAATCTCGACCATCATCATACCATTTCCTTGATACGAAATGAAACAGTGAGGAGGGGATTCCTGTCACTATTGCAAAAAAAAAAAAAAAAAAGCAACAGAGCAGATTGACCCAGCTGTGATTGTAGCACCAACAATGAAATAACAATGAACAAATATCCTTGACTTCTACTTCATGTCAGCAAAACAAGGAAAAGTGCAAACATCCCCATTTTACTTGTACTCGGGCTTGTGGTTGTCATATTGATAAATATCCCAATGAACTGTTACTGTTATCGGCTGTAGATATAATTTTGTTAAGTTTATGCGAGAAGTGCCTTAAGAGTCTCATTAATAATGTTCTTTTTTTACAGAAAGGTTTTGTGGACATTTTACCACCTAATTCTATTTACCTCCAAAATGTCTCCCAAAAAATATAACTAAACGATAAATCATTTTCATTTTCTCCAACATGTTCACTTTGTAGTGATGATATTAAATCCCTAGTTTCCATTTAAACATGATGTGAGTCAGCTGAAGTTCATGGGCATATTAAAGTTCTTATAATAACATAAAATGGAGACAGACGGCATCTTCTAAGACTTATAATTTAGCTCATGCATAATTTATGCTGTTTTGCAGTTGAGATTTTTTTAATCGAAAGTCTTTGTTTAATTATTTCTTATGAATAGAGCTGAAATCATGTGTAGATTAATCTATTGTCTATTGAAATGAATACAATGAATCGGTGGCTATTTTGATTTGATTCGAACAGATTCATTGATCCAGTTACTTTCATTGAGCAACACCAACCACTCTCTAACTCCAGCTTCTCCAGTGAGGGGATTTGGAGTTTCTCCATGTTCTTTGTGTGTTAGACTGTCTGACTGAGTGTTACTACAGCTGCAACAAACCATTTAAAGGATCTCTGTGTATGTCTTGCTATTGCTACACAGCCAGCTTTAGCATTAACAGCTGTTTATTTTTCACCAGTCCGGAGGAAACGTTTGCAACTTCAGCAAAGAACTTCACTTCTTTGGGTGGAGTAAATAGCTGATATTGCTAACAATGGCTATGTAGCAATATCAAAACTTCCAGCTACTTTAAAAAAAATAAATAAAAAAAATTGAAAATGAAAGCTAATCTAGCTTTCACAATACATGTTCTCGTACGTATCCAGAGATAACTGGAGGTTGCAGACAGACGTAGCAGACACCCTCATCACAGACACCCTCTCCTCCTCAGACTGAAACTGTCTCAGCGAATGTACAGTAAGTGTACAGTAGTTGACAGGCTGGGAGTGATGCTGCTATCAAAACATCCATCTACTCTCCTAAGGGCATTTGGCCCACATTGCCCAGCACACTCACATCAGGGCTGTGTGTGAGAGTGTGTGTGAGTGTGAGTCAATGCTCTTCTCTTAGCTCAGACTCCACTGCTGTCAAGCGGGCTTCCTGTCTATGCATTTCTTTGTCCCAAAAAGGAAAAGGGATGACATGGTGGTTTCTCTCTGATGTGGTGTCACATGGCTGACAGTGGTAATGATTATCCAAGATGACTAAGTCACGCTGGTCTCATGTAGAACGCATGTGGATTCACCAGTTCACCAAACCATGTCCTCCATTATACTGCTGTCACCCAATGTTGGCAGAAGTGAAAGAACAAGAACGCCTACAGTAATGAGCATGCCAGCCCTCTGAAGACACTTTTGCAGTGTCATGCGTTTATTGCGCTTTATTAAGAAAACAATAAAACGGTGACGGCTCGTTTTCAATTAAATGAACTGACTGCGAAGTTGGATTTAACGGATGTAACTGCAATGAAATTGTTGCTCTCAGAATTTGCTGGTGCCTTCAACTCAGAGGACGTCATCCATGTGTC
The DNA here is from genome assembly GCA_038496675.1 of Rachycentron canadum. NCBI lineage: Eukaryota > Metazoa > Chordata > Actinopteri > Carangiformes > Rachycentridae > Rachycentron > Rachycentron canadum. The sequence continues at coordinate 19,488,299 of CM076663.1, read as the reverse complement.
CTGAACATGCATCTTAAAAAAGCAGGCTTTTCGTTTCTGGTCCCCGACAGTTATCAGACAATCACAATAGAAAATGGAACAGTGCTGCCGTGTCGTTTGGTTTCGTCCCTGTTTAGATACTCAGCTAGCTTACTAGATTCAGGGACGCGTTCAATTTATACTTTCATTTCTAAAAAGCAGGTTTCACTTTTAGCACTTGCTGGTCAGATAATACTGTCCCTTGGGGCCACCAGACTGAGATGCTAACATCGTAGCATCGAGGTAAGATTCAGGTACAGGCCTCCACATAGATTAGCTCGTCATGAAAAAGCTTCTTTTGTTTTTTGTTTTTTTCTTTTTCTTGCCACAGCTAGCTATAACCGCACAAAATGCACCTACTTAATGACACGACGTAATGACACTAGGTTCAGTTACCACCGAAGATAGTAAGCTAGTTAGCTGGACGTGCGATGCAGCTAATATCAGAGCATATATTTTGGTTTGCAGTTGCATAAAAGGCCTACACCTCCACATTTCTTCTTCACTCGGTCCTGAATGTGGAGACTTGTTTGTGTGTTAATGTGTCACACGCAGGAATTTCTGAGGATTCATCAAACATGGCTCCGCTGTTTGTTTGTCACTGTGCCATCTCACATTCCTCTGTCGCCCTCAGCAGCAGCCGGAAGTGGGAAATAGATAAGGATACGTTTTTTTACACTGCGACTGCCTTGTTTGGAGAAAGCACCAGGGAAAGGGGGCAGAGGGAAGGGGAAATGAGAGGGAGGGGTTACCCACAGATTGAGCCCATTCCTCCAGTCTGCACCAGTGAACAAATATTTGCTCTCGATTATTTTTTTTTTCTTTTTTTGCTTTGCTTCACGGTAACAAATTGTTGGTCGAATGCCAGTCCCTCCTCATTGTGACATCCTTTTGGCATTTCCCCTGCCTCTTAACCCCTCTAAACTGTGTCCACTTACAAACACACAAATGCGTATGTTTCAGCAGTGTTTTTTCCTCTTCCTGTAGGTGTCACCTTTTATCTTCTGTGTTGCTGCTGCAGCTCTGATGTAAAATTCCTGAGCATCTGTAAGATTTTCCATACTTCATACTTGTCAATGACCTAAACCTTTGTAGTCCTTCCTGTTTTTTCTTTTTTGTTTTCTTTTACTGTGGCTTCTTGCTCTGGCCTCTACATAAATTGGACATAAAAACCATTTATGGTAAAAAGTATGTGAAACTAATACATAATACAAGACTTCATACAACTTCATGTATTTCCCAAAACTTTTGATGCACCAGCAGATGGACTGGAAAACATGGAATAACTAGAGAGATGTTTAGATGAGTTACATCTAATACAAATGTTACTATAATTTAACTTTTAGGTACACATAACAATAACTAGCACATAATGAATGATCATATTAATTATATATCAATGGATTAGTACAATATGTGTCATTTGTCATGTGAATAAAATAGAAACAGGTCTCTTTTATATGTCATGATAGTCTCCTGACTATCTGCTCCAATAGGAAGCCTCTAAGTTCCGTGGAATAAAAAGCATTTCGTGCTGAATTGTGTGGATATTTAAATAATACCTTGACGTCAGATTTGTCTTTTGCATTGACCATGACTTTACCTGAGTGCCATTCCAACTCCACCCTAATCCAGCCCTTCTCCCCTGTGGTATCCTGTTATCAGATGTACATATTGTCTTCAGCTCTTATGCTTCTACATGCCTGTGGATTTGCATTATATAATCCATTCTATAACTGGGGAGTCGAAAGAATAACTGGGGGCGCATGACGCGCTGTAAGTGTTTGGATAGTGTGGGCAGCCAGGCTGTGGTCAAACCCATGTTGTCTGTTTTTGTCACTGGAAAGAGATATGTGCGTGTGTGGGTAGCAGAGAGCTGATGTGGCAGGCAGCTGCGTATCTCTTTCAGAAGGTCGAAGCATGTTACACACTGAGTGTCATGTTAGAGGATTGTGCCGTGACCTCACCTTCTTGGAGAGCTAACAGCTCTCCTAGACTTTATCGTCTGTGTGGCACATGCAAGCCCTCTGTCTGTTTCTGTGATCTCTTCCTCTGCCGCCTCCAACCTCATCTGCATGTCCAACGCCTCTGGAAAGAAAAGGGGGAAAGATGCCATGACCTCACATAACTCTCTATCATGGCTGATAAAAGTATTCAGAAATCTCGTTTTTTACAGGACAACCTGCCATTTTAAGTCATTTTGCACTTAAAACCTGTGAGATGTTGACTTGTCAGGGCAGGAGCAGCTCAGGTGAAACTAAAGTGAGTCAGTTTGTCTGATACCAGGAAGCTGTAACTAACTCACCTGAATGGAATGCATTCATTTTTAATATTGACTTGGTATGAAATACCAAAATATCTGCTGTGGAAAATGTCCATATCAGATACTGATTAATAATACTTTTTTAAACACACTGTTGGAATTGTTTACGTGTCATTATATTTCATTATGGCATTTGATTTATAGGAAAAGTTGCAATGAAACATACAACCACAATATGTGTTATCGACCCTTAAACAGGCTGCTTATAAATGCATAAAGTAACATGTTATCACCCACTGATGCCAAACAAATTCAAACTTTGTTATTATTGTATCTTTTTATTTAATCAGAGGAATCATTAGAATGTGGTGGAACTTCCCAACATTTTTCTATTACCTTTTATTACCTTTTTTTTTTTTTTTTTTTTTTTTTTTGCCCTGCCACAATTTGCCTTGCATTCCTTTGCTTTTCTCACTTCACCCTCAGACATGTCCACACAGTCTGACAGACAACACACACACCCAATGTGATACACCACCATGTGCAAGCCAACCAAATTCCCTATTTTGGTAATTGAATTGGATTTTTGTTTTGTTTAGCTCTTCTTGTCTTCTACGCCCAAATTTCATGACCATGAATGTTTCACTGCACCTCACACATCAAAACTGTATGTGCGAGCTGTGTTACACCACTGTTCTGCATGGACGAATGAGTACACAAAGGTGGGAGGGGCCACCCACGGAGGGGGGTATAAGTAGACGTCCTGGCAGGGACATGAACACAAAGCACCTGTTGCTGCACTCTAGCCTCAACAACACACAGACCTTTAAAGCTTGTCGACAGCTCTTGGAGTGTGTGAACTGACTGCAGCTACTTTTACACATCACTTCACTACACTTTTACACAGAACTTCAGACAGTGAGGATGATGATGGATTCCTTCACGTGCAAGACCCTGACTTTAATTATCATCTGCATGGCTCTGCAAGAGGGTAAGCAACTTTTCTTTTATTTCTTAAACCTATTAAAAGATTATTAGCTAGCATTCAACATGCTCTTTTTGTACATTCACATTATAAATGACTTAGACAACCTTAAATAAAGGTTTGAGGGGTAAGGTTAGGGATTGTTATTTATGAAATGCGTGCTGTTACAAATTTAATATGCTGGGATACTGCAGACTACATTATTTAACACTGCAGCCTTTGGCCACTTGCCAGTCACCGCAGAGCAGAGCAGATACTGTGAGAGCTGGGTTCAGCCATCCAGTTGCTTTGATAAGTAGCACACCTCTTATTGAAGAGCGACCACATTATTACCTCAGTTTATTGACCTATAATGTGATAAATGGGTCAAACTGCAATCACTGCCACATCTGTTTAACCACATCTGATGGGTGTTAGCCTGCACAGTGAATTTGTATCTATTTACACGTGTTAATCACCAACTGCAAAGTCACACTGCAAAGGATTAGTAGGCGCTTTTTAATCTCGGGTATCTTTTGTGTTTTTCCAGGTTGTGGACGCCCCTTATCAGACCGAGCAGAGCTGCCAGCTCAGGCTCCACAGGCACAACATGTCAGGACCAAACGCTGCTCCTGTAACAGCTGGGATGATAAAGAATGCATCTACTTCTGCCACCTGGATATTATCTGGGTCAACACACCAAGGTGGGGCTGCTCAGTACTCTACATCTAGCTCCTAATCCCGGCCTAAACCTCCAATGGATCTCTACAACCTTTCACCTGTGTCGTCCTAAAAAGTTTCACTTTCCTTTACAGTAAACTCCTTCCATATGGTCTGGGAAGTCCCCTGTCTCGTCGCCGCCGTTCAGCCGACCGTTGCGAATGCCTCAACCCAGCTGATAAAACTTGTTCCAGCTTCTGTCATAAAAGGTGAGTGCTCTGCCCTCCCCATTTTTCATTCTTCCATCGGCCAAGAAAATCCAATCCATCACGTAGGCTTCGCTACCCAAGATGCTAGATAGTATCAAAGTAGCTTTTTTGTTCCAGTGTCCTTCCAGTGTCGGTCAAGTGTGACAAGCCTGAACAATATCTTGATGTAGAGGACGAGCCAGTGAGGAGATAAAATGATGCAGGCTGTGATAATGATATAACAGTATGGGGGTAGTAGTCACAGTGGACAGAATGGTCCGCATTTCATTGGAGGCCTTGAAAGAAATAACAAAGTGTTATTAGTAGTGGTGCTATTTTTGGAAAGTTAAGAATTCTGCTCCTGCTGAAGGAAATGTTTGTTGGGTCTTCAAGTTATTGTGGTCATGAGACAGCCAGAATGGATTCGTCACCATCTTTAGATCTTATCCTCACTTGTTTTTATAAGGCACACCCCAAATATCTGGCCATAAGGCATCTAAAAATATATTAGCTTGGAATTTCTGGGGAAATTCGCATCGTCGACCCTGAACTAATTCAAGTAACATATAATGCAAGACAAAATCCTCAGTTTGTCGAGGCTTAATTCCCTTAGGCCTTGTTGTAATGCTATTGTTCTTTCTGTCCTCAGCTCTCAGAATCCAAGGAGAGGGGGCCCATTGAGAAAATCTGAAAATTTCAACAGTGACAAAGTACTTGCATCTTTAAGGTAAATTAAGAAGAATTAACAGATCAACCTTTAAATGCATATTGCACTTTAGTTTAATGGTCTTTTCAAAGATGTCTTAAGCGTCTCTCACCTGTGATCTTTTGTTTTTTTTTCTGCAGATCTGTGGTTAAGTCCAACTTGGCCAGTGCAAAAAAGGTTCTGTCAACAAATAAGAGCGTTGTGCGAGTCAACAGGCTCAGGAGCAGAACGAGAAGGTAGAAGACTGAACTAAAACCACCAGAGGTTCAATTCACTATGGGTTCGATCACCATGGAAGAGAGACTCCTCTAGCGTCCAGTCAGAGTCTTGCCAACTCTGCCGAAAGCGCAAAGATGGAAGGCATAGGAAGCAAAGGATCAGGAAACTGAGTAACAACACAGAGCTTTGGAAGACTGGCAGCTGCCCAGGACAGAAGCCCTGTGGCAGTGATGGGTGGAGACGTTGTTGACCTCCTCTTGAACTTAAAAACAGTCTATATGCCAAGGACGGCTCTTTCAAAGGAAGAACATGGGGTCTGACTAGTGGACTAGCTGGCAACCATGTCAACAAATTTTACAATGACCAGTTATTCTGTTTCAGTGGACAAAGCTCTGGCTTGACTGGTCTATAAGGATGGTTACATATCCGCAACTCACCCACACTGAGGATTATGGGATCAATACATATTCCAAAATCATATAATCTCTGCATTTAGATGGGAATTGTTTGTCCATGTTTACTCACATGTCCTTGAATCTTTTCTGTCACTGCTGACCCTTGTTCTTGTTTATTATTTTCTCTGTATCAGAGCTGGAATCTGCACTCCTGCCTAATGTTTACGGCAAATTGGCAAAGAGCTTTTGAATTATGAAGCTTACTTGAAAATGGCAATTTGAACACTCTTGGCACACGCTGCCGTGGTGAAATGAAGGTCATCACTTTGGGATTTATCTAACAAACATTTAGCGTTATACAAGGTCTATTGTCAGCTCCTCTACACATACATATACAGTATACTTTCTAGCAAAACAACTACAGTCAGTCTATTGTGTTGGCTCAAGTGTTTATTGCATAGCTACTGTTTAATGTTTTGATTGAAGATAAGCCAGAGGGTTTCAATAATGAGCAGCGTGCCAAAAACATGAAACAATTGTTCTTCTCCCCTAACAAATGTCCACTTAACTTGGTATTATAGCTACAGGGAAATATTAACTCTTGGTTTGTCTTATGCCCTTCAAAGGCTATTTACCTGTGGCCTGCATTGTGCCATGAACTCATCTTCCCCTCTTGTCTTGTTTGACTGCAGTCGCCAAGAACTGTTATATATGGGTATATTCATCCTTAATGCTGTATATGATGGATAGTTTACCAGCTTACATGTTTACTGTCGAATGCTGAATGATTGAATTTATTTATTCTCTAACTTATTCAGAGATGTATTTATATTTTTATGAATAAAGAATTGGATTGTATGGGAAAATAAAAGTGCATAAAAAAAGTAATTTTTGTCAGAGTGATGATTTCATGATTCATTTTCATGTTTTCATGTGTAATTCTTACAAACACATGCACCTGGAAACTATTATTTGAACCTACTCAACACAGATATTTTGCTTTTACAAACTCTTTTTGGATTGAAAAATCAAAAAAACAAAACAATTAAAACACATGTAGCTAGTGACACTGTGCACAATATGGTGGATACATTTACTCACGTGTGGCTGAGGAACGTGGGCCATTGTTGAAAACCTGATGCTTGCTGGACTTAAGGAAATAAAATAGCAGTTTAATCTTCGGGTGTAACACCACTCATTATATTTGAATAAAATGTATAAATCATAAAAGACACAGATTAGATTTAAAGCTACTGCTGCCATGAGGATATAGGTGAAGGGCTGGATGGAGCGTATCGGAACAGGGGGATGGTGAAGGAGGGGTGTGAGGGAGAAGCCGATCGGTTTGTCCTTGTGACCTGCAGGAGAGGATTTAAGTCTATAAAAGATCCAAACGTCCACAAATTATCCTTTCAAATGGCCATTCTGGCAAAGACAGACCATACAGAAACAGTGAAGTTGGACACTTGGCTTAAGCACTTAACGGCTCCAGCTTCATTTCTAAGGTATCGATCTTCTTCTCAAGACAAGAAAATCAATAATCCTATTTCACAAAGTGTCAAACTATTTTAAAGTAATATAGCTAATTTCTACCTAAGTGCTACCTGAGGACAGGAGGATGTTTTAGTCACAATTTACACCTTTTCTTTCTATTCATATTTTGTTATATGAATTAGCAAAAAAACCAATAAAACAACCACATAAACATCATTGGATTGTGGGTACTCACTCATCTAACTCTTCTGGTTCAATTCAACAAACACTGGTTTTTCCCATTTAGTTCAATTTGTTTTTGGGGAGGGCGAAACAGCTTCACCCAGACACATAGGTATGTTTGTGGTCTAGGTTCAAATCCCCAGACCCTGTTAGGTCTACCCTAGATTCAAGCACTTGCACTTGTATGTACTTAAAGATGCACGTGAGGTGTTTTCATCAGGACAGGGGGCGATTATTTCAGGGGTTAGCACATCGACCTAGGGCACCTTTAAACACCAAAGATGCTGTGAATGCAGCATTTTCATTACTGGGTACCTCAGGAAGGAAGGAGTCAACCTGCTGGAGCTCAGTAGGAAAGAGTTGTCTCCATTATGTCAGTATGCTAACAGCTTGCCAATGGCTTGCTAATATTCAGAAAGACCACCAGCATCATAGCCTTTAACTCATAGGCACAATGACATTAATTGATTGACACACGTACAAACCACTGAGTTTGAATTCAGAGGCACTGTGTTCAATAATGCGCGAGACAGAAAATGAACATCAATGTTGATGCTGAAAATAAGTGAAATATAATCATCATTTTAATAATTTAATTGTGGTGGATTTACAGATGTTTGTCAGACTCGGGACACACAGTTTAAAGCCAGGTCACAAAAACCAGACAAAAAGCAAACGGGCCAACGATCATATATATATATATACGTTTCTATACAGATGATCGTGGATTAATGAAGTGAACAAAAGAACTGGATTTTCTGCTGAGTTTGGCTGAACACAAACACACACAGTTCAAGTTATGAGGCAACTGGTGCATGTTGCTGTCAATAAAACCCTTTAAGTCCTCGCTTCGGCCTGACTGTGCAGAAAAGAAGCAGGCGTGTCTGCTTTGAAGTTGTAACATTTAACCACTGTACAGGCACACGATGAACCTGCAGAGGGGCTAAATAAAAAGAAGCCTGTGGTTTACTTCACATAGGATTCCTTTGTAATGTAACGTGCGGTGCTTATCTCTTTATGGTGGTGCGTCTGCCCCCTTGTAGCTCCATAAGCTGATGTTTACTTTAGATAGGCTGTTCTGCAAGAGGGATGTGAGCTCAGAAAATGTTTATTAAAGAGGATGTTGTGAGACTATTGCCATCCTATTATCTACAGGATGTCCTTGGTTACAGGTCTACTGTTTAAGGAATGACAAATAATATTACATTTGATACCAGTACTATTTAAAGTCTTAATATGATTGGTGGTGGTGGTTTATGGTTTATTGTTTGTATTTGTGTGACGTGTAGTAAAACTGATAGCGTTTGTGTTGGATTATAAAGTGGAGGGATTGTGGGATGAAAAACAAACTGGGCCAAGCAGTGATAGTACACACCTGTGTCTCCATTAGTTCATGCAGTGATTTCCTAGTTATTTACCCTGACGTCAGTATGAACTCTCAGACCCCCCAGAGTGTGAATAGCTGACTAAGAGTGTGGAATGAAAACAGGATGCTTTTTCTGCATTCCTCCTGAATTCCTTTAGCACAGGAGAGAACTGAGAAAGGAAAAGAAACAAAGGAAAAACAGGAGCACGTCTGCTGTTTGCACAGGGAACTGATATGGGCTGGATGGAGGATTAAGATTGCAACACTAATCACGCTGTTGTCATAACACTAGTTGCTTTGTTTTAGTCGTTGTACAATGTTGTTGCCCCGATTGTTTTTCTCCTCAAGATGCTGGATGATGGTAAATCATGATTATGTGATTGTAAATGTTTTCTCTCTGTCTCTCTGTGCCCCTGCCCGTGGTTTTTGCACAAACACATTCAGTGTCGGAGTAATGTAACAATTGATCCGTTTCATTGCTGAATGCACCGTAAGCAATGAAACGGATCGATTTAGGGACTGTATGAAAATTACTGGCGTGGGAAGGAGAGATTAAATCTTTAACTGTGTCCTAATTCAGGGCTCTCATCCTTTGGAGGCTGGACTAGACCGAATGTGTCGCAGTTTGCGTGACTGGACTGTCCCATTTCAAAGGCTCCTTCATGCAGCCGACTCTCTCTCTCTCTCTCTCTCTCTCTCCTGGAAAACCAAGGCACCAACAGGTGGATCCTTCGCAGCCCAACCTATCCCAACATTCATTGTGCGCTGGCAATAAAATGAACAGCAGCAGAAAACACCAACAGAGAGCTATAGTACAACTGTTGAAACCATGGGACTTAAAACCTCAGTTGCTAGGCAACTTGAGCCATGATTTGTGACACAGCAGTGAGGGCAGAAACAGCTGCTGAAGCAAAGCAAGACTCCTCCGCAGACCAGACCGGCCCATTTCATTTGGCCTTTGTAGTCTATGAAGGACCAGACCTTCGTGGACCTTCAAGATGTTCCCTCATCAATGATATTAGTCTAGAGCTCTAGCAGCAGCTGTGTTTGAGCTAAAGGCTAATGTCAGCATGCTAAATGTGACGCAAATATAATGTTAACCAAGTTCGCCATCTTAATTTGGTATGTTAGCATGCTAGCATTTTCTAACACAAAGCACTAAACACAAAGTCACTAGTTATTATTCAATTGAAACTGAGTAATAACCAATGAGTAAATGATGTCACTAGATAAAAAATGATCACTAGGTGTGTCACATGTCACATGTCATCGAAGGCAGAATAAAATGTCATGGAGGAAATATATTTCTGTCTGGACCAAAGTGGTGGACTGATGCTAGCTTAGCTAAAGAAGATAAACATAAAGAAGCATGAAGAATTTCAGATGTTGTTGTGTCATTAATATTAACAAATGCAAATGTATACATATGCATAGAATTGTAATATAAGCCAATTTTATGTTACACTTTTTTTAAAAACTATTTTGTATTTCTTGTTCTGTGAGTTTTTTTTGAATATGTCAGAGTTTTATGATAAATAAAAATGAAGGCAAAAATATCATTTTTTTCATGACTAAAGATTATTGCCTCATCAACAGTTTCTTTTGCTGTTGTACAGTTCCAGTCCAAACAGGCTGCGATTACAGTAAGAGCCAGTGTCTGTACATTCCTCCTCTTCCTGGTTTTGTTTGCAGGGACTGTAGTGGCTCGGGGACAGACTGGGGACAGACTGGCCTATCAGCACCGGTGGTCCAAACATGCCTGCTGATACCAAAACATGAAGTCTGGCCATAACCATGCAGCAAGGGCCAGCAGGAAGGAAGCAGGATCAGTCAGGGACAGAGGGTGAAGTTGTTTCAAGGTAACTTTCCAGTCACTTCAGACCAAGTGTCATCACTTCAAAGAACTCACTCACAGTGAATAAACACTTACATAGATGTTTTGAATTGCAGGCATTCCTGGCTGCTTCCACGCATAGTTCAAAGGTGAACCTCATTAAGCAGCAGTGTAATCATTCAGAGTTTAACCAGAGACCATATGTATCTTCAGCAGCATGTGTGGTATCTCCTATGGAATACGACCGGCTTGCGATTGTTCTTCCAATAATGGCTCCAGACCACCAGACATTCCTTCTCTGGCTGTAAACACAAATTTTCACTTTCTCATACAACCTTGCTGGCATGTCCATACTGGATAGCATTCTTCACATTATGATCTAAATTATCAGCTCATCTTCTGTGTGCGGGCACACGTACACCAGATGCAGCGATAGCAGCTCACGGTGCATTTACGTCTCACATTGCAACAGTATAAACAATCTGTGCATTTCTGTAAACAGCTGCCCTCCTCTGTCCCACATGGCTGATGGGAATCTTAATTGACCATTCAGACACTTGATGATGTCTGTGTGCTATCTTAGCAGGTAGATACAGAGCAGGTGGATACGTGATGAACTGTGGCAGATCGATGTCAACAAGGGCAAAGGGACAGTGTTCCAGTGCACGTCCACTATAAAATCTGGACAAATATATTGTGCAGATGACTGTAATGTATTGTGATTGCTGTGGGTACAGATGCTATATGCCATCCTAGCAGCATCCCACCTGCACACTGTGTGTACACAAGGCAATGTAAGAAGGCCTGTCACCTGCAGAGTACTACCATACAGAAATGTAATATGACATAGTATACGTATAAGACCAACTTTCAATCACATCATTCCATTGAAAATGACAAAGATCACAGAATTTAACAAACATACAATCAAAATTTAGCATCAACAAGGCCACTGTCAAAGGGAAGTCAGCAAACATGCTCAACCATGTGTTGCACAAACCTGGTGTAATAGACACAGCATCATGTTGACATGAAATAGTCAAATGCAATTGTTAGCAATGACATTCATTTAGGTTTAAGAGCCAGGTTACTGCTGTTTCTCCAGTGTAAGGGGAGGTCACACTGAATACTTGATACTTTAGCCTATAGAAGCTGTTTTTTCAGATTTTTCCCCCCTGTTTTTTAATCCTGCTACACATTTCCTGTATTTTCTGGTTGTATTCTCATAACGAGCCTGAGAAATAATTATATATGGTCATTATAGCATTGATAAAGCAACAAATCTAAAGGTGGCCAGAGACTTTTATACAATACTGTATATATAATGTATATGGGATGAAATTAAATGAAAAAAAAGACAAAATAGAAGAGAAAAGAAAAAAAATTTGTATTTCTATTTACAAATATCTCATTATTCTTAAACATGTCTAACCTTACTGTATATAATATCAACATATATTGACAAACTTTGGGATGGATATATATTTATTTAATATATGTCTATAATATAAGCATATATACTATGTGTATGGGCTAGACATATGTGTCCATGTAATAAATTGTTCTAATTTCTCATACGTCATCAAGTGTACCTAAAATGTCAGGTACAAAACAATACAATACAATATATACTGCTGATAAAAAGAACATCATAATATAAAATAAGATCATAAGATTATATAAATAAAGATATGTTTAAAAGTTGATACATAAAATACAAAAAACTATATTATATATTTCAAAGCAAAATTATTCTTCAAATGTATTAATATACTACTAAAAGAATTCATTTCTTTCACAATTTGCTTCTTTTTTTGTAATAGCAAAGAAATTAAGTTGGTTTAAGTCAATAAAGAGAAATGTCTACAGATTTTTTATAGCTCAGTAACATTTTCATTTGGAGGTTTGCTCAAGCTTTTCAGGAGGAGGCGGAAGAGGAATCGACAGTGGACAAATAAGAGGCCAGCCATCTGATGATGTCACAGACCTCACACTGTTTTCAAAAACAAGAAAAAAAAACAAAGAAATGAACGAATAATGCACATCTTTCTCTACTGCGATCAATCAGTTCAGTTTGACACAATTTCTAAAACTGCATCATCATTTCGCCTCCGACTGAGTGTAACTATCAATGGCCAGATTCGGAGCTTCACAAAGCTTTGTGATAAAGTCACTGAGCTTCAGAGATCAGCGACATTCATTCCAAGAATAATCTGCACAGTCACGCAAGGCCAAGACGCCTGATTACTAACTGGTTTCACACATACGCACATTTAGCTGGCTCAAAAGTGACTTGGGTTTCAGTCTTTCCGAGAGCAGGGCAGAAAGTGGAGAGGATGCAGGCCTGAAATAATGTGCAGATGGCGGGTTAATGTTTAATCATCTGCACATGTTCAAAACAGTTTTAAAAAGCATGTATTGATAATGTCATTGTTTAATGTCATTTACACAGACTGGACTCCGCAAAAGGAATGAGTGTTATGCATTTCCACCGTCCTGCAATAAGAATTTCTTCCTCCATTCTTCTCCACAGGGGGTATCCACTCAGTTGTTTATTAAGTGCTCCCTCACCTACTCTAACCATTATTATCCGGGCCATAAATCTTCACCCTCCTATCACCTCCAGGGAGAGACAGCGAGAGAGAGGGAATGAGTGAGATCAATGTAATGTAGTGTGTCTGTTCATTAATCAGGCTGAAGTCGGCAAAAGGCATGCAGCGTCTGGTTAATTTTCTGAGGAGGCTCACACTCATTCTCTGCACACCTCGGCTGTATCATCCAGCAAAACTATGTTGGTGGAGATTAACCATTGTGCTATTCACCAGAAGACATGATATGATCTAAATCAAGTACAGCATCAAACGTCATCTTCTGAGGAGAGAAGTGTCAGAAATAGACATGACATTTAGAAATGGTTTGACAGGAATTCTTTCAACTCCAGATAAACAGGTTGGAATTTTGATCCATATCGTCCAAATGACTGAAGGTGTAACCAACCAAATGATGTGGCAATCTGTGTGATATATGTAAGGAATGCTGTTTGAAAGCTGATCAACCTGGATATCAGGGTTAAGTTATCCTTGGTGGATGCACATTATGGGATCGAAATATACCAATATGTGGATTGTTGCTTAACTACTATGTTTTAATTCAGGAGCCAATTCCATCAACGGTGCCACTAGGCTGTCCCGCTTCATCCTGGGAAACCTGTGCCAAGATTTATTGCACGGTAATGATTAATCACTTGTCAAAGATAATATGGTGGAGCCCTTCCATAAAACAGTGGCTGAGGATTAGTAGGAAATCCTCTATAGTCTAGAAGTGTCTAAATAGTCTCCAGGGGCCGTGCCTTCAATGTGGCGATTTAGATTCAGAGGTATAGAATGAGAAAGTATGAAAATTCATTGTTTCACTGACACTACAGGCTCAGTCATTTCCAAAAACAGTTGGACACTGTAGTTCGAAAACAAACATTGCTCAATCAGCAGTAAAAACCCTTCACTGTTACCAGTGAATAACATGCAGTCGGTCTTATGGCGTGTATAGATGTGAGTGTGTTCATGGGAATGAAGGAATATGTTGCCCAGTGCAGCAGAGTGCCTGACTGATGTGTTTTCAATAGTTTTTGGACAACAATGGACCTCTGCGTCACAGAGGATATTAGGCTTTGATACACACAATACTTTGGTATAGGGACAATTCATTCAATTCATTATTGTGTTTGCTCTTTGCAAGTGGAAAGAATCAAGATTCGTACCAGACCTATCCTTTAAAGTTAGAGTGGGACATGTTGAATAAAAGAATGAAATGTTTAATTTGATGAATTTCAATTAGTTATGCCTGTTATATCTGTATATTGTGATAGTAATGGGGAACACATGGACATTTTTTGTCTTGTCATAACAGGAAAGGCACATGATTAAATATGGCGGCTCCGTGAGCCAGCAGCACCTCAGCAGCTCAGTGAAAACAGATCAGCCGATTGGAATGTAGACATTATTAGTGTTATAACCCACGCGTGCTTTCCCTGCTATGACACTTCAAAATGTCTGGATGAAACAAGCCTATGACAAGTAATTTGTTTTCATTTTGAATTGCCGGAAAGAACTGTTTACTGTTAAATCACTACCTTGTTTGTATGAGGCTGGATTTATGATGTGGTTAGCCTAGCTTAGAAACAGTATGCTGAGGTTAGTTAGGGTCATTTACATGTTGTAGCTGCAATGTTTCTGCAAGCAACTTCTACAAGTTAAAAGAGCTACAACATGAGGTTTAGGGGTGTTGGTTTTCCTTTTTTTTTTTTTTTAATGGACAGTAGACAGAACTGGGCTATATTAATATATTTCAAAAAAAGTACTTTTTTTAATTCCCCTAATTCAGTGGTGCCTCCATTATTGTGAACTAGGGTGTTAAAAACTTAAAAACTCCTCTTGCCAAATCCTTCCTGGAGCTCAGCCCTAAATCTACGTAATTCTGCAGACTGCGGGACACCCTGACCCACATCGCAACTCATCAAATCAACACCATTACCTGTGCCTCGGGCACTAACATGCTACGGCTCATGGGAGATCAGAGGATGGGCGCGATCAGCATGGCAATGACACCCTTCATTGGTGCCGCCTATTCAAACTGCAGTAAACACAATTAAGCAGCTAATCTTCAAACATTAACACTTCCTTCAGGTCTATGACTGTGATCCTCAGTATTAGCGCGACTAATGTCTCACACATTACTCTCTAATCTTGTTTTAATGTGACCAGGATTCTACTCTTTTTTTTAATTTTTCTCAGCCTTAGTTCTAGTTTGATTTTTCTTGTTTTAACATGTTCACCCGAAAATGTGGCACAAAACCATTATAATGACCTTGTTCACAAAGGAATGTAAATTCCAATGGGTAAATTCCATCTTAGCCCAAGACACTAACATCATGTCGTGTGTGTGTGGGAGGGGCTGAGCTAATGTTAATGTTTATCCCCTTATAAACATTGCAGACACTACCCTTAACTATGGTCTTATAAAACTTCACTGTGCAAATTCCATAACTTCAGACACCTTTGTTTTATTTTCTAGCCTAAATATATTTGACATTCTGCATATCTGTGGGTAACTAATTATAGTCTCAGGAATCTCCCCTTAAAACAAAAACCCTTGCCTCGAACAACCTTTTTTTTTTTTTTTTTTTTTTTTTTTATCAAGTTTCCATGATGCTCTATCCCTCTGGACACACTCCCCCATCCTCAGCATTATCAAGCAGTTACACCCAGAAGATTATTCCTGGTGACGGGGGGTGGAGGTAGGCAGGGTGGATCCATCAGTGGGAGACAGGCCTGGTCATGGCAGAAAGTGTTACAACTAAATTAATTTGCACATCTTTCCGAAGTCTACTCATTGGGCTATATGTAGAACTGCTGTAGCTAGCAAGCTAATAGCTAACTAGTAACTGAACTGGGAAAAAGAGGTTTGCGAAAGGTTAGTTAGCAAACTCTTTTGCTTGTTTGCTAAACTCAGTCAGTAACAGGACATTAAGTCATATATTTCCTCTTCATGGGTCATCAATGCTGTTCATGGTGAAAATTTGAGAGTAAGTACAACTTGATGCAAAGATTTCTCATTGATTTACTTGCCCTGAACAAGTGAATCCACTAATCACCTGCAGACTGATACTGTGGAGTTAAATTAAGACATGAAATCAAGTATCAACCAGTGTCATCAGGTGTTTAGTACTCCAGGGCTAGATACTAGTGAAGTGAAGTCTGTTTTCCTGTTGATGCCTGTTTGCCCTTAAATTGAACCTAACTCTAGTCTTGTTTTATGAGGCTCTCCCTCACCTGACCCCAACCCCACCTCTATCTAGTTGCCTACACCAAAGCCTTGGAATCCAGTGTTTACCCCTTTGCAATCACACCACATCTCTGAAAAGCTGAATGCTGATAACGTCAGGCAAATTATTTGACCTATGAATTTTAGCTGATTGGATTTTATTTACAGAGGATGGCTTAAAAGTTTCATTATCACAATGAGGTAATCCATCTTGCCTTGCCAGGGTTGTTGGCAAAAGGAAGCCACTGTGTTACAGATGATGATATAGGCTGCAAAGTCAACACGCCTTAATAATATGACCCATGCCGCTAATGACAAAATAACATTTTTTTTTCGACCAGTTGATGTATCAGCTGTCCACAAAGCTAAAACATGGGGGTTTCTCTCTTTAAGTATGGCACAGAACCAACATCTTATCTGTGCGGCGAGAGGCTGCAGTCTGGTCTCTGAAATTGTGTGACACATACTATTTGTAGTGACAAACCCAACTGTCCAGTTTCCCTCAGCTCCTTGTTTCTATTTGATCGCTGTCATTTCCACTGAAAGAGCCCTGAAAACCCACTGTAATATACAGGAGACAAAATTAGCAGCGAGCTCGTGAAAACAGTATTGAACTTATATTCATCAGGTGGACACACAAATGCTAGTGTTGCTCTGTGTCTGCTGGATGTGTCAGAAGGCAAATCTTTATAGCCTGTCTCAACTCCCTCGTGATACTTGAACTTTGGACAAATTCAGGCCTGTGCCTGACTTTATGTCTAGCTGATTTAGCCTGACTGCTTCCTGGCTCCAGCTTAACACTCAATTCACACTGATCATTTAATTCTCAGAAATTTTCCAAAAAGTTTATGTGTATTTCTTAACAGTAGAACTACCACATCCTTAATCCGTTATTTAGGGATAGTTGGAGGTCATATTGGCTGAAATCAAACTGTCAGTCATTACACCATACCTTATTAGCACCATTGAGAATGGTGCGCATGAACGTCTGTGTTACTACACTGCACTTTTTATGGTAAAGCTTTCTTGATGAGCTGAGAGCTGAATGGGTGACTACAGCTTGAAGATGTTACCACCCAAGTTGGTGTGCTGGGAGGTGAAAAGACAGACAGTAAATTAAACTTCCCCACCTTTTTAAGAATATATAAATCTGTTTGACACTAACAGCGTGCACAGTGATTGTACAGGACGTCACCCTGGCCTCTTTAGATAGGGACAAGGACAGGAAAGGTAATCAGTCTGTGAATCCATAAGTATTTTGGTCAGTTTTATCATCCTGCTGTAAATTACCTACCGCCTGAGTTCAGGTTGTTCTTCCGGTGATATTTTATTCTAATTGGTGCCACTTTGGCTCAAGGTTAAATGACCTTATTATTCTTGCACTACATCCCTGGCTATGGCATCACGTGGACGCTCCTTTGTCCTCTCCAGCTGGCAAAAAAAGATGTGAGCTTCTCTACGATGAAGCAAACACCACTGCTTGAATGTCATGACTTAACACCGTGACACTGCAACACTCCCAGTGACTGATTCTGTCATGCATAAAGCTTCTATTCATCTGTCTGGCCATCATAAAACTTTTGTTCTCTGCAGTCACTTTTCTGCCTCAAATGTCTGTGAGTCCATGAACAGACAATGTGTCACCCCTGGCAGACAGACTTTGTTGAGTCCTGGCAGAAAACCTAATCTGCTAATTTGTGGCCTTTGTGCTCATTTGCTAGGTTAAGGCTTTTCTACTTTTCCTGAACCCTTTTACAAGTCATGGAATTTATTCCAAAAAGTACTCTTCACTTTGACTGATTCATTCATTCTTTGAACTATTATGTAATAAAAGGGCTTTTATAATGGCTTTAATTGGACTATTTCTAATATACGTGATACACTTTCACTGATCGCACATGACTTTAACTTTTGAAGCTTTGCGGTCCTGTCTGAGCTCTCCATCAGATGTCAGGTTTGTTTCCATATTATCCTTGCCTTAGAGCAGAAATCAAGACAAAGGGTGAAACTGACAGGAGAACTGTGCGAGGAATCACAGTAGGGGTGAGATTGCATCAGGTGTGACTTGTATCACTCCTTTGATCCCTTAAAGATTGTATTATCAGCCTTCATCTCGTGCGCTATCACAGCTCTTCAATCTTCCCGTCTTTTTAAATTTCAGTTTCCTTCATCTCTGAGCCACATCTTAACAACATCTGAACTTTTTTCCCCACTTTCGTCAGGTGATTCGGTCTTCTCTGCTGAGTCACCTGACTGAGACAGAATAGCCTGTGGTGTCTGACGCCTATTTCATTTTGAGTGATGCCCAGCATGACAGAGGGTTTCAGTCTCTAGACACAAGGCTCAAAGTCAGACACCACACCCCTGTGCTTCATTCTGTGATAAAGTCACTTGAAGGTAAGTTAAGTGGGAGCGCAAATGATGTGGTGAAACCAGACATAATACCTTGTTTTGTGTTCTGTCGACTGAGAGGCTCTGAGCCTCTCTTCTGATTGGCTGACCAACTTGTTGTTGCTAGAGCTCCACAGTCTGAGAGAGGAGATGTGAAACTGCAACGAGAAGGTTTTTTGGTACTGAAAATCACAAATATATCTTCTTATGGCTATACACACTTCAAATAAAACAATGGGTTGAGGTTCTGATGGCACAGCTACTGATGCATGAACACATAATAGTATACAATTTTTTACCTATATATACTATTGAATTTTTAATCTATAAAATCAATAGCGATCAAGATAATATAGTGGAGTTACTGAATTGATTTGAATAGTGGTCTCAAGTTAAATACAAGTGCATCAATTTTGTACTTAGGTACGTGAATAAATGCACTTTTCCACCAATAGATCCATGTGTCATTACGCTTTGATGCGTCATTTTCCTGTTTTTCTGCTTTAAAAACTCAATTATCCTGCAGAGAAAGTTAAAACCTTTCTAATCTTATTAGTTTCCACTTGACTTGTCACAACACTTGCTGATGTAAAGACTAACATCCCATTCAGGCAATTACCATTAGTAGCATGGTATCCTGTGGCCTAATTTGCAGATATAATCAACAGATTTGTAGTTTTCTCTGTTGGATAATGACCTTATCAGTTTATTTTAGAAGGTATTTAAGTGTTGCACAGTACAGCTTGGAATGAACCTGACTGATGGAGAAATGGTGTTCAGTGTCTATCATGATGCTGTCATACTGGTGTCTTTGGGTCGGTAATGAGAGTTGAAATCATGAGTCACCCATAATCTGTTTTTTGGGACAGCTTGGCATTGCCTTATCTAATGTTTGAGTGAGGCAGTGATAGGGCAGTTTATAATCAGCCTCTGTGTCCACAATGATGAGCTTATTGTTTTCCTGTCTATTTCCTGCTCTGTGACACAAGAACAATAATAGAGCCGCCTACGTTTCGTAGGCGGCTCTATTATTGGGTCCGCGGTTTCACCCTTGCAACCAAATATAACCCACATTTGTTTGTGCTGTTTCACATTTTCCATCCTCATATTATGGTTATGAGTGGAATCTAATTCCCACAGAAAACATGTCTAATTGAGGTCATCTACTGCAAATTCAAATTGAATTACACATTGCACAATTTTATTGTGATAGATAACAATGTTATCACAATGTCTATCATCATAATAATGCTATCAGTCAAATTCATCTTTAACTATGTTTTTTATATTGTTATTTGTGCAATCAAAAAGAACAATTACACTTGGATGAATGGGTGAAATGACAACCGAAAGACTTGATAAACAAAAGATTCCCAAGGCAAACATATGCATCACCATATTATTATATGTATGTTATTAAACCAAATCTCGATATTTCATTTTTTATTGCAACACCCCTTGGTGTAATTAACTTCAACTCCCTAATGCATTATAGCATATGTGGTCCTACATGTTGCTTGCTGGTGTACATCTGTTACCATTAAACAGAATGGATAGAAATGTTCGCATGAGCAGTCCAACAGACTAGGACTTTAATCTGAATCTTTTATAACTTACTAACTGTTAATATTTACACATGAAAGCAGGGATAACTTTTAATACAGTGAAAAAAGTGTAATTGTTGGTTTTGAAAACAGAAAAAGTGAGCCAAACCAATGAAAAAGTACATTTACATGATTACTAATGCACCTGAGCTGTGTATTTTAATTTTATACTTATTTATACATCTCCAGTACGTAGTGGAGAGACATATTCTCTATATTGTATATTTACCATTTCCATTCCATCATTTCCTACCAGTTAGCATTGTTGATTATTATATATATATATATATTCAATAATATGTACAATAATAGGCTACATATTATTGAGTTATTGCATATCTGCTTAATGTCTATCCTACTTTTGATACTTGTAGCTTATTTTGCTGATAATAGTTGGACTTGAACTAAAAAATAAAATGAAGGCAAGCCTTTTACTTTACATGATTTTCAATGAAGTGCTGATACTTTTACATTGAGTGAGCCTAGCATAAAAAAATGCTATTGGTGTCCACTGTCATGACAATCAAGTTTTGTTATTTTATAATTCATTGTCTAGTTGAATAAAAATGATCTAACAAAAAACTACGCTAATAAAGCCCAGCAAAATGTTTTAGGTTAGCTGTTAGCTTAGCTGACCTTCCTAGTTTAATGTAGCCAGAGTAGCTATTTGGGTTAGCTAACACTGGAGCTAGTTATTCCGCTCTCCGAGATCAGCCACAATTACAAATGACTGAAAGTCATTACCATCTTTATGTGCAGACTGTTTTTCTGTACAATAAACTCAGGCAGTCTGAAAGTCATAAATGTGTAATGACTCTTTAAATTGAAATGCCAAGTATGCAAATGGTATTTAGCTATTTGGTTTCCTACATGCTATTAATCGTGTAACGTCAAAACACTACACCACACTGCTGACCGTCAAGTTACTACATTTATTTTAGCTTATAACTGTTGAGGCATTTGAACAGCATACACAGGGAAATGCAATAATTTTTATAGGTGCAAACACAAGATAAAGGGAAATATTAATAATTTATGATAGCGCAGACATTTAACAGACAAGCTTTGCTTCTATCATGAACATTAAAATATTTTTTTTCTTCAGGAAAAAGTGATGTCTTGAGACAAAAATCCTCTTTGGCATCAGAGTATTGGTTCAGTGCTGATCAGAAATGTGAAATCTGATTCATGACTTTGAGTGGAGTGCAGTGTAAAACTCCTGTATTGAGCCATGTGATATCTATTACTCTGTAACGGTCTAAAACGTTAGACAGGTTGTTGAGTGAGCTGAGCAGATATGAATCACCACCGTCTCCCTCCTATTCATCCACACGATTTACTGTCAGATTGTCCAAATTAGTAACAGGAAATGAACATTTAAAAAAGACACACAATAAAAAGCTGAAACATAATCCCGGTGTCTTAAATTAAATATAAATTTGAAGATGTGGGTGAGGCTAATCAAATGCACATGTATTGTCCAGATTCTATTCACCATGAACTGGTTGGACTATGTTGCATATTTATAGTTAGCCCTTCCAGGTTTCAGAGACGCAGGTTTCCTCTGTTTGTTCACTGTTTCTAAGTTTAATACGAGGGTGTTCTATGCAGGTCACAATGTGGATTGGCAAATTATTCTTTTTAAAGGAAACGCACCCATGATGGGATGTTATACATGAGTAAACTGAATCTGCCTTGTGGAAAATCACTAGAAAGAGGAGAACGCGTACAGTATGTACGAACAACATGTTCCTGTTACTACCTACTAAGGATTTTACTGTAAGGTCATGTATTGTTTTATTTAAATTGTTGATATGCATGTTTAACAAAATAGAAATACTGAGTAATGAATGCTACTCTCGTTTCTGTCATCAGTTAGCACTATGTCACCATTTCTTTCCTTCATAGGCCTTAACCAGTAACCCAGCAAATACACTTAAGGGACATTATAAAAGGGCACTATAATTAAACACAGTAAGAGGGTGGGAGGTTCTGTCTGGGGCAAAATGACTAGACGGGGTCCACCTAAAGTTCACTAGTGGGTCTGCTTTTGTCTGACTTTTCCGTCATACCCAACAGCTCCTCACACAGAGAACTGCTCAAGCAGAGAGTTCAGCAGCAAAAAAACAACTCCCGACTGGGAATGTCTGTGTCTGCTATTCTCACAGCAGGCAGCACTGTATGGTGTGTTTACTTCCTAATACCAGGCAAACAAAGGGCACATAAATTTTTATCAGGGTTACATGAATTGGACTACACCACTATCAGCTCTGGGATCAATGCCTTGTTCCTTGTTCAACATTATTGGAGTGTCTAAAAAAGAGATCTGAGAAGTCTGTTTTTCTTTCCTGTTTGTTTAAATTTATATATATAATAATAAATTTCTATTTCAGTTTTTGTGAAGTGCAGTGGTCCCATATCAGAGTCTTTAAAAGGCCAGTAGGTGGCAGACAAATTTATGTCACTCATTTATGGTGTGCAGTCGAGAAAAAACATGTACTGCACTGATGGCATGTAGTTCAGCAAATGACCAGAAGAGATCACAGTCTTCAAACTTTTAAAGTATGTACCTAAATCAGAAAAAAAGATGACTTGCTCATAAGAGAGAGATAGAGAGCCGATGTTTGAAACTTCAAATGTACCTGTAATGACCACAAGTCATCCCGTTTTTTCTTTCACATGTGAATTTGCATGTAAAAATTTTACAAACAAATTTTGGAAACTTTCTTCCCAAAAACATTTCTTTGTACGTGTACTAGGAAAGAAAAGATGTTTCCTTTTGTAATGCTTGGAAATAACTAAAATAATTCAAATCTGACTTAAACCTACCTACCTAGCTCATGTTTCACTGCAGTGTAAACTATAAATCATAAGCTATATATGTTATAAATGGCATCTTTTACGATTGCTAATAGACTATTTCCCACTTTCCAATCAAAATCTCTCTCTCTAAACTGTATTTATTAAGATTATACAAGTATTTTCCCTCATAATGTCAATATCCTGTCAGGATTTGCTTTAAGGAATGCAGTTAAGTTGGACTCAGCTGTTACAGACTTTTCCAGAACTGTATCACACCATAGGACAACTGCAACTCAAATGTACAATGGAGAAATGTGTGTTAATGTGGACCATCTATCTATATTCAAAAGCTGTTCAACAAACGGACCCTTTTCACGGCATATTTTCCACAATGGATGTTTCTGAATTGAATATTAATGTGCAATGGTTCGTTTGTCACATATGCAAATTTAGCCCATGTATAATGAACCGCAATGTATCATAGACTACTCATTAAAGCTGGGTTAAAAGTGTGTAAATAATAAAAATAAAAAAAATATATAACGGCCGACATTATCTTTTATTTATATGTATTAATGATTCTGTTGAACTATATAAAGACTCTTGTCTGTCTCCGAAAGACTGTGCACCTGGGTAACATCATCACACACACACACATATATTCTTTTTATTGTTTCAATTTCTGTTGATTTGAAATAGTTTGATATAGATAGATAGGGGGGGGGGGGGGGGGCGCCTGCTACGTGACTGTAAATCATGTAACCACTCTTCCCTTGGCTCTGACCCACGACCACAGCCTGTACCAGCCTTAACCAAACGCTTTTGCTTCCTTCAGGTCACTGAGCGAGCTCGAGTGGTCACGTGGTTCCTAACGTACGTGTGTACAGATTTTTACGGGTGGGTAGCGAACACCCTGCGAGGGAGTACGCATGCGTGAGAGTATTTAATCTCCCCACTGAGTTAATGTGCAACACCTTTTGGCAGCAAAGTGTTAAGAAAGGAGTTTTTAATGCAACATTTAACTTGCCTCTGGGCTTTTGGTGTAAAATTGAGGCGATGCCCGAGTGCTTTATTTCTTTCGCCCGCGCCAGACAGTGACTTTTGTGACTTTATGTGTGGGTCAAAAGGTAGTTAGTGAAGCTAGTTCCGCCTTGCTCTCTCCCTGTGATGGACAGCAGCGACAAGTGTCAGAAGTAATCCGGGGTCAACGAGACACGGGGAAAACACGTCTCCTCCTTTTTGGATACACTTCCACACGAGTTGAGCGGTTACTGCAAACGGTGAGTCGCCTTCGTTCGCCTTAATACGATGGTGTTTGAGAGCAATAAGGACAAGTGTGAGCTAATTTACGGTCGCTAACCAAGCTAATGCTACAGTACGGGGACAGTAGCCACCTGTTGCTGACTCTACTTTAGCTAACAGCCAAGGATTAGCATTATGCCAGCACTGTTTGTAATGCGCTTCTATCTTTAGCTCGCAAACCTACTTTTGGTTGGTCAAAGTAGAAAAGGGGGAAATTAACAGGGAGACCGGAAAACAGTGTAAAGGGTGGTATACAAACTGTTTTACAGTATGTTTAACTTCCCACTGTTGGCATCAGTTGTCCTCAGTTATGTACCTTCCTGGTACTGGCTTGTTGGTGTCCTTGTATTGTTAGCAATAGGGCAATGCCAAAGAACAGGTAAAGCCTTATTTCTGACTTGCTGTGGCTGTTTTTACTATCTGTGTTGTTCTCAGTTCCGCTATGAAAATGTAACCTATGACCTATGTATGTATATATGTATGTATGTATGTATATATATATATATATATATATATATATATATAGGGACCTTTGGGAGCTGTATCATTATATTTCAATGACTGAAAGGAGACTTCAGGTGTAAATTATTTGAAGTCACACACTATGAAACATTCCTCTACATTCCATTCACAGGCCCGTCTACTTGTTCCAACAAGTGCCTGGTGCTTTTAGTGCTGCCTGAAAGCAGCAATACGCCCTACAGGACAACACAGACTGTTAGAGGAGGGAAAACAAAAGGAGCTGCAGCTTATTGTATTCGTTCTAGATAGGCAGCATTGTAATCGGGGTCATTCATGTTATTGTGTTTTGTGTGTACAGATAGTCGTGGTTTGTTGCATCTCACAAGGATTATACCTCGCTTACCGAGCAGAAGAGATGGTGGCGAATTTCATCTCGATCTAATCACAAAAAGGTGGGTAACAATACGGAATAAGATTGAGGGATTGATGACGACTGGGTGCATTTGGAGAGCACTAGCATTGATTCCCCCCCATTCACATGGTGGGAAATGGACTCCCACCATGACATGTCACTGTAATCTTGTTTGCAGTCCTACCATCTTTGGCAGATAACCAAGTGTTTGTCTGCGGGTAATTTTGTACCTAGAGAAGGAATGTTTGCGGTTCAGGTCGGCTAATAGTTTGGAGTAGGTACATATTATCTGAATCTAGATGCAGATCAAATATTATCCCTTAAGATTCTTGTGTCAACTTTACGGCTGAATTTGCTAAAACAAGCTACTAAGGTTGTTAGAATAGAAATAAAAAGAAAACAGAAGTGTTCAGATGAAGTTGTTGGAGCATATTGTGGGTCTGTGTGTCTTATATAATCAGATATGCGTGAATGCCATTAACAGCAGGCTGTTGACAGTGGCGCATTGAGATCCATGTAGCTCGCTCCCAAACAAACTCCAGCTTGGCTCTTTATTTAGTGATTGCTAAGTCTGCAGAATGAAACTTGGCACAAAGGCTGATTGTACTCCTCTCAGCTCTGCAGAGCTCTGCTCCTTTATCCGGTGAACTGGGAGTTCTTAATGAGCTAATTGGGAGCTTACGCAGAACAAACAGGGTTGTGTAAAATTTATAAAGTACCATACAGAGCACAGCTGATTTTTAAACATTGACTTTTCAGTGGAGCGAGAGTAAGAAGTAGCTCTGACGTTATCATTCTTAATGCAGAAGTCTCAGGAGTTGTTTTTGCTTTGCTGAGGCAGAATAATCTGTTATGAAACATCATTTCTATTAGAAGGGTTGTGCACAGTTTGAATTACTAACAGCTTTAAACGAGAGTGTCGTCTCTTTATATTAGCATTACGAAACACTGAATATGGAGTCTGTGGTTAACTTGTGTGCGATGCATGTTTTTATTTTGATGACAAGCAGCAATCCTGTCAGTAAGCTTGTACAATTAGCGTGACACCAGTTGACAGTGGTGCGATTTTTTTTTTTATGAGGCTTTCCAGAGTGAGCTTTGATTTATGAGAGAGAATTGCATCGTAATTACTACGGCCTCATTACTTGTGATTTGATTTTCAAGCCATTGTTTGATACAATACGCACTCATCTTTGAAAATGTAGCTCAATAATTATTATTATTGTGGAAAGAAGAATAAGAGAAGAAAAAGAAGAATTGTGGTTAAAGTGAATTAAATGCTCATTAGAATCTTTAAATGAGACTTTTTTATTCCTAACATGGTGAAACGCCAGAAAAGAGGAGTTCAGATAATAAATTATAATAAACATGGAAATAACTATCTGCTCTGATTGGGTTTGTCTTGTTGTTGTCATTAAGACATGTACCTTCATTGAACTGTGATTGGAGAATACAATGAACTTGCATTGTTCAGAATTCATTCATACTGAAATGTCATAATGTCCTGAATAGTTCACACATTACTCAAGACATTACTCAAGGCATTACAGCCTTATTGTGTAAACAGGTCTGAGGCCTCACCTCCATAAGTAATAGAAAGGTATTCACTCGCTCCTGTGTGAAAATGATGAAATACAGCTGCTGGATCCTGTTACTAAACCTGAAAATCGAGCTGCCATCTTGCTCAGTGCACTCAAAGCTGTACTCTTCCTGATGCTGAGAATGACTGAAAACCGGACACAAACTCACTCAGAGACCGGGCTGTTAACCTCTACAACCTTTGGCTACTCTGTAACATAATGGCAGGACAGGGCGTGAACCTGTGTGTTTGTATATGTGCATGTGTCCTGACGGCTTCGTCATTACAATACGGGGTCTGGCTCATCTGCTGTAGTTTGCTCCACAAAGCAGTGCACATTAACTCACCTCTGTTTGCTTTGCTGCCAGCCTGAACCAGCTAATTGTTTCCCGTCAGAGCCAGAGCTCACATTGGGCCTCGTGCACTGGGAGGATATTTGAGAAGAGAATTTGGTTGCAGCCGTGCTGAACTTTATCTAGTGAATTATTTGTTGAGAGTTCAAGTGTGTATCAACTTCTGTCTGTTTATAGGCAGGTTGGAAACAATGAATAATACATGGAGTAAGCAATTTCATAAATGACAAGAAAATAAACATTATCAAACAGGCCTATCATTGTTCAACTCAGATTTAATAGATGTTTTGTGTATTTAGTTATGAGTATTTTATGACATTGATATCCAGGGAGAAATACATTGTTAACAATAAGTATGCTGACTGGGCATCTAGTGACTCCAGGTCTGTACAGTCAATTTCTTTTTAGATATGCCCTCTAACTATAGACTGTAGGTGGTGGTATTTATTGGAAATAAATGCAAATTTGCACAATCATCCTGTTTAAATATTTATTCTCACAAACGTTACATTGATCACCTGCAGCAGTAACATACACACTAGAGAGGCTCGATATTAGTGTTTTCAGTGGATCATTTGAAGTGGTGTACTGTCCAGACATGTAATCCTGCCTGCAGCTGCTGAGCATGTGTGTACATTACACGCAAAGACTTGTCAAACCAGTTGGGACTGAACCAATGCTGACCAAGCAGAGGGTTGTTTTTTTTTTTTTTTTAAACCTTTTTGATTTAAAAATTCAAGGCAGAGTTGGTTTTTGTCCTGTCCACTTTGTCCTGCTGGAACAAAAAGTCACAGCCAAACTGCAAGGGCAGTATTTAGATCCAAGGTCACTGATTCTCAGTAGAATTAAGTTGAACTGAATAAATTGGCCTGTAGTATTATTGTGACTACATTAGAAAGTGGAATTCACAGAACTTGTTGGACTTGATCAAACACCACAAGAACCAGGTCTAGTCCATCTAATATGAAGGTCTCGCGTTTGCCTGCCAGGCTACACGTCCCTATTCATTGTGCAGTGTACACATGTCACACAGGTTGGGCTTCACCAGTTTGTTGTCAAGGGACTTTTGACATTCCAAAGTGCAGCCTGATACTGGTGTGTGGACCCTCCCCTCCAGCGTCAGGATGCAGCCGCACCTACTGACTCTGACCAATTACAGGCAGGGTGACATTTGAATAGTTAGTGGTTAGTTAGTAGCTTCATAGCAGAGACGACACAGATTGTCTGTATATTTTTTCAGTTAATCCGAAGTGAACTGGGAAACGGCGGCTAGTTAAATTTAAACCCTTCTTCTCTCTTTTTCTCCTCTGGGTGTCTTCATTTCCTCTATCCATAATTTTGAATCAAAAGCCCTTGACAGGTGGCCCCTACAAACTGTACACAGCTCAGGTTACATGCAGTCTTCCTTAGTGGTATCTTCATTGTTGGTACTTTGAGGAGCTCCATACCAGACCTGGTATCTCCTAACCTCCTAACCTCCTGGCTCCTAACCTGACAACTAAACCAGGACTGAGCTGTTTCAAAGACCTGATGAGATCAGACAAAGTCAAGTCTGGTTTAAGAAGTGCTAGTTAATAACTGTGAATCACAGACCTCAGACATCAAGCACACTGCCGAGTTGCCATAGAAACCTAGGACAGACCATCATTGACCTCCCAGATGAAAACTTAACCCTGGCTTAAAAATGTATACCCCTCAGCTTTCCACATTAACTTTAAATAGACAACGGTCTTTGTTAACTGCACATATTTGGCATCACAACATTTTCAGATAGATTCCACACACACAGCCCCTGGCCCTATTTGGACAAGCTGTCCTCAATTAACACACACACACACACACACACACACACACACACACACACACACACACACACACACACACACACACCGTGAGACTTTTGGCTCCCACTGTGTATATTATTTTCAGTAGATTATTTATTTGTCTCTAGTTGCCATCTTAGTTTGCACCACACTTGCTGGACAGATGGGCTCATTTACTGTGAATCAGAAATCACAAATGTCAGTCAGTTTGACATTGGTCTTGGTGGGGGTCTGGGCTCTACTGAGCTCATTTTCTAGTTTTTACATGAAAATTAGCTCCTAAAACATACGCAGCTACATGTTTTTTCAGCTTACTTTTCTTAAATTAATACAGTGTAATGCAGCGGTCCTGAAACAAACTTTACCGTAATGAAAGTTAAAATGTTGCTTTAGGGAGGTGTTGACTTGGCCTTTTTAAGGTTAATTAGGGATTTCAAATTGCCTGTAGGCGTGAATGTGAGTGTGGATGGTTGTTTGTTTCTATATGTCAGCCCTGTGATGGACTGCTGACCTGTCCAGGGTGTATTCCAGCCCCTGCCCCGTGTCAGCTGGGATTGACTCAAGCCAAGCGGTATTGACTTATCTGTAAGAGTTTTTTTACCATTTAAATACCAAACACCTCTGTTGAAATGAAGATGACTTCAGCTGTGAGGTGTACTCAATACACAGTTAAATCAGTGTAATGTTGTAAAGTCCTCAGGTTGCACTCATCAGACAGATGAATACTCCATCACATGTTGCCAAATTATTATTTGGTTGTTTGCATGTTCGATTGTGCAGAACTGAATTTTTTTTTTTATTTTCTTTTTTATTTACCTCCATTCTCTCAGGTTTAGCTCAAACAAAATGAACCTCGTTGAGCTTCACATGTCACTTCATGGTGGTTTATAAAAGACACAGGATACTCACATTGACCAGCCCATCCAGTATAGTTTGATTAATTCTTGAAGCGTGTGTACTACATTCTTTACTCCAGCAGGAAGTGATACTTTCCATTCCTCCTCACCAACTCTTAATCATGACAGTTTGTTGGACGAGTTGTTGCTTTGCATTTTAGTTGAGCAGGATTCATGGTGGTTTTGTAGTTAGTGTGTGAGCTAATTAATGCACTGTTTGGTTAACACAACGGAGCTTTTGTTCTTCAGTCTGCCCCCCCAATAGCTGTAGAGAGAACATCCAATCTGGTGCCCTGAGACTCATTCATTGATTTACTGACTAATAATGGAGTCTGAAGTGGCTGGAATAACTTTGGTTAGTTCTTCTAGAGTTAAATTACAATATCAGCCACTTTGGCATCCTGACAATGATGTTTTGTTTGACTTTTTTTGTATTAGCTGTAAATTAGGCTAGAATATTTTCAAAATGAGAAGTGAGAGAATTAAATGAAAAGATACTTGTTTATCCAGTTTCCACTTGAATAACCCTGGTATTTACTCACATCTTACAACATTATCTGTCATTAATTGCTATAGTGTTGAACTTCCCTAGATTTATGCATTTCATAATGATTTGCTTTGTTCTTGTGTTTCAGGAGCTGCTGACTGCTGAGTTTTGAACATCGTGATGGAAAATCATGGTAATGAAATGTCATTTTCTGTGTAAAGATCTCCGAGGGTAAACATTTTCAAGGAATTAATTTATTGTGTGTGCTGACTGTAGTGAAACTGATGTTATCTCAGCTCTAGTATCGTGAGGACAGAAAGTGGTGAGTCAACAAGTACACTGCCGTGTTGTGAAGCTGTCCATTAAGGGGTTGGATCTGTGACGCAGTGTGCTGTTGACACTGCTGCTATCTGATTGGGTCTCACCCAGAGGACACACCTGTAGGTTAGCGAAGCTGCCGGTTCCTCTGACTGCCACGCGTGGCCTTGTGTCTGTTTCACCACTGACCTCGATCATTTGACAACCTCAACGTATCACGTACACGCTCACGTTGCTCAGAGGATCTGTGCTCCCGGGCTCAGTTAGCTGTTATTTGTGACATCTGTGGGAAATACCTGGGATGGCTGTGCAGTCTGAATCTACTTGTGAGTAAACCTCCTTTCTGTCATTTGAATAGTTACACCAGATTTGAATTTACATTTGAGCTTTTCACTTCCTTGGATCTGTTTTCTGGAATCGTAGTATGTTCTTTGTTGAAGTGTGAGACAGTATAGAAAGAAATTGATCAGTTATTGCTTTAGTCGATGTAAAGATAGAGCAGGGCATGGCCCCATGAGGACTTTATAGTCATTTAGGCTTTGGCAGGTACAGATTAAGGAAGCTTGATCTACTCTACCCTGAGAGGCCCTGTGTCTAAGCGGCAAAAATAAACTGGACCTCCTCCTCAGCTCTTTTCTAAAAATGATGAATGAAAGGGACATAGCTGTCAAACATGTGGGCTTATGTTGTGTTATATTGTGTGTTTTGGGGTTGTCATGCTGACAAAAGTATTTCTGAGTCATCAAGTTCTTGTTCAACTGGGCCTCAGGTCAGTTTAAAAGCCTGAAAAATGTCTTTGTCTCCATCTGCTGCTTCTATGTGGAAAGAGTGACAAGAGGTGTCAGTGCCACGATGACTCTCATGCTCAAGGATGCCAACACTTTTTATTTACTACAGATTTCAAGGATTCCCTAATTATGGTGCTAGTAGCAAAAGGCAGACTTGTGTTCCTGTGTTCCTCACATTCCTGCGTCAGCTGTAGCTTTAATCTGACTGAGGGAGCAACAGTTATGTGGATAGTGTGGCTTCTCTCTGTTTACCAACGCTCTTCTCATTTTTAAACTAAGAAGTTTCAAACAAACATAACTTAATCTATATTGACAATAGATTGCTATTTTTGGCTACATTTCATGAAAAGCCATTAGTTTTATCTCCCTGAGAAAATCCATCATGAACATGTCATTACACTGTACTGTCTTGTCCTTTTTTAAACTTTCTATAAACCCAAATTCAGTCTGACCAGCCTAGGAAACATCCTTTTCTCCTGCTTTCTAATTTCGTCTCGAACATGCCAGTAGGAGCTTATCTAACTCCCACTCACTGATTACATGTAATCAAATCACACAGTGCTCTGATGGAAATGTTCAGACACAGACTGCCTTGTTTCTGTGGGGGATGTTTCTGAGATTAAGGTTTTGACCTCGTGCCTGCTGGGGTGTTGTGTGTTTGACACTTCAATATGTAATGTTGTCCTGTGCCTTTTCAGTGTGTTACAAAAGGATTTAGGGAATTGTAGTAAAAGCATTTCTCATTAAGATTTTACTGTTTGGGCTAAACAATTAGGTGAAATATTATCAAAATTGCTAATGCAACCAAATCAGAGGAACTGCAAATTTTTGATAAAGGTAAAATGTGTGACACACCATAAATGTGCTATAGAGACATCCTGGACTACAAATCATAGTCTACACTGATGACTCATATAATAATTTGTAAATTTAATTGTATTACATTTGTTTGTGTATTGTTCAGCCCTAAATGTTACTATTACTCATAAATTTAGGTTATTGCTTCAGTGCTTTAACTGTACTCTTAATAATAATAAGTGTGAAGTTTATTTTCTTTTCTCCAGTTCTGAGAGCAGGCATGATGAAGTTGGAGCTTGTTGATACTATAGTCTTTAATAATTTAGCACCAGACGCTGGTGTAATAGAGGTTTGGTACCCGTCCCTAATTTTCACCCACACTTGAGGGTGGTGTGTTCAAAGTTTGGAAGTTAAAGTTGAAAAACAGTGGAGCTAATGTCTGAAACAAGTCTCATTAGTTTCCACGTGCATTTCATAGTTTAAAAGGACAATCCCAGGAGAGTCACCAAACACCTCCACTGTGTCACTTCCTCTTCTCCGCCTCTGAGCTCCACCCTGGCCAGGCTCACCTTCCACTTCTCGAGTTACCTTACCCTGCTGAGCCCGCCCCCTCGCCCTTCAGGGAGTAGTGTTTTGTCAGTCTGTGAAATGGTGCTAGCAGGGGGCCCCCTCACTGCATTGCAAATCCCTCAAGGCTTGATGGCTGCACCAGCCAAACCTCAAAGCTCGCCTACTGTGAACTTTGCCCCTGAAAAATCTGCTCTGAGGAATGAAAGGCATGTGAGGCTGCTGGATTACCTTATTGGCGTACCTTATTTATGAAGTCAGAGCTCCAAGAAGGGAGGGACCTGAGGAGTGAGTGAGTGAGTGTGCTTGTGTTTTAAAGTGAACGAGGGAGGAAGGGAGGGAGAGACCAAGTAACGCAGGCTGAAGGGAGGGGGAGTGCAAGACCATAGACACAAGACAGACTAAACGACGCAAGTGAGCAGTCAAGACAGTCTTGAGTTACAGGAGCTCTATGTCTGTTTGGAGAGGAGCGAGGTGGCTTTAGGTTGCCACGGGCCTTGGGAGAGGCAGGGCCTGGCAGGCCAGTGGGGACAGGAGCCGTAGCATGGGACACAGTGCTAGCAGTGAGACAGTGGCCCAGCAACCAGCCCAACACAACACGGGTGAGTCCAGGGGCCAGAGGCTCAGTCGAGTTTATGTTCACAGGAAACCTTTAGGTGTTAAGTATACTGTGTGTTTTCTAAGACATGGAAATGACTTGTGTGAGCATGTTTGGGTTTGTGTAGAATGGGCAGGTGATTTCAAAGCGAGAGAAGCTGGAGGGCGGCAGGCACAGACAGGTGTAGAAGAATGAGTGCAGATGGAATGTGGTGATTGTGAAATATACAACCACACAAACTTCACCGTGTCTGCACACAGCGCTTCATCTCCCTCTGGAAGCCTCTCTGAGGCGGGGGGGGGAGAAAAGATTTGAGGGTACAAGGCACCAACCGGCACCAACTGACACCAGCCCTTTACATGTGGATCTGCTTTAACTGAAATGACTTCACTTTTCAAGTCATGTTATCGTCAGCACAGTGAACTGTAAAGCCCCTGACTCCAGTTAAGCTAATAACAGTTCAAACACTGAAAACCAGTTTTTGCTGGATCTTCTCTCAAGTTGTATTTGCACACCTACAATTCACAATAACACAGCTGACAGCTGTTGAAATCTAGTATCTGTGTAATGCAGACTTTAATTTGGTCACAGCCTTGTTTGTTCAACAGAGACAATGGCCCATTAACTCACAGTTTGCTGGATCAATATTTGATTTGTGTTTTACTGTATGGTTTCAAACACTTTTCAACACTCCACTACACAAAACAAGCGGAATGGTAACATCGTCTTTGTTGTGTATTTGCTTTCTGTGCAAGATGTATTTTTGCCCCCGATGAGCTATTTTGTGTAGCTGGTGTCAACTTGTGATTGGCATGAGTCATATGGACAGCTATAACCAGAGGGGTGCAGGGTGTTGTGTTGGCGCCAGCTGGTTAGTACAGCTTTCATGCTTTTATTAGCACTTTGAGTTTGTGTGGGTGAACATTCACAGAAGTCTGCGTTGTTACCAGTGTCTTAGAGTCAGTTTATAAAAGCAGATCTGTAGCCTTTGTGTTGTGTCAGCGTTGTGAGATTTTTTTTATTTTTTTATTTTTTGTGTTTCACCTCATCTGTTAGGGGTCAATGTCGTTTTAATTCTCTGTTTAAAAAAAAAAAAAAAAAAAAAAAACTGTAACACAAAGTCACCACATCACACACAGCCAAGCCACATCAGTGTTATCCCAGTTCACTGCCATCCCACCCCTCCCAGTTTGATACCCACTGGTGTCTGGGTTATATGTCAGGAATAACTGTGAGGGCCAGGTCACTGCACAGAGTTCACTGCCCTCTGTCTTCCTGCATTTCAGCAATGGATTTCACACATACTGTACATTCAGCAGCCTGCTTCACTTCACACAGTGAATAGACAGCATAGTTTAAACATCTGTTGGCGAAATTTTTTAATGAACACGATCAGATGGTCATTGTAGGTTAAATGCCAATGACCAGATAAATGTGTGTCATGTCAAATTATCGGTCTGCAACTAACTACTGTTTTCATGATTGATTTGTATCCCAATTATTTTCAAATGATCACATCATTGCAGATTAAGATATCTGAATTATGTGTTTCTAAACAGTCTCAAACATAAACGTTGTAACGTAAATGTATATCAAATGTTGACCAAACAGACAAATAGAGAAACGGTGATCGCACATTAAAGGTCCCATGTTTTCTACTTTTTTGGGGTTTCTTTAGTATTTTATTTAAAGCTATGATATCCATAAAAAGACGCATTTGTAGTTTTAAGAACCAAAAACCATCTCGGTGTAGTTTTACAGCTCCTCATTCAGGCTTTTCTCTAGAGCACTATAGTAACAACAGGTCAGTCGGCCTCTCCTCTGATTGGCTCTTTTGAGCGACTGAATAAAAATATAGTGGATTTCACAAACTCTCAGAGAAACCTAATCCCGCAAAGTTCGTGGATGGTGGGTCGATGTCGGCTGGGCTTGGGGGGCGTGGCTGAGGGTGGTGACTGGTTAGTTGTGACATCACAAAGTTCCAGAAGGCCTGACAGCTGTTTTTTTTTTTTTTCTCTCTCTCTCTCTCTCTCTCTTTCACACTCCCGTTGACAACAGACCTGTCTCTAAACACCTCCTCCTCTGTGTGCACACTCTGAATCATAAGATAATCGTAAACAGGAGAGATTATTGTTTGTTTCCTCTTAGAGAAGCCAGTTACATTAGCTGCTATTCAACTGCTTGTGCATTTGTGGATAACATTAATGCTATTCCTTTAACTTTGCATCTGAATGTTTGCAGTTCAGATCAATGTTAAATATAAATAATTAGAAATATTTTCAAAGGATAAAATCAGTCTGGACCAAGAGAACATCCAGAAAGCTGAAGAGTCCGACCACTGTGACAAGCTGTTCAGTTATTGTGGGGTACTGTGCAGACACCGGCCTTTAGATGAGGACTGAAATTAGAAAGAACTAAACATGAGTTGAACCTAAAGATGGATCATTGAGAAGGACAGCTGAAATAATCACATAATCACAATCATTTTAATTTTAGTAGAAAACCAAAATGGGACTCAAAGGAGCCTGGTGTCCTGAGGTTTTCTCACTGACTCCTAATGTTGGCTACATTTATCTGTGACCTTGAAAAAAACTCATTCTCAGGATGCAGCTTTTATAGTGATAAGAAAAGCAAACAATCCACTTTAAATCCCCCAGTGTGACAAACCTGTTGAATCCATTACCAACCTCTGTTCTGTAAGCAGGGACTGACAGTCTGTCATTATGGTTGCGATGAAAGTAAACCAGGGATCCCATCTTTTCACTTTGTCGAGCACATTTTCTCATGTCTTGTCACTTTTACCCCTTTTTACCTCCATTGTTTATTTTGGTTTTCCTCATTCTCTCATTATATTTCATTTGTTTTTTTTTTTTTAACCCATCTACCACAACCTATACTGTGTCCGACTTTGAGTGACGTTAGTGTAAGACAGGTTTGATACTGTAATTATGTGGTATGAATGTGGTTGTTAATTTGTTTATATAATTTGTATTTTAAAGGAAGTAATCTAGTTATGCCTCAGAAATGACAACTTATCTTTCATTACAACAGCATCACTAGCGCAGTCAGTAATGATGCCGTAGGACCAGGAGAGGTTCTCTCGTGCTATTTTATACAGTATGTGTGGGTGTGAGGGTGTTTTGGACCCATTTGCTTGTTTTATTGTCCTCCTAAAATGAACAGAGTTGTGTTATACAATCTTGCAATGTGTGTATGGAAGTCATATGGCCACCTGCCAATGAAATGATTCTCTTAGCTCAAACTCCACATGATATCATTGCAGGCTTAATTTTCAGTTAAATTCAATTATATAGCACCAAATCATAAGCTGTGTTACCTCAAGGCAGTTTACAGAGTAAGGTTAAGATCTCGCAGTAAGAAGAGAAACCCACCAGTTCCCACCATGAACAGGAAAACCTCCTCTTCACAGTAAGAGCTGAGTCATCAACTATCTCAACCTCAGCCTCTCTCCCTCACCCTTGGAAACTCTAGGAACCACGGTTAACCACATTAAGTTTTCTATTGGGATAATATGAGCTCTTCATTAAGGACTTCATAACAAAAGGATTTTTATTCTGAACTTAACAGGGAGCCAGTACAGAGAAGCCAACACCGAGATATGATCTCCCTCTCTGTCTCCTGTCAGTACTTGTGCTGTACCAGCTTTTAGTTATTGAGACATCCTGATAATGGAATTTCACTAGTCCAATCTAGAGGTAGATGCATGGACTAGTTTTCACAATCATTTTGAGACAAGATGTTATTTTTGCAATATTGCAGAGGAGAAAGTGTGAGGTAAAGGACATGTCCTGGTCAGAAATGACCCCAAGGTTGCTCTAAGTAGACCAAGCATAATACGTCTCACTCCCTACATTTTGTTTCTTTTTCCATTTTGACTGAATGTCAGTCTTCCCTCCAAAAATGTCACGTTCACACTGTTGTGCTCATATGAGCTCATGCTCCCACTGAGCAGCTACACTGCCCTCCTGTACATTTAATTGTGAATTAGTGGTTAAGACCACCCTCACCTTCTCCGTGCACTTACACCACAGGCCTACTGCACGATTTTGTGCCTGCTGCCATGTTGCACAATGTTGTGTAACTGCTGCCCTGCAACTCATCGCATTAGAATTATAATAGTGGTTTCACACCTACTTATTGCTGGCTTTGATTCATGGTTTCTGCCACATTTGTAGCATGTTTGCTCTTTTTGTTTTTATTATTTTAGAAGTATTACTCTGGTTTATAAGAATAAGAACATTAAAACTTTTGATATTGAGGGTGACGTGACAAATGCAGAAGATGTTACCCATCACTACCATGGCAAAGATCGCATTTAATTCACACCACCCTGTAAATAATACCAGAAGAGACTGTGCCCATATTTTACTGTCTGGCACTCATGTGGCAGCTGGGACAGCTGAGCAGACAGTAAGAAAGGAATTTGGACCAGCCTTGTTTAGAGGTTTGGTCCTTTTTAGTGTGACCCGTTAATGAAGCAGCAGCTTAGAGTGGAAGCACTGTCCCATGTATGGACATAACTCAGCTAATGACTGTTGCAGAAAAGATGGACTGTTTTGTTTTTAACCATTGTCACTGTTCTTGCAGCCAAACAGCCAACTCCTGAATTAAAGTGTTGCATCTTACCACATGTTACTGAGCAGTTGTCATGTGAATATAAGACTACAGATTACATTATATTGTGCCCAGTTTGTATAAGAGAGGCTGTGATGAGTCTGAAGAATATGTGGGTTTTTGATTATGTGCAATATTAGGATCCATGAAGACACACGTTCATGAGCGATCTCTTGTTTGCCTGTCTTGTGCTCATGCAGATGATGAGGTCGACCTGCACAGCACAACAGGTGGTGGGGAAGACAGAAACTCTGGTGGGGGAACTCCTCCAACCAAACGCAAAGGCAAGTTCTCCAAAATGGGAAGGATCTTCAAGCCCTGGAAATGGAGAAAGAAGAAGCCAAGTGAGAAGTTCACAGAAACATCTATAGGTAGTTACTGCTTTCACTCCTTCACTCCACCTTTTTTGATCATTACACTACAGTTGATTCATTCATCGATTTGTCTTTTCAGCCTTGGAAAGAAAGATTTCCATCAGAAAAAGTCGTCAAGAGCTGATTGCAAGAGGGGTTTTAAAGGACATCCCAGAGAATGGTATGTAGAGCTCAGTTGTTTTTGTCCAAGTGTTTTCTGTGGATGAATCCATCTTTAATGACATTTACTTCACTGTTTGTGTGTTCATGGACAGAGAGCAATGATATGAACCACTCTAAAGCTCCACCAGTCAAAAATGGGCACCCTATGCCAATGGACGTGGACAAGGTGTCAGAAGCTGGGGTGCGAGTATCTCGGGGGGAGTCTGACATGAAGGTGAATCCCCTCAGGCTGCCTCAGGGAGATGAGCGTCGAAGCAGAGCGCCATCTGATGCGTCCCGGAGTAATCGGGCACCTCTGGACGTGGACTCTCACGCACGGCTTTCTGTGGATGTAGACAGACGAAGTCGTCTGCCATCAGATGTTGATAAGAGAGGAGGATCTTTACCCCGGGGGCCTCCTCAAGATGATAGATACCGCAGAGATGAGAGAAGAGAAGGAAAAGATGACAGGGAAGACAGAGGGAGGAGAGACAGGGAAGACATGGAAAGAAGGGACTGGCGAGAGGAAAGGGAAAGGGATGGGGGAGTTGACCGAAGGGAAGACAGAGACATCAGAGAAAGGCGAGAATGGAGAGATGACCGAGAGAGGAGAGATGAAAGGACAGACAGGAGAGATCGTGACGAGAGGGAACGGAGGGATCGTGACGAGAGGGAACGGAGAGATCGTGACGAGAGGGAACGGAGGGATCGGGACGAGAGGGAACGGAGGGATCGCGACGAGAAGNGACGAGAGGGAACGGAGGGATCGGGACGAGAGGGAACGGAGGGATCGCGACGAGAAGGAACGGAGGGATCGCGACGAGAGGGAGAGGAGGGATCGGGACGAGAAGGAACGGAGGGATCGGGACGAGAGGGAGCGCCGAGATCGTGAGGAGAGAGAAATGAGAGATCGGGATGAGAGGGAAAGAAGGGATCGAGATGAAAGAGAAAGGAGAGACCACAGAGACAGGAGAGACGACAGGGATCGGCGGCCTGAGAGGGAAAGGAGAGACAACCGAGATGACCGAAAAGATGACAGAGAAGAAAGAGAAGATAGAGATAGGAAAGATGACAGAGACAGGCGAGATGACAGAGAAAGGAGAGAGGACAGGGACAGGTGGGATGACTGGGCAAAGAGAAATGAAAGGGACCGACGAGATGAGCGGGAAAAGAGGGAGGAGGAGAAGAGGAGAGAAAAGCCGGATGACTCGCGGCCAATAGTCAGGCCCGTCTCTGAGATAAACTTGCGGCCTCCTCTACAGAAGAGCTCCTCAGAGGACACCAAGAAGGCTCGCCCTGCCTCAGAGGCAGACCGGAGGAGTACACTGCCCAGATACAGCCCATCTACAGAGTTCAGACAACGTTCAGGTATGATCTCCTCCTTAAGCCTGTAATTATCATACCAACTAAAAGGATGCTACAGTGTAACACTTCCCTCTCTGTATTTCAAGCAACACTTAAGGAAGCAGAGGAACTTTATTAGATACATTTCAGGTTGTGGCCTTCATTAGGATCATCCGACACCGGTTAATTAACTAAAAGGCTGCCACAGTCAAGTTTGCTGATGGCCAGGTTCTCTTTTGTCATTTGGGTTCAAATCTGAAACATTGCCAAGGTGGTGTTTTTTGCTTTGTCACCAAAGTCTTGTCAAATGTCCTTGTCTTGAAAAGACAAGGAAGTTTATAACTGACATTTTGCACTCTTTTTTACACATTAATAGCATAAATGGTTTTTATGCCTCCACAACCAAGAGTATGTGCATCCCATTCTTTTGAATACAATGTCTCAGTAATGCCTCGACAGAATTTCCTCAAACTTGGCATAAATATTTATTGGGACTCCAGCATGCACTGATTAGAATCTAGTGGTTAAAGGTCATTGTCACCTCACAAAACATATTTTTTGTTACTTATGACACAATTTGACTCAAATGTCAGGAGGATAAGATGAAGTGATGACCTTTTACCTTTTGGATAAAAGGTTAAAGGTCAACTCATAATGTTTTGCAAAAACACCTATGGCTGTTATTCCATGCATTATTCAGCGCAAACTCTTCTGTAAAAATATATATATTCAGGTTATATAAAAATCGTTTTCTTTCATATTTTCAATGCTGGAGATTGTTGATAGCACCCAAAACTTGGAGCATGATTAGTTACAGGTTCATTAAATGTCTTTCTCGCTCAGTGATTGTGACACATTTATAGTTCGAGTTTCCAAATCCTTTTTCATTATTTGTGCCGCCATTGTTTCCCTATAAGAGCTTGA
This sequence comes from Rachycentron canadum, assembly GCA_038496675.1. Taxonomy (NCBI): domain Eukaryota; kingdom Metazoa; phylum Chordata; class Actinopteri; order Carangiformes; family Rachycentridae; genus Rachycentron; species Rachycentron canadum. Next base: position 19,447,492 of record CM076663.1, on the reverse strand, counting down.
TGAAGCTCCCCATTGTCTGTATGTGTCAGAAATTGAATGTAAGCACAGTTACTGTGGGTTTAATGTATGTACATGGTGCTATCTTCATGTTTGGCTCAGCCCTGTGGTGTAATGATAATGATGCTGTGACAATCTAATGAATCAGATCAGCAGGGAAACACCTCAGCAACACACTCAGCCTGTCTGACTGTGGCAGCAACTTTGATGTTTGAAGTGATAACTAAGTGTGGTGATGTTAAGATGATGAGCAGTGATTTGATGACAATGAAGCCAGTCAGTAAATTGTATAATACAGAGAAGACAAGACATTTTTATTATTATGGACATCAAATAATAGTGAATCTTCATGCCTTTTTTCCCATTAAATACTCAGTACTTGTTCATATGAGAGACGTCATCAGTGAGAAACTAAGTACTGTCCTCCGCCTTGAGGCTGAGTTTTCTTAGTGAATAGTTTAGTGAATATTTTGCGATGATGAAATACCAACACAACCTGATGGTGCTGTAAGGTTTTGTGGGTAAATGATTGAAGTGTGACTGTTGACAGGGCTAATGAAGCTGAAACAGTAAAAATCAGGCTTTGATACATGGATTTCGGTGAACATGAAGAAAGAATCACCGTGCTGCTTTGAGCTTTCTCCGTGTCTGCTGTGTTTAATTCATGTTACTCATCATCCTCTGAAGCTCTCAAACATCTGCTTATATTCCATGGTTCCCCTAAACTTTATAATCCCTCAGTGTTATGTATGTGATGACCCCTTTGTAGATGCTTTGTAGAACCCTTGTTGTGACTGTAATGTAGGTTTGTGTGTGTGCCCCTTCTGTAGAGTCTGCTGTTGTCCGCTCCACCACCGACCCTCATCCAACACAAGACTCGCAGCAGGATCCTCCCCCACCCAAACAAGCTCTACTCCCCCCAAAATTCCTCACTGCTTCTTCCACCGAGTCCAGCAGGAGTCCTACCCCCTCTTCCTCATCATCTTCTTCCTCCTCAACCTCCTCCTCGACCTCTGCTCCTGTAGCTGTGGCCAAGCCGCCAAGGACTGTCTCCCTAATAGCAGATGACCCGCCTCGACCCCCCCTCCCTGCTTCTTCCTCGGCAGACTCTGACACGCCGCCCCCTGTCCCTCCCCATGCCAAGCAGCCTCCTGTTCCTCCACCCAAACCCAGCAACCGCAACAGCAACCCTGCACTGCTCGGTAAGTTTGTCAGCGTCTGCTCCTGCAGTTTTATTGGACACATAAAATTGGCCTCACTCTATAAACAGCTACTTTGGTCTTTGTATCTTTCTGTGTGCTAATAGTCAAACAAGCTCTGTAGAATTTTAAGGGCTGGAAAACTGCACTGAGAAAGAGAGAAATAACGGTTTTAAATTGCACGTCAAATGGGCTTCAACAACCACCCCCACAGACAGCAAGTCATCACTTTGCTAGTCTGTCGTAAAAACTGCTGTGGCAGTTGTGTCAGCTGGGCTGTAAAAATGTATTAGATGTTCTGACTTCGACGCTTGAAAGTTCGCAGCCTTTTACACAACTGTGCATAAGTTCAAACAAACTGATGTTCTACGTTTAGCTTGAACTTAGTGGAGTAGTGTAGTTACACTAAATAAAAACAGGTTGCAGGAGTTAAAACAGAGTGGAGATAGAAGAAGTTGTTCCTTATTAACTGTCGTCACCATTGGATGGCTGAGACAAATTCAGTTCAAGAAACTGTATTTGTCACCAGTAAGCAATTTAAAGGCCACATAGAGTAGAAATTAAAAACACAAACAAGACAATGACATGAAACAAAAACGAATAACAAAATGAGTGACATTAATAATGCAAATAAATAACTGTACACATAAATAACTGACTGACATTTTGATTTAAAAAATTAGGTGTATAAAATAATAAGATGCATATACATAGTATAGGTACATATTCGGTAGATGAACATGGATAAAAGGCAACAAGGTCATCGTGGAAGTCACTGTATGCGTGTGTGATACAGGAGCACATTACCTGCGACACATCCATCTCTTGATGTTTGTGATGACACTGACATTCTGTTCACTTGAGATTATAATATCCACCGGACCAATTAATAATCCACTGAAATATATATATATATGGTGGAAATCTTTGTTTGACTTTAGTTTTATTTTTAAGATCGGTCTCTTTACACATCACCTCTGTTATGGGAGCTTGGTCTAAGCATGCAGCATTTGTATTGGCCGATGCCTCATTTACTCTATGGGTATCAAAGTCTGGCATTAAATAAAAAGGCAATCCTCAATGTTATCAAACCAATTCATTTGGTCTGTGAATGTATCAAAATTCAATACCCACCTGGATTATAGTTCAGTACAACACTAGAAACTTAATTTAGAGGATGTTGGTGTAAAAATATGTGGAGCCTCATCAATTTAATTTCATTTTTCACAAAGCACAAACATGAAACAGAGCATCTTTTAGTCACTGTGTGAATGACAGTCTAATGTAGTTGCAGTGTAAATGAGACTGTGGGTCTGAACACGGTTGTTGATTCATTGTGAAACTAACGAGTTACAATGTTGCAGAGTGTTTACTAGCAGTTATGGACCCCAGCTCTGAACATGGATTTAATTTTTTCATTTTTTCTAGCCTGAAATATTCTTGTAGATCAAAGACGCTTTTATTCAAACAAATCTACTGTTGTGAGGCGTCTCCTCAGGTTGGGATTTACATGGCATGTTGGGTGTGCAAGGTTAGTGCCTACACCTGTTTCAGAGATGAAGGTGATGTTTGTTGCTGCATATTTTCTTAACAGACTTATTCATCTGTGGGTGGTGTGTGGATTAAAGAGGAGCTGGATGCTCCAGGTGATATTCTTTGGAAGCACAGCACGTCTTGAAAAAAAGTGGTGATGCAGAACATTGTTCTCCCCCTAATCTTTGACTGAAATAAAGTTATTGATAGGTAGATTTCATTTGTGGTTTGTATTGATGATTTTTAAATTATCCCAGCAGGATTTGGAGATTGCTTTTTAAATGCACCACTTATTGCAGGGTAGTCATTTGAAAACTGAAAATGAAGAATAAAACACTTGTATCTGTGCGTAATGGCTAAAGTTTATTTTCCAGTGGGCTAAAAGTTGTCACTGTTTCCATCAACCTTGTGTCTCTAAAATAAAAACCAACATCCACATTTTCAAGGCCTTTTGGTAGTGACTGTAATTACCTTGAGTCCTTCCCTAATCTCAGTGCGAGGTGAATATCTCAGTGAGTCTGTGGCTCGTTGCTGCGTGGGTGTTTTCCAACATGCTGCCTGTGTGTATGTGTGTGTGCAGCCACTGGTCTCTGGGGAGGGAGGAAGGGCACGCTCTGGCTTGTATTTTTGTGATACCAGCACTTCTCTGGAGGGCAGATAGAAACTGATGGGCTTTTAGTATTTCATATCCTTTGTCCCAGCATGCCACGGCTGCTCTTGTTTACAGCCCGTCCCGTTACTGTGTGTGGCGCTGACACATTCCACTAACGTTTGTTGAGTGAAGTTTCTGTACATGTGTCAGTACATTTCATTTCACCCAGTTGCATCCACAGTCTCCAGGTGTTTGTGTGTTATTTTCACACATACATATGCCTCATGCAGGTTTCTGTTTTCTATTTTTCCCCTTTCTGATGTGATGGACTGATCTGATAAAGGCTGTAACTACCATTGATACCTGGGAAGAAATCAGATGAGCATACATTGGCAGATACACTGTTTTTTTTACTTCAACACATGATCATGATGTGGATTATTTTTTTAGTATTTATTATTTTATTTATTTTCAGTATTTTTATATTTTGATTTGTTATTTTAAAGATGGCTGAGGCACAAATTAAATAGGGCCTTTTATGGTGTAAAATCAACTTGTCAGAGCCCTCCTGGTAAGTTGTTGTTACTTGTTGGCACATTTAGACACCAGTACTAGCATATCTGCAAAAAGATAACATCAGCCTAATTGCTGTTATAAGGATGAATTAGCTGGAGGAAGTTAAAGTGGAGTTTCCCTGACAGACCAGTTTTAGCATTTTAAACGAGCAAGAATGTAAGAAAACCATCAAATGAAATTGTGATATCTCATGAGAACAGGAGAATTAACAAAAGTATGTTTGCTTTAATCTTGTGCTGAGATATTTCACCACAGTTTCACCACCAAAGTTGTTTATGATCTAAGGTTGGATGTATGATCTGCTTCTGGACAGTGTAAAAAAAGAGAAAAAAAACGTTATCTGAAACCGCTTGTATTCTCTCCCAGCTTGGAATGTAAACCCAGCCCCCCCATCCCTGACTTCTCCACTCATTTTTGCCAGCTTCCTCATTGAACAGGGGCTCTAAGGCCAGGCAGCCTTGTTACTGGACCAGTTGGAGACGCCAGAGTGAGCTTGGCCTCTACCTTTCCCTGCCCGTGTACCTGCAGCACAGGGTGGGAGGGACCTTCTCAGGTACCCAGCGGGGGCACAACATCTCAACCTGTCTTAGTAAAGCCTGCAGACTGGTGGTCCAGATCCACCAGCTTCAAGCATCTGGAAAACCTCATCTTCATTTTTAACATGTCATCGCATGTGTATTGGAGGCATTTGAGATGTTTTCACCTCAACTAACTTACTCTAAATGCTGCCAAGAAAACATTGCATGGAAACTGGATGTTTGTCTAGTGCACTGTCTACTGGAGTGCATTGAATGTGTTTGTTGATCCCAGAGGATGTTCATTAAAGCCTGTTGATGTGTGCGTGAAGCTCAGCTGTAACAGGACCGTCTGTTTTTCTCCCAGACTAAAACTCGTTTCATTGCGTTTGTGCTTAGTTCTGTTAATAAACTAACTTCACTACAAAGTGAATGTGCATCTTCACATTCTCCCTGCAGGTAGTTTTTCTGAACTTTCTTGTTTATGGCTGAATACTGATTATTGTTGTTGGCTGGTTTATTCACAGCGGAGCTTTCACAGGCCAGCAGTGGCGTCATCATAGTTCCAGCTCCTGCTAAGCGCTCACCACCGACCCCACCAAAGAGGATGACCCCTGTCACCAAGCGCTTCTCCGTGGAGCCTTCCCCTCCCGGTCAGGCCCCAGAGTCTGCCCCCACTGACCCGGCTGCTGCCCCTGCTGTCCTTAAAGGAGATGACAGCGAGGACAAAACAAATATGGCAGCTCCTCAGACCTTCACCGACCCTCTGTCTTTACTGCCGTCCCACATACCTCCGTCTCCTCCCAGGGTGCAGTCGCTCCAGCCGCCCAGCAACACTTCCTCTGCTCCCGTGGCCACAGTGCAAGTGGATCCGCCCAGCCCAACCACTGAGCCTCCCAGCCAGCCTCCTGCCATCCCCCTACACGTCCTCATCCAGAGAGCCCTCGCCAGCCCCGGCCCAGCTCAGCCCAACCCAGATGGCTCCCAGAGAGCCCACTCACTGCTGTTTGAGTCTCCCCCAGATTTCCTCACAGAGGTCGGGGGAAACTCACGGCATTCTCTTCCAATCACCATCGAACCTCTCAGGCTGTAAGTCCTATATATTCTTAACATTGCGTGTATATATAACGACACATCACTGCTTTAAATGTTGAGAATAAATGGCAGCAGCTGGGAGTTAACGCAAGTATTATCACTTGTAGTCCCACAGACTTGCACAGTGAATATTTCGAACGTAGAAGAGCATCTACCACTTCAGGAAACTGCTATTTCAGTGGAGAAACTTGTCTTGAAAGCAGATTGAAAAGGTTCAAGAAGATTACTGTTGTATATGTGAGATGAAAGCTGCTGAGGCACAGCTCTCTATAGTACCTCAAAAGAATGAGAGAGACCAGTCACCAGTTTATAAGTGACCATCGATCAAGGTGTCTGGGGGTGACAGTGCCAGTTGTAAATGATAAATTAACAATATATAGGATTGTAGTTCCCAAAACGTCCCTGGTATAGAGTCGAGGAGGCAGGTAGTAGATTTAGGAGCCAGTGATAGTGGGGGTATATGGGATTCATCATAATGCTCAGCTGTAGATTCTGTGTGTGATTAACTGCAGAAAGCCTTTGGACCCAGGAGCCATACAGAGATAAAAGAAATCCAGGGTTGTATTTACAGACCCGCTACAAACTGAATGGAAGTAGAAAGCGTTCAGTTTTTGAGTTGCTTGGCTTCAGACCAAACCCGGAGTTTCTGGTGTGAACAAGTTTCAACCCACAGTGACGTCACCTCTTGGTTAGCCAACTGCCAATATGATGCCTCCAGTTTGTAATTTGGCTGTCAGCCGTCCTGGTTTTTTGAAACCGGTGCAAACCATATTTGGAGGAGAAGGAGGAGCTGAGGAGGAGTGAGGGGTGGATCTGACCTGCTCTGGACTCTGTCCTGATTGTGTGGTACAGTCTGTCAATCACACAGTAGCCACGCCCTAATTTAATCCCCTGCTTTATGATCTATTTTCCTCTGAGAGCATAATTTATAACCAGTGGAGTCGCCCCCTGATGGTCATTAGTTAGAATGCAGGTTTAAGGCTCTGCAGCATTGGCTTCACTTTCCAACCCCAGAGTTGACGTCTGTATATACAGACTATGGTTGTGCACCAGGGCGCAGACCTCTCTGACTGTACTTAGACATGTAACTGAGTCCAGTAGACAAAAACTAGCTGTGTTAGGGTTAAGGTTCACCCAGCTTAGAAAAAGACATCAATCCTTTCTTTCGTGTGTGTTTGACCCGATGGTTGTCTGTTGCTCCAAGGCTGCCAGTAGCAGAGCAGCGTACATCAGTGAATCTGTATCTTGTTCAGCTTCATTTCCTCAGAAGCCAAAATGGTTGACAGTTGCCTGATGGTACTTGTCTGAAGACCAGGTGAGAACATCAGGGCAGTGAGTGGTTTACGAGGAAGGTGTTAGTTTGTTCTGAACCCGCAACATAACAGAAAAACAGCAGAGCCTGTGGCCCCGAGCCTCTTCAGCACAGTCACAGCTGTCTCTGTTTTAGGCCAGAGGACGATGACTTTGACATGGAGGAGGAGATGAGGAAGCTCCACCCTCAGAGGCTGCCACGCCAGCCTGAGCTGGAGCCCCGCAGCAGGAGGGGTTTGATTGGAGACCCCAGAGTCAGCGTCATCCCAGAGGGTAGAGGCCCCGGGGACAGCGAGGAGGAGTCAGACTCTGATGGCCCCATCCTGTACAGAGATGATGACGATGATGATGACGATGAGGAGGGACCCCCAAGTAAGTTTTGGCTTACAGAGACAGTAGATACAAGTTTTCTGAAAAGTTTGACAAGACAACTATTTTGATAATAGGTGAATTACTGTCATGAAGACTTATCTGTAACTTCTGTGGAGATTGAGCACTGGACTCTGCGAGTTTGTGGAGCATCTTTCATATATTTTCAAAAAAATTTTTTTTTTTTTTCTTTTTTCAAAGAATCTGTTCTGGTTGATGCTACTTTCTTTTATCTTCACAGCAACATTCACATCACAAAAAATAATTAAAATGACTCAAGTACTATACTTAAAATTAGTGATACATTAAGCTTCTGCTCCACTACATTAGAAGGAAATATGGTATTTTGTTCTGAGTTTAAAAATCCTGTAATATGTTAGTTTATTTTATTATATGCCTAAAGTTACTGAATGAATAAAAGCAGCTTTACCATCGTGTTTAAATGCTGCTTGCCTGTAAATGCATTAGTCATTCAAAACAATCCAGGAGTATAATGTATACGAATGCACCAATGTTGGACACCATAATGTGACTTTTACCTTCATACTTTTGATACATTTTGTTGATAATGCTTTTATACTTTCAGTGAAGGTTTGAATGGAGGACTTAGAGAATTATTTAGCGCTGCACTGTCGCTCGCAACAGGCTTAAAAATCTAACACAGAAAGGATGATTAATATTCCTGATCAACAAGCTCACTTTCTTCCACTGTCTTCTACCTAGTAATGTAAAGGATAGAGAGCTGAAGGCTGAGGACTATTTACTGTTTCTAAATATAAAACCCTCCTTTGTGTTGGTTACAGCCCTTTGTGGTGTTTTTTATTTGTAATATATAGCACAGTTTTCTAATTCCTAAATATACAGTTAGTACAGCTTCATCTTCAGCACCACGGACAGCTAAGGCTAACAGCTGCTTTGGGAACAGCATTCATAGAAGAAACCTCATCATTAGCACAGTCCGTGTGTGTAAGTAGATGTGTTGTGTGTGTAACAGGTGGGCTGGCGAGCCGTGTGAAGAGGAAGGACACGCTGGCCCTGAAGCTGGAGAGACAGGAGAGGGAGGAGAGGGATGCTCAGGAGAACCACGACAGCATGAGCTGGCACAACAGGGAGCAGTGGGTGGCAGTGAGGAACAAGATCGGCACGACACTGACGCGGTAAAGGACCTGTGTGTGTGTGTGTGTGTGTGTGTGTGTGTGTGTGTGTGTGTGTGTGTGTGTAAACCTTATTGTTAAATGTAGCAAGTCACTGTCATCCATCTGATACAGCAGCTGTCATACAGTTAGACTGATCATGTCCATCATTGATAGTGTGAATTCACACGGTGTGAGAAGGTCCATCCATTGACCTATGATCCGTATCAGCCTTTAAAACAGTTCATCAACAGTGTTGTCCATCTGCAGGCGGCTAAGTCAGAGGCCGACGGCAGAAGAGCTGGAGCAGAGAAACATTCTTCAAGGTGAGACTCTTCCTCCATCTTTTCTTCACCCAGGTGTTTATCTCCTCAGCAGCACAAAGTCAAACTTTTCATCTTAAACTCAGGAGTCATGAGTCATTCGACGTCTTGCTAGTGTTTTTTTTGTTTGTTTGTTTTGTTTTTTTTTTCCCTCTCTTTGGTGTGCGAGTGTTTTTACCTCAGGCATACTGTTACTCACTATATCAGGCTGAAGATCTTCGGCATGATTTCAATAATTAAGTGACTTCAGGGACCAGATTTATAAAGTTGGTTCTTGCGGGCAGAATGTATGACCCTGTGCTCACTTCAGTCCAGGCGTACAAGTATCTCCAATGATATAATGGAAAAACAAATCAGAGACTGAACCAAATGTCCATCCTTTTAAGCTTTTTCTTGGTGTGTAACAGTTTAAATTATGGCTGTCAAATACTCATTGTAATCTTATTTTAATGGCTCTTGTGAGCCCAAGTATATTATTCCTTTTATTTATTATGTTTTGCTGTTCCATCACTTCATGCTTGATCTTTTCATTTTATCCTTTTTTATGAAGAAGATGAATCTCAGACTGAAGATGAATCTCAGACAGAGATGACGGGTGTTTAATGTCTCATTTACTCATTTGTAAAACCAGCGCAGTTCACAAAGAGCTTGTTATCTCATTAATAGTTAAATATTTATCTTCCAGTTGCCAATTTATTAGGTACTCTGGGATAAAACTAGAGCACTACAATACAACAATAATGTAATAAGCTCCATTATGAGGATTATAATGTTCAGAGTTGTTAAACTGCCCTGGGACGTACAGAGAAGTGTATTTTGTCCACACCATTTATACAAATTAAGGTTGACAACAGCACAAATTATAGCCTCCAAAATGACCATGAAAATAAATCGGCACCTATGAAGTGGATTCAATAAAAACTGATTGTAATCCTCATGAAGATGATTTATTGCCTGCTGTATTTTAATGCAGCTGTTATCTAGTTTTATCTCTGTACCTAATAAATTGCCACAACTGTAGATTCAATATTAATTATTATTGACAAATAGAGAATTAGTATTTGTAAACTTATACTGGCCTTGACGTGGACTTACTTCATCACTGGAGGAACATGCAGTGAAAACAATCGACAAGGAAAATATTAAAGACAATTTAATGTCTGTATATGTCATTTCTGATCTGCAGCGTTTGAGTCTCTGTTAAACTTCAGATGAGTCTGTGCAGGTTTTGCACAGGCATCTTTGGGACACACTACTAGTTATGTGAAAGTATGTAGCCACTGACTGTCGTTAAATGTTTCTCAAAAACTGCTTGTCAAAAATGATTTGACACATTTGCACTTCCTTTCCTGACAGGAGTGAGCTGGTCTTGAGAAAATCATGGTTCATTCATGTGGATGATTTATAGTCAGAAGCCAATGTGAAAATGAATTGAATCACATTGCAACTAAAAGGCAATAACATCCATACAACACAGGCAGTTTAGAGCAGACTGAGATGGTAGTAAAACTCAACTTGGACCCCAGAACCAGGTCTGAACAGAATACCTCCCAGAATCTGTCAGCATGTTTTGATCCAGGATTCATTCCTCCTCGCTGTGTCTCGCTTGTCCTCAGACAACCGGGCCATGACAACGCTTCGCACTCGTGCTACAACAATGCAGCACCTTGTGCACAGCGAGGCAGTGATTAGATTCCTGTTACCGCGGCGAGCCGACAGCAGCTCAGATGAAATCTGAGTGACTGGCCTCAGTGTTTCTCCTCACTCATGGAATGTGTTTTCCTCCTGCAGCCAAGAACGAAGCCGATCGGCGATTAGAAAGATGCGAGATCAAACGGAGGCTCACCAGAAAGGTCAGGACACAAAGTAACCGTGTCATACGTTTGGCAGTATATCTTACCATCACTATCATGAACAACTGGCTTCACTACCCCTGTTCATTCTGCCACCAGCTGTCCCAGAGGCCCACAGTGGCCGAACTGCAGGCCAGGAAGATCCTGCGTTTCCACGAGTACGTCGAGTGCACCCATGCCCATGACTACGACCGGCGAGCAGATAAACCCTGGACCAAGCTCACTCCTGCTGACAAGGTGAGACTTAGCACCTCTCTTTATACTTACAGAGCTCCTGTACCTCACAGCTTCTTAGCAAGAGCCAGCCTAAGCCCAACAACAGCTTTTACTTGGGTCAACTCTGAGAGGATTTGCATTCCAAGCAGATTCAGTATCGACTGGTGCTGGGAAGAATCCCAGGAATGCAACAGGGACGCTGCCTAATAACTGGGACCAGTTTTACCAAGTGTATGAAAATACATCAAAAATTATGTGTGTTAAAGTTGGAAGCAACATGACTTCATTGACGTGTTTTTATAAAATAATATTAAATAAATATATATATATATGGATGATATGATAAAGTTGTTCCTGCTGAAGAGCTGTGTCTTTCATGTCTCCTCTCAGGCTGCCATCCGCAAGGAGCTCAATGAATTCAAGAGTTCAGAGATGGAGGTTCACGAAGAAAGCAGGATCTATACCCGGTCAGGCCCATACACAGCACCACATCACCTGATCTCTAAATGTAGCCAGCAGACTCCACAATTATGTATTTGGAATAACCTAACTTTGACCTTTTCCCTTTCTTTCCTCCAGGTTCCATCGGCCTTAGCCGTCTGTGCTGACCAGTGACGCACTTAGAACAGAGTACCCCCACTATAAACTGAACATGTGGCCCTTTTTTTTTTTTTTTCCTTCTTTTTCTTCACTGACTGCCTGCTAACACTCTTCAGCTTGAAGACTCCCCACTGTCACTGATAAACTGGAACCAAAGCGAAAGAAGCCGCAATCAGTTCAACCACAGTTGCTTCTCAAACACGCTTCCAGTTCTTAGACTGTGGAATTCAGGACACAGAGGAGTTTGTTTGGCACCGGGTGCCAACACTAAAGGGTGAGGAGTCCTCCCACCACTGGGGGGGTGGGGCTCAGAATGAGTTGGATTGAACTGACAGGGTAACTCCTGGAGGGTTATTACAGGGTCTCCCTCAGTGGTTGCCCCTCTTGCCATGCCTTTATCTGCCTTCATGGTACAGTGTCTCACTTCCTGGCAGAGCAGGAAGACCGTGCACATAAAGAGATGATCATAGTACTGATCATGTTTCCACTGAGTCTGTTTAAACACTGTTAATATGTGTATGTTTGGTACTACAACTGTTTACCAGCCTTATTCTTCGTGCGATCTAACACACATTTAAGATGTAGACAAAATGTGAAAGCCGTTGGTGCAGCCGCGTTCGTCTTATTTAAACCTCAGTTGTAGCTTCTTCTGAATCAACAGTGGAGCTCTGTGTATAGCTCCTCAGAGCACTGATTCCTATCTAATAGCCTAATATCAGTGCATTTTTACTGTACTTTTTTGTATCTCTCTTGTATCACTGAAATGATTCTCATCGAGCACATATCACTAAATTATCTTCTAATAAGGCACCTTACGTTCCTTAATCAGGTGTATAGAAAATTTAAAGATTTCAAGCCTCAAATTCTTTTGTTTATAATTGAATTATTAATGCAGGAAAATGTACATATTTTTATTTTCCTGGCTGTTTTATGGTACTTTATATATGCAAGTCACTAGACGGCTGCAATTGTATAGATTGATATGTAGATTTGATTGACTTTATATTGTATATCTACAGTAATGCTGACATGTTTTAATTGTAAAGTCATTCTGAAATGTTTTTCCAAGTAGAAATGGTACATAATTATTTTTTTTTTTTTTTTGATACAGATCTTTGAACGTTTTGCAACCACACTGTATAAATGAACAACCCACTCAGAAATTACAATAACCTGTGATTTTCACTTCAGCATGTGATTATTCCAGCGAGTCCACTCACTACTGTCGCAGTGATTTTTGAATGAATGATGTGTGAAGTATATGGCCTCCTAAAATGACCACATGAGGGCAGTGTAATATAAATCCACAAACCACTCACCACCACCCCGGTGCCTAAATCCTGTAATGTGGTCTAAGATAGTCAAAGTCAAGATTAAAATCATTTCTGCCCTCACAGAGTCCTGAACCAGTGAGCTTCACTGTCCTTAGTCCTCCACTTATCCTTCAGATGGTAACTGAACGTCACATGATAATCGCAGCACAGTGACGAGGGGGATAAACCTTTAATGTGTTTCACTTGTTTTAGTGTCATCTGATCCTGTTGCAACAAAAAGTGTGTAATTATTCAGATTATAATGACTAAGCAGTGAATGTACTTTTATTTCAAAACACAATCATTATAGAGAAATGTCAAAAACATGTGAACGTGTGGATGTTTCAACAAATGTTTTTAGATTCTTTATCACACACCATCAGGGATATTCAGACTTCAAGTAATTCAGGAGCAGAAGGAGACCAAACATTCAGCCAGAGTCCTAAAGAACAAGAGTCCTGCAGCCGAGTCCTGCAGCTGAGTCCTGCAGCCGAGTCCTGCAGCCGAGTCCTGCAGCCGAGTCCTGAACCTAACTTCATGGAGTCAGTCAGGGATCACATGAAAAGACAGAAGAGACTCAGCCCCACCAGATATTGATTTCAAGTGATTTTCTTACTTCCCTCACTTTGTATGAATTATTGAGTACATACAGACACAGAAACACCAGTCAGCCACATCATTATGACCACCTGCCTAATATTGTGTAGGTTCCCCTTTTGCCTCCAAAACAGTCCTGACCCTGGAGGCCTGGACTCCTCTAGACCTCTGAAGCTGAGCTGTGGTATCTGGACCAAGACGTTAGCAGCTGATCCTTGAAGTCCTGAAGTTGTGAGGTGGAGCCTCCATGGATCAGACTTGTTGGTCCAGCTCATCCCACAGATGCTGGATTGGACTGAGATCTGGGGACTTTGGAGCCAAGTCAACACCTTGAACTGGTTGTTGTTCCTCAAAGCTCCTGAACCATTGTTGCAGTGACAGGGAGCATCATCCTGCTGAAAGAGGCCACTGCCATTAGGGAAGACTGTTTCCATGAAGGGGGGGACTTGGTCTGAACCATGTTTAGGGAGGTGGGACGAGTCGAAGTAACATCCACATGAATGGACCCAAGGTTTCCCAGAATCTCCCCATACGCATCAGTGAACATTGGCCGCCCCTGACCCTGTCTGTGGTCCAGTGGTTTTCCCTCCTTGGACCACTTCTGGTAGGTCCTGACCACTGCAGCCCAGGAACATCCCACAGAGCTGCAGTGTTGGAGAAGCTCTGACTCAGTCGTCACATCACAACTTCAGGACTAAATGTTCAGCTGCTGCCTGATAGATCCACCACTGTCAGTGTGATGATGTTGTGGCTGATCAGTGTACAAACATACAGTATATATCAGTGATCTGTTCAGCCGTCATACTGCTTTTAAAATACCTAGTTTATCACATACTAGGGAAAACCTTGCTGAACCCCATCATGTCCCTGTTACATCAAATAACATCATTTTGTCTGTCAGAAGAGATGTTACCTTCAATACACGACAGTCTGAGATGAATCTGGTAGATGCCTTCCCAAGACTCTTCAGTTTTTACCATGAAGGGATCTATTTGTGTTGCTATCTCATTACGGCTGAATGTGAACTTCACAATCCATCTTTCCTTCTTTGTTGTTTCAAACACCAAAGGGAACATTGGAAGATACCTGCCTGATGTGATTAACTCGTTTTATCTCGGATGTAGTGCCACACGCTTTCGTGTGTCGGAAGTTGTGTCAGAAAGGGATAATTCAGGAGGAAATGAAAACAATACCTTACAATTTACAAAAGACTGTGCGTGTTAAGTCCTTTAAAATTAGTGACTCAGTGTCTCCGTGAGCCCTGATGGAGAGCGAATCGTACCAGGTCAACCTATGGCTTTGATGAGGTGTATCAGGCCCTTCATAGTCTGGTTTAAATGAATCCTATAATTATGAACTCTGAGCATGTGGGTCCTTATCAACAGATTGTGAGAAGACTTCTCATCTCTAAATTGGTTGGCTGGTTTTCACACTGTCAAGCTGTTTCTGCAACAGAACATGTGTGGAACTAATTAATCTGCCGACATCCTGGCCAGACGCCTAAATGTAGCAAGAGAGCGGGAACAGTGGTACTTGTGCACATCTTTAACTTGTTTTCATCCGCGCATGCAACATGGGATGGGGGATGGCAACAGGGGGTTAAGGTTCACCACTTTAGTCCAGGCTGAAATGGCTTGACAAACCATCACATCAGTTACCATTGAACTGTGGTGTAGATATTAATGATCATTCGTGGAGTTTAACAGTTCTGGTTTTTGGTCAAATATCTTAGCAACAAACAACTACAAGTTTGTAATTTTGACGTCGCCATCTTGTTTGTATGAAACCAGAAGAAACCATATTTGGAGGAGAAGTATAGGATACAACCTGACTACAACCAGTGGAGTCGCCCCCTGATGGTCATTAGATAGAAGCAGGTTTAAAGCTCTTCAGCATTGGCTTCACTTTACAGACCCTGAGTCTACGTCCATTTTTATGAACAGAACCTTTGGTTCGGAGGTTCATGGTCCTTAGAGGATAACTTCCAATGCACTGATCATCTCATCACATTCCTCTTGCATCACTCTGAGGTTGACATTTCTGGTTTTCATTGAAATATCGGAGAAACCATTGGATGAATTGCAGTGAAATTTTGGTTCAGATATTCGTGACTCCCTTTTGCTCAACTGCTTTTGTGGATGCTTGCACTCTGTTCTTATTGCTAATAAATGATAAAAGTTAGCATGCTATAACAGGCTGGACTTGCATGGAACTTGGTAAGCATTATGATATTACATTTACGATGCCTTTGTGAGCATGAAGGTTAAATAATAGCTTTCTGATTAGCCATGCTCGTGGTATGTTTCCCCCGGATGCCAGCAAAATGATTCTGGTTAATACAGGTGATAGATTGTCAGAGGCCTGGTTTGGTGTACTCCCAGATATCCTTGCTAGCTGCCTGAAGATGCTGCATTGGACAGTCTGGCACCGTCATTAGCTCACAATTTAAAACGGTAATAATGAGCAAATGTCAGAGTGCTAACGCGCTAACTCCATTGTTGTTTGCCGTGTTGTCAGTGGAGCCAATCTGTGGGGACACTAAACAAGCAGCCACAAATAAAAACAAAAATCAATCAGCTTACTTGTAAACACACAGAGAATGCAAGACTTGCTTTTGACAGGAATATGATTAATATCCTTAATTTTGCATTGTGAAGATAAGTCGTACTCGAAATGCTGGGCATTATATTCACAAAATAGCTCGATAATGTGTCACAAAATAAAAGCAGAGTGATTGTACCTCTTTCTGCTCCAGTAAAGCACAGAAAATGACAAAGCAGGAAAAGGAAAATAAGCTTTCTGTTCTCGAACACCAACTCTGCCTGAATGTATGATGAGCAATAAATCCCAAAATGTTGAAAGGAAGTATGTTTGCTGCTGAGATATTATGTTCTTGTTGGAAAAAGAGAAAAGAAAAAAAAAAAAAAAGGAGCTGAACTCGACTTCATCTTGGATATGAGCATTTAATATTTATGACTGCACCGGAGCAATGAAAATTTTATGTCCAATTTGTCTTCCTGGAAACTAATCAATGCATTGAGTTTTTGTGGCAGGCAGCCGAATTAGATAACAAACCTCTATTAGGGAAAATTCATAATCTAATAACGCATTTCACCATCATCTGGTCATGATTATTCTGCTGTGCAAGATTTGGAATTTGAAACATGGGAGAAAATGCTTTTCATATGATATTCACGTCCCAGTTTAAGGATTACAATAATAATCAAATCCCAGGTTATTACGGCAAAATCAAACGCCCCACCGTGCCCACCTTCTGCTGCTGCTGATGAAGCACAAATGAAGACTTTGCTTTAAAGACGGTGGCCTGGAGGGAAGCTGAAGCAGCGTGAGATGGATTGTGGTAGAGGCAGTGGGTGGAGGGGGGTGGGGATGAGGGTGGTGG
>CM076663.1:19397990-19430469 GCA_038496675.1 Rachycentron canadum | reverse complement strand
GGGGTGGGGGTGGGGGTGGGGTGGGGGGCCATCACTGAATCATTAGAAAACCCCAGGGTCGTTGATGCGAGACTGTAATTACATTTCGTGAATATAACAAAGCCCGCTGCCACTCGGCGGACGGGGACGCCTTGCCGTAGTGATTGGCGCTTGTGGATGTGGGTGTGGAAGCTGTGTGGCCCTGCACAGGAGAATGTGAAGAGGTGCTTTGAGGTGGCGGCAGATGGAGTGAGACAGGACATGGAGCAAACTTCAAATGTCAATTTAAAACACATCCTCTCTAGTGGGTGGGGTGGGAGGGGGTCGTGGGGGGGGGGGGTGTTCCCAGGCTTTGTGTCCTGCCGGTGGGATGACAGACTTTCCCCGGATCCTTCATGGTGCCTGTGATCTAACGACACTGATTTTCTTTAGTTAACAAGCTTTCGAAGCCCAAATGACCCAGACTGATCTGTGGTGTCTGACAGGTTTGTCCATTAATACCAATAAGATCTGACTCAACAATTAGGTCCTGATCTCTGCCTTAAAAAGCAAACAGGGAGACAGGTGGAGTGTGTATCGATAGCAGATGTAATTGTGATCTGTTTTTGAAAGGTCAAACGAATTCATTACCCAGAAAGCAGGAAACACAATATCAGTAAAGTGCACATCCCTCTGACTTAATTGTCCCCTTTGGAGTGACGGCTGGAGGTGGTGAGAAGATAATGTGCAGCCACTGCTGGTGAGTCTCTGGACTTAATGTACAGATACAGAACACTGTGAACAGTTTCTGATGTGTACGTTATTGTCCTGCACATCGCCCACTCACCAAAGCCAAGAGCTAATATAAGGCTTTTAAAGCCCATCATACATAACTCACTCCCACAGTGTGCTCTCCTGGCAGGTGGTTACTCTCAGTGGGAGCTACTGTATATGTACAATATATAGAAAATCTTTTTCACACTGTCATTGCTCAGTATGAACTAAATCCCCTTTCAAACTTAATAATTCAATTCAGACTAGACCTTAATGCACAGAGTGTATAGCACTTGATGCATAAATCTGCATATTTCATGTTTTTTTTTTATTTCTTCTGTGGTAATTTACACTAATTTTCATATGGTAAAAAAAACTCAGGAGACATTATGCTTGTAACTCTGCAGGAGTATACAGACAAAAAAATAAAGTTTATCAAATTACTAATAAGTAAAAGTACCAAGTATCATTTGCAAAATGTATTTTTAGACACACTTGTGAAGTGTTATATTGCAGCAGGGAGACTGGGGATGGCAGTTACACTTTTTGTTTGAGCATCAGTAACTCAGGGGTTGTTTGCGCCAGATCTCTCTTTTATACACAGTACCCATGTTGGTCTACTACAAATAAAACCCACCCGGACGTCTACTACACAATCATAGATTATGTGAGTTAATATGAAATAAAAACAGTTCTGTGTTTCCAACTCCCAGTGAGTTAGTGATTTAGTAAAATGCTCCTTCATGGCTTTTTTTCAACAGATCACAGATTTACTGATGTAGAAGTAGAGATGTTTGTACCATCCTTTCTCAGTGTTTGTACTCATGGATGCTTTTGATTTTGTCATATAATGCAAACAATAATAAATCATAATTATGTTGCTTAAGGAGTTCATACAGTTGGACAGTTTGCCTCAAAAGTGAGCAGATGAAGTTAATGTTACTCAGGACTTTTCCTTTGAAAACACTGAGGAAGTCAAAAACATTGTGGCGTCCTCACCCTGTTGCTTTATGAATGCACAGCAAACTATATAGTTATTGGTCCAGTGAAGTGGGACTATAATTTGGGTTTTGGGATAACAAAATACATCAGCAAAGCAAAAGCAATAAATTGCCTGAAGGCACGAACGATGTGTTGGTCTCTGACCAGTCTGACATTGATGTGATGAGAAAATTTTGCAGCATTGTCTCCATGGCCACTCAGGCCTTTCCTTCCTGTGACAGATGACTGGTAAATGATCTGCACTTATACAGCACTTCTAGTATTATTGGCCACTCACAGCATTTCACACAACAATCCACATTCAACCTTACACACACCCCATTTTTCTCTCTGCTACCATAAGCCACCAGAGGGAATTTGGGGTTCAGTATCTTTCTCAAGGACACTTTGACACAGAAAACGTCAGGGAATTGAACCATCAACCTTTAGAAGAAAGGTTAAAGAACTTCTATAACTCACTCCACCTGACAGGCAACAATAAATGTGCTGAAGATGCTGGAAACTGGACTTCAAAAGTCCAAATGCCATTTCTATTCGGGCCCTTGTTCTCACATGAGCAAGATTGTCTGTGTGCTGTGCTGCCGTCTGAGAGGAAGTAGAAATGGCTCAGAGACACAGCCCCTGTCTCCCAGCAACACGACAGAACATTCACCAGAGAACACAAAATGTAATTGTTACAACTACATAAACCAACTGCAGAGTGTACGATCTGCTTCCTGTTTGCAGTGTACCAGTGTACGTGGATGGTCATGTGATATATGTTTTCAGGTCTCCTTCCTACGGACAGAGATCATTTTCAGAACAGTCGTTTGAATGGAGCCACATAGTGGACGTGGCCTTATTAGGAAGCTGATGTTGTGTGCATCACGCTCACCTGTGCAGCCGATTGGACACAGAAACCATAACTGAGCCTGTTAGCGTGCTAACATCTGTTAACATAATTTAAAGTTAAACTGGAACTTTTGGTTCCGCTCCAGAAGTAAGAAGACCTCACTCAATATCAGTGACATTTGTAACTATGCTAATAACCAGCCGTGGAACAGCGCGTCATGATGAAGTGATGACTTTCTATATCCACAAGGTCAAAGGTCAGGTTGAAAGTAATTCTATTCTGTGCACCCACCGTACTTTTTACCGTGTGTTCAGTTTCCATTGTGGAGCTTCCATCCGCCTCAGCTTTCATGCGGCTGCATCAGGCTGAATCCGAGCCCTTTGCACCGAGAGCCCTCATGAAAAATGACTGTTTCACAAAAGGATTGGAAGCTGCACAGCGACAGAAAAAGCACCGTGGGACAGACAGAGGGAATGCAGCGTCGGGGAAGTCAGAAATGAAGGAGTGAAACGTGGGCTGACGCACTAAAAGCTTGTGCTTATTCAGACTCTTTCTCCATAAGGATTGCACTCCATGCAAACAAAATGAATCTCCAGCGACAACTTATCAGCTCCGCTACTTGACAGGGAACACTTTGTCGCCCCACAGCGCACATATGCAAAGAACAGATTCATTTCCACTGCTGCTCTTTGTGCAACGCGGCCTCCAATTTTATGCTCATCTTTTTCTTCCTTCTTCTTTTTTTTGATTACCTTTCCCTTCAAAAATCTTTACCCACAAGCCCCTTTATGTGTGTACCGCCAGCATTTTAGCATTGTTAACCCCCCCTCGCTCTTTTAAATACCCAGGAGCTGAAGTAAGTAGCTGAGCTCTGCTCCAAAGGGCGTGATGGTAACTGTGGTGTAATTAGAGGAATGCCATTGCATGTCTTCCAATCCAGACTAATTAGCAAAGCTTTGCTGAGTTCTCAATCCACAAGAGCCCCACATGAAACAAACACAAAATATGCAAAACTCACTGAGGGGCAAACAGATGTGTAAATATTGTTGATTCACTCTCAGTCTTGTGACAGAGGTTTGAGGGTTTTCTCTGGAGACGTGGAGGCTGAAATAACACTGATGTTCCAGCTTCGTGTTTGCAGATACACACTGCAACACATAACTCAACATGAACGTAGCAAAGCGCACCACAGCACAGTAACACACACGGGTGATGATCGATGTAATGTGACATGGTGGAATATAACAGCATAATAAACAGAAGATAACTAAAAGTGTTTAGGCCAACCTTTTGTGTGTGTATTCATTTATATATACATATTATTCATTTTGCATTAGAAAAAGTCTATTTTGTTGATTTGTGTCCTTAAATTATCCAGAAATGTTCCTATCATGAGTTTAATGGTGTTGTTTATCTTATCCCCATACGCCCCTGTATCAGTATTGTGGTTTCTTGCCAACTACTAGTTTTTAAGATGTACTTTTTTTTACAATCATATATTTTAACCTGATGAAGGGTTTTGGTCATCTGATGTTTGGATCTTAAGTTAACACAGAAAAAAGCTGATGCAAATGTTAGACAGCACCGCTCCCAGCCGCCCAGAGTGTCATGTCCACTGAACTCCATCGGTTAATCACTGACTTTTAAAGTGAAACTGCTTTAGTTGGTATTTTTTTTCACTGGTTATAATCCCCCAGTCTGTTTGCTGTGGAGAGGAGGAGACCTCTGTGGAGAATTCAACTCCAGGTAAAAAAAAAAAAAACCCTGAACCACTGACACTGAAGGAATCAGACCAGGAGAAGCTGACGGCAACCATCGCCATTTTGTTTTGACTGAGAGACCCCTTGTGGCAGAAGTTACATGCTGTGAATTTAAACACGTTACTCCTCAGTCCTAAAAGTTTTTTTTTTTTAATTATTATTATTTTTTGTGAAGTTTTTCAAATATTTTGGGCTGAATTTAAGCAGATATTATTCTGCATCAGATATCACATTGTTCTTTTATTTGCTAAGTAGTTGTGTAATCGCCACTTCATGGCAGCGCTGAACCCCGTCAGAGCTCATGACAGGCTGTAATGACAGGCTTTTGCTGTAGCACCGTGCCCTTTCAGCTGTTATCACTGAGGTGCACAGACTGTCTGCTTCCCACGGGTTTCCAAACCGCGATGTTACAGAAAAGTACAGGGTTGATGTGAACAATGATAAAAGCAGGACAAGGACGAGTCAGTGTGTGTTTCTGAAGATAGAACAGGACAATTTCCTGCGGCAAAAAGATGTCGACTTCGATTTATCACACACTGACGTATAGCCAGTTTAGAATGAGCTGCTGCTTTCGCTTTCACATCTTGATCCTGAACGGTCACGCTCTGATGGTGTGCGTTATGAAACCCTTACCTCCGTGATGGGAATCATGTCCTTTGGGCAGAGTCTCCTCACCTGCCAAAACTGTAAGAGCATTGGAACTGCTAGTTTTACAGAGGCACATCAGATCCTTTAAGGTGAAGAAAGAAGATGTAGCACATTTACATTTCCTTCACTTTAAAGACGATGATGGTGTTGCATGACAGTCACGTTCCATTGGTAATGTGGTTGAAATTTGGTTCATAGATTCATGATCCCAGAGGATGAATCCTAATGACTTTATTGGCCCTCGCCTTTATTGCAAAAACCACCATTTTTTGTTCTCCAAACAAATCTATACAGAGAAAATGCCTGGAGCAGCTTTCACTTCATGGGCTAATTCATATGTGGCATTATCTGATTTATCACTTTCACCCTCTAGTTCACCAACAGATTATCAGACCAGATTATCAGTGAAGTCATCATCAGAGGGCCTGTTAACGCTCAGTAAACTCGTGTAACTGTTTGTCTTTCTAAAATCTAGTGGAGAAACATATTTGTTGTATTTATTTATTATATTTACTTGGTTTGTTCGGTTTTACTCTGCATTTAACTGTAAACCTGTAATACAGACAGAAACACAAGACGTTGCATTTCTCTTGTGAAGTGGGAACTAAATGCTATCTTTTCTATTCTTTTAATTTCCAAAACCACATTTCATGTCCTATGAATGTCATAAATTTGACTTTATTTCTTATAAATTCTACCGACTACTTGACAAGGCCAGGCAATCAAATAGCAGTTTTTTCAATCAATCTTCTGTTAATAAAACGATTGATTATATATTGACGATATGATTATTATTGCCTTCCACATCTCTTTATCTTGGTCTCTTTATGATCTTCATACTGACATCATACTCACTTTGTTCGTTCTAACTCTCTTTAATAATAATAATAATAATAATAATAATAATACACTTTAAATCATGTGTGACTTTTTTTGTTGATTTAATCCTCTATGATTTTGATATAAATTGATATGAATACGATATGAATTTTTTACTCGTCTTTGCAGAAATGGGCTTCCGTAGAAGATGGGAGGAACACTTCCTTAAATTTTTTTCTTTCTGAAAGTGACACACAATTTATTTTGATCATTTTTTTGAATTGATTGTAAAATAGAAAATATTGAAATACTAATATCTGCTATGTTTTATAAGGGCAACTTTAAATAGACTGGAGGGGAATCACTTCCAGTAACCAAGTAAAAAAGGCAACTCTTAAATTCTGCCATCAACCCCCCTGAACGCATAAAAACTCATTTCAATATAACCGGTTAATGCTGCAATCAACTGGTATCTGTTGCAAAATAAAGAAGCTGCTTAGCTTCTATCACAAAATGAGAGGTTCAACTAATTACAGCGTAACTAATATGACAAGACAATATGACTTGAGGCGACATATTATTTGGGTGGTAGCTTTTTTTTCATTGCCTCCTAAAACTTACAATGTAATAAGTGTTACCTTACAGTTAATGGAATTTAAGTGACAGCACCAACTTCATTGTCTCTGTGTTGTGTGCTTCCTGTCTTTCCCATGAGCTTGTGGCTAAAATGTGAGGGAAAAAGGGTGCTCTATGTAAAATAGTAGCAAGTAAGGGGGAAAAGAAAAAAATCACCATTTAACATTAAGAAGAGGCTTGCAGATTTACCAATTACCCTTTTGAAAAGCTCCCCAGAAAAATGCCCATGCCTTACCTCCCAGTGATTAATGTGTTTTACTCAGCTCCTATAATATAAAAGCCCTCACAGCACCACAGTCAGGGTATTTTTTATAACTGTGGGGAAGCATAGAAGCTGCTTCTTTGATGCTTTTGCTTCCAGTCTATTTTCTTTCATTTACTTCAGTGGGAAATTAGATAAATGCACAGTAGGAGTCTCTGAGTATGCATACCCAAATATGTAAAACTGAAGACCAGTTTACTGTATTTGGTCTTTTCCAGGAGTCACACTGAAACTGTTCTTTCCACCAACAGTTTTTCAGAGCTGCACATTCAACTTAAAGTAATGGTCCATTCATTCATTATGCTCAGTGCTCATCCGTATAGAGGAGCTGGGGCCAATCCCACTTGACACTGGTTGAGGGTGGGATACAGGACAGGGTTAAGACCGACACAGAGACAATCCACCACACACACCTAAGGGCAATTAAGAATCACCAGTTAAACTCATGTACATGTCTTTGGACTGAGAGAGGAAGCTGGAGCACCTGGAGGAATGATCCTGAAAACAGCTTTGTTTTTGTGTGGTCAAAACCCATGTAGATACTTTTAAGTCTGCTTGGTCTGGGGGTGTTTTGTGTGGTGCAGCAGGTCGGGATGAAGTGAAACACCAACTGGGCCTCAGGTCTTATTGGCCAAGATGTTGGTCTTGTGTCTGAATAGGAGCGACTCCATGAAACTAGGAGAGTGGCAGCTATTATAGCAGCAACAATCACCAGTCGAGTAATGATTAGATATCTTCAGTCATTGTGCTTCTTGTGTGTTCTTCAATGTTGATTGATTAATATACCATTAATCATAAGACGTTAATCACATCAAACACCGTCTCTAAAAAAAATCCTGCTTATAATTTACAACAGCAAATACATTTTGCAGCCAAAATAATGCCAACAATATATTTTATCATCATTGTCAGACATTGTACTTTAAGCATAAAATAAATATGATAAAACAGATATCTACAAGTTGACAGTCAGCACAGCCAAGATGGAGACGCAGCCCACAGGGGGCTTCAAAACCAATTTTCAGAAATCAGTGGGTGACATCATGGAGGCTGCATCCATCTTTATATGCTGTCTTTGTCTCAGATGCTGTCCAACCATCTGATGAGCGCCTCACGTGAAGGACACTGACACACAGACAGACAGGCAGACTTCTACTGACACACACATTTACGCTTACACACATACAGATTTTGAGTTTCCAGGTCACACCTGCATGTCTTTGGACTGTGGGAGCAGCCTCCACACAGACAGGATGCAGGAACTGCTCATCTGCTTGTGTTTGAAGTGTGCAGCTGTTGCATCTCTGTGCAATATAGGAAAAGCTCAGCAGATGGAAAGCGCCTTTCCATTAGACCTCATCATGAACTAATTATTCTTGATGAGGGCAGAGCCAGGAGCTGGATAGAAATGTAGCCTGCCAGAGTCTGGTGAAAATCATGACGATGAGGATCTTGAAGCTATAGCGGAAGATCTGGATGGAGGTGAGCTGGATTTCTAACTGGGCAAAGAGACAAGGCCCTTAAGTCCCAGACCTCTATGAGTCCTGAAAGCTCATTTAATGGGGATTTGTTGGGAATTCAGGCTGTGATTTCTATGCCCCCTTGCTAGGTTTTGAGGTTGTCCATCCATCCATCTATCTCTTTCTTGTGAACATGATATCTCAGTAACACTGTGAGGCAATTTCTTCATATACAAGACACAAGTTCATGTGTAGTCACTTGCATTTCAAATGGATGCTGGCTCCAAAAGTAACCAACAACTCTCATGTTAAAAGTTGGACACAACTTTACATCAGAAATAAACATTTATATAAAAATTCACCCAGTTAAATTTTATTAAAGCACAAAGTATTACATAATTAAGGGCGTGGCCACTTTGAGTGACTTCATTATTCAATGAAGTCACTCAAAGTGAAGAAGGGAAGATTGTGACTATATTTCTTGTAACTTGACTGAGTGGCAGAGGTTAACAACCGCGTTACTGCGATAATTCTTACTTCCTAATGTTGTGGATTCACACAAGCTGCTTTCACACATGCAGTGTAACCCTGAGCTTATCCCAGCATTACCCGATGGAGCTGTTGGATGTAAATGTCAGACATTAAGACATTAATGAAGTGAACTTGACCCTGGGAGCTCCCCAATATAATTTGTGTAATGTGCGATCCTGTGCTTGCTGCTGAAGTGCATTTGAACACCACTGGTCTCCTGCATGCTCCCCTGGTGCTCACTTAAATTAGTAGGCGAGCCTGTACCTCATACAGACAAGCTCCTGTTGTGTGCAGGATGTGTGAAAGGGCAAATTCAGACATTGTACACTGAGTTAATCAAATTAAGTTTTTTCCACAAACTAAATTGACACAGGACAAACATGGGACTAGATATAATTGTATTGGTGTGAATACTAGTTGGTATCTGCAGCTGCAGGAAATGAAGTTGCCACATGTCTGTCTGGTGAACATGTGTGAAGGGAAATTGGGTCATAGTTCATTTTGGTCCTGATGCTGGAGTCAGTTGATTGGGAAGCAGAGAGAAACCACTTAACCTGGCTCCGTTCAAAATCACCAGAGCTCAACTTATGAACATGCTGCATACGGACACGTATCTTCTGACAACTTTATGGCTCCTTTCAAAGATTAAATCAAATTAAAGACTGTTCGGTGGTAAGTTTTATATTCATCATATTAACTGTATTTGACAGGATCAAATGTTAGATTGACTTCATGAATAGTTTCAACGTGTTGAGGAGTATTTCCCAGCAATCAGCCAAACGTGCACCTGAGCTGCATTAAAACATGGATGTAGTAGGCTGTGTGCCATTAAGCAAATTCTCAGACCCTCCACTTCTGCCACTGCTCCCTCGTAGCTGGCTGTCTCTCTCTCTCTCTCTCTCTCATTACAGGAGGGGAGTGTTGGTGCTGGGAATATCAGGAGCTACTACTTATACCTGGTTCCTGGATCAGCTTGATGCCAGTTTGTAAAGTCTCTTACGCAGTCAGTCACATTCAAGCTGTTTACCTGCCAGAGTTTTGTGTGATTATCAGATTCTGATTATCACACAATACTCTGGCAATCCACAGGGGAAATTTATTCATTTCTATGTTGGCTGTCCCTCAGCGTTTCTGCCCTGCCTCAACCAGAGCCTGCACTAATTGCCTCCTCTGCTTTACAAGACCTGGACCAGTCAGCAGCTCCAGCACCGACCTCCCCCTCAGCCTGTCCCCATTTCCCAGCTTGTTTGCTCAGTCTCTCCTGACTCCTGACTGCTGCCTTTGAATTCCACAGTAGCTCAGCCCCTAGTTCATCCATCATTTAAAAAAATGAACATCATGCATTTGAAACAATCAATCAGAGGAGAAGTTGCTGGCAGAGGTGAAGCTCATTTAATAGACAAGGCAACGGAAATGTAGGTAAGTTAGCTTTCATAGCCAGCAGGCATTGTGGGTGCAGCACGAACTGTGCAAATGTAACATTGTAAATGCATCTCAAATAAAGAAACTGATGAACGAGATGCTGTTTTGCTGTCTTTTAATCTTTAACAGTTAATGGCAGCCAGTGTTGTGCATGATCATTGTTCACCAAATGCACCTCTTAACTCTCATCTCATATTTAATATAATAATACAGATCAGTCTCATGTGAGATGATCAATAACAACATTAGTTCTTTGTTTGGACATTTTACAACTTTATTTGACAGGACAGTGTAGAGAGATGGTTCAATACCTGAATGAAATCACAATACAAAACAATACAGTTATAAAGTTAAAAAAGGATGTAACTAGCTCTAACCCTGTATAGATGTGAACAGTATAAAACGGCAGCCTTTTAAAAGCTAAATAAATAATGTAATAATGTAATAATGTTTTAGTGTTTATGCTTGGGTCATATCTGTGGCAGCACAGTGCTTCAGTGGTTAGCACTGTCACCTCACAATGAGAAGGTTCTGGGTTTGAACCCTAATGACTCTAAATTGATGAACGTGAGACACTGTATGAATGAATGTGAGCCAAAGTTGAAAATGGTTTCCAGTGTCTGCTGCTTCAGTTGGTCCTGTTTCTTCCTCATTGGGGAAAATTTGCAACGTTAGTGACTCCTCTTCAAATTTTCATTCTGTACACGTTTCCTTTTTGCTAGCGAGACTTTCCACAAGTAAAGTGCTGCCAAATGTATTTTTGCTAACAGTGAACGTTACACTATTGGAGGGAAATCAATTCTTCACTGCTATAAAACAGAAGTTAGAGTTTCCTGTCAAGGTTACAGCTTTGGAGCCATGAAGAAAAATTGATTTCTGTTAAATAGTGTAACGTTAGAATGAATGCCTTTAGAATTGGTATTAGTATTAGAATTAGTATTGGATTAGGACACAAACTCTCTATTTGCTGATACCTGATCTCATATTTCGGGGGGGGGGGCTGGAGCCAATCCCAGCTGACATTGGGTGAAGGTGGGTTCACCTTAAACAGACCATTGCAGGGCCAACACATAGAGACACAACACATGCATACACCCACTCACACTCATGCCTACATGCCTACGGGCAATTTAGAGTCACCAATTAACCTAAACATGCATGTCTTTGCACTGTGGGAGGAAGCTGGGGAACCTGGAGGGAACCTGGAGGGAACCCACACAGACACAGGGAGAACATGCAGACTCCGCACAGAAAGACCCCAGGCCTGGTAATCGAACCCAGAGGCGCTGCACCACCACGCCGTCCAGCACTTTTCATGTATCATGAGTAATGTAGTCCAATCAGTGATGAGCAACATTCCTCTTCCAGCTCTGAGGAGACACTCACATATATTATTCAGTATTTTTCTCAGCCTTCCTTGTTTCCTATTTTTATTGACTGATGTGACTGTTACATAATGGATAGTTTGGCTGTTTTCCTGATGCACATTTAAATACTGTAATGTTGGGTGTTGTTTTGAATATCATACTGTGCCCTCTGTGAGTCCGCATAAAAGCCAGCTTTGCGTTATAATATACTGCAGCTGATTTCTGATGGAACAAAACAGCTGAAAAACAAACAACGACAACGAACCCTTTTCCAGAACGACAACATAATGAAAATTGCACACTGCATTTAATTAAGTGCAGCCTTTAGTTTAATTTTTTTCTTTGAAGGGATCCATTAAGTTTGGAGCAATGGACAAGGCTGAATGGACGTCGAACAAATGAAGGGCTTTCAGGTGGAGAGCTTTGAAGTAAACTCACATCTATTAGGTCTTTAGTGTCATGTGCATTGTATCATGTGTTAATTGAACGTAAACAAGGAGGAGCACGACAGGGGAAAAGAGTCGGCCAATTGATTTTCTGTGATCATCAGCGTCACATATGCACAGAGTTGTGTTTGTCTTTGTCTTTGTGATACTGCTTCTCATTGCCACTTCATTAAAAGAGAAAGTGCTGCTCAATACACAGCACCTCGGTTCACCCTTAAATCAATCATAATGATGTTGTCTTGTCTGCTGCTTCCAGCTGAAAGTAAGTCTCCACAGTCATGGAGGATCACGATGTTCCAGCATCTTTAGTTTAACAAAGCAGACTTTTTAGCCTTTGACATTTGAGGCTTAATTAATTTTTTTTATCAAAGAGACTTTGTGTTGCTTTTTCGTTTTTGTCTTGACCTGCTCTTTGTTGCAGAGAGCTAATTGCCGTGGCGGTGAGGTAAACAAAGTGGAGAAGCCAGTCTGGAGGTGTATTGAGGTGCCTTTAATGAGCTTCGGTTTTGAAATTTGACCATCGCCATCTTGGTTTTTTGAAACCAGAAGAAACCATATTTGGAGGAGAAGGTGGAGCTGAGGAGGAGTGAGGGGTGGATCTGACCTGCTCTGTACTCTATCCTGATTGGGTGGTACAGTCTGTCAATCACACAGTAGCCACGCCCCAATTCATCCCCTGCTTTATGGTCTATTTTCCTCTAAATGGACCATCATTTAAAAAAATGAACAACATGTTGTATTGAAGACTTGAAAATCAAATGAAAATGAAGTGATAAATCAAGGGAGAAGTAGGGACATTTTCCCATAGACTTCAATACAATCTGACTTCTTTAACAACCAGCGGAGTCGCCCCCTGATGGTCATTAGATAGAACGAAGGCTTAAGGCTCTTCAACACTGACTTCTCCTTACAGCCCCAGAGTCTACGTCCACTTTAATACACAGTCTTTGATATTAACAGCTCTTTTCTCTGTCTCTACATTAGCAGGTCTGTGTCTGCGTCTGCTCGAACATGTTAGGCACCAAAATGAAAGATGTCCATGTTCGGCCTTCGTTCTAGTTGGATGTCAGCTGCATCCTACTGCTGTGTTATCTGACTGCACACATAATCACGTCCTGACCGACTTCTATCATTCTAACAAATTAACGATTCTACTTTTAGTCAAAAAGGCAATAAATGAATGAATTAACAAAAGTGATTAAAGCATAAATAATTATAGGTAGCACATAAATGCAAATATTTCCCACGCCTATCAAAAATACAAAAATATGCCACTTGTCACAATACAGATAGTAATACAGATGTGATAATAAAGATGGACAGTGAAGCAGATGTGTTGTTTGTTGTGCAGTTGTTTTTTTTTTTTCCCTGTAAAATATTGAAGGACAAATTAGTCATCTCTGAGCCGAGATAATCCTGATGATTTATTTTTTCACAGCTCTTGTCGCAGGCTGAGTAAAGCTGGTCAAAAAACCTGCCAAGAGCCACCAACAATCAGGCTTTTGCTGGCAGTGGAAAAGGCACAGTCAACATTCAGGCCCAGGTCAAATCACTCTGCAGTAGACAGGGGTATTTACTGGCTCCGGCTCAGATCAACACTGATGTAAGCGCAGCACCCAGGTGAACCCGTAAATGGCAGAAACACAGCAGCTACACTGAGCCCGGGGTTGACAGAGTGAGCTCCAGCCCTGAAACAAGTTTGAAAAACACACAATCACTGATCGCACAACCCGGGGACAAGGGTCTGCCTGGCAGCCAACAGCTCACTGTGTCTGTGTGTGTGCGCTCCGTAACTGCATGTGGTGACATCAGTGCAGTTGTGTTTGTGTCCTCGGTTCAAACAGAAACTCATCTCTTTTTTTTAGCAGGTTCACCTGTGTTTAGGAAATTTGCTTCTAAAAGGGTTCAGAATGAAAAGGGCTGATTTAACATGTAGCTGAATAAGGTTTCACTGCATGTTTTAACCACCTCTCAGCTCTGAAGCTGAGCTTTTGTGATTGACAGATGTCACAGGTGATTGACAAGAAGACTATTTTCATCCATCATTCATTCACAAATCTCTCTCACTCTGCTTCTTCTGCTTAGCTGGTGGTTTTGTTAAACCAGCGCGATTTTATTATCATCTCAATCAGTCAGTCATGTCGTCACTGTCAAACTTTAAATCTGTTCTTTCATCTGCTTTCAGTTTTCATTTCAATGCGTGTCGCTGTGACGCTCCTCCTCCTCCTCCTCATTGATCTTCAGGCCTCATCTCCAGCGTCGCGTCGCGTCCACGCGGCATCACATCATCACATCTTCCCCCTTTCCAATATAATGACATCACTAATCGCCAAAGGTTACACTGTCACCGCTCCTGTTTCTGCACATAGCAATAATGTTTACTTGTTCCCTCAAAAAAAAGAAAGAAAAGGATGTCTCTGTTTATTGAACTTCTCATCTGTGATGAGCTGGTTGTTCAACCCGCTTCAGCTACGTTTTCTTCTCTTATGGCCCAAAGTTTATTTTCTTATCCAGGAACCGCAAAGATGGTGGAGAGCAGTGCGCCTCAACCAAGCCTCACAACGTCTCTGTAATCTTTTAGGGATAAAGATTGTGGTAATGCAGTGGCATTTTACATCAGTGTGTGTTCAGGTTTGCTGTTTGAAGGTGACTCTGCCTTAAAATTCAAGTTGCCTGTAAATGTTTTGCTGAAATCCTCTTAATTGAAACCACTCAGGTTTTTCCGCACAATAGAGAGGAAGCAAATTCTCAAGAACAGCAGCTGTACAATAAAAGATGAAGTGTTTTCAATACTGTAACAATGTTTTTTTTTTTTTTTTCCCATGATGCTTCAGGCCTCTTCAGCCTTTCTGACAACACTTGACAGATGAACTTGGACTTGGACAAATGTGTGTGACAGTGATGAATCACATGACCTCACCAGGCTGCCGTACATCAATATATACAGTGAATGTATAATTAAAAGACATATATATGAGACAGCGTGTGTAGGCGATTACATTCATACTAACTGATTGATGTGTTGTTGCTGTTCAAATTAGCATCTCTGATGAGACCCTGTCATTCCTGTAGGCGCCATGATAAAGCCTTTGAAGGTGAAACTATGTATTAGACACTCTCAGACAATATTAGACACAAAACCTCACTCTTCATGTCTGTTTACATCCATCAGGGATCTTTTCTAACGTGACTAACGAACGGCAAATTCGGCAATAATCAGGGCTGCTGTCAAATACATTATCTTTATCCTCCTCTGCCTTTGTCAGCTGCTCTTAATAGTGTTAATATCATTAATGAAATTTGTGATTAAATACATTGTATTGATCCATGGCCTTTTTCCCCTGATGAAGTGAAAATGAGGTGAGTTTAAGAATAAAAACATAAACAAAATGTTTGTATTTTCACGAGAATATCATTTTATATCAAACAGTGACATCATCCAAATGTCACTCTCTTATTGGATAGCTGTGCTGCGCATTTCTGCTCCTGTTCACCTGAATTATAAAGCACTGCAAGTCACTACTGCTCTTATAGGAGTCATTAAGTGACGGGAAAAGAAAATGACAGAAGCAACAGGGCTGTTGGATCTTAATATTAACATTAAGAAAAAGAAGTCAGTGTGAATTTTGTTGGGACAGAAGCTTTGTGGCTACAAAATCATCCATGCACCTATTATCTGTACAGTTGCAGTTAACTTGACTTCAAACTCAGTCGCCCTGGAGCGAAGCTGCTATCCTTTCAAATAAGATCATTTTGTTCATTTAAAGATGTTTACCGCATGCTAACGCACACACAGTTCATCTGCTATACGTAGTTTTACGAAGTGATGTGATTAAACTAGTTGTTCAGCTCCATTTTGTTGTAGCTTGCCGGTAGTTTTCAAACTCAAAAGGCGTCAACCGTCAATGCGTCTGTTTCTGGGCTTGAAGATGCAGGAGTAGTGTGGACGGGCGGCGTAAACTTACCAAAACTGATGTGTTTTTAAAACTAAAACGTAGTAGTGTGGATGTGGCCTCAGTTTGTTGTCAACTAACCATTTATCATATTTATTTTCTACCATTTTATGGTGGAGCGACAGAATTCTTGGTGTGAATTTCATGCTTCAAAATGTCCTCAAAAAAAGTAGTGTCCAGAGGATTTAAGAGCAACTTGAACTGATGTAATAAAGATCTGTACTGTAAGAATGAATGAACCCATTCTTGTCATCACTGAGTTGTTGTTATGGATCTCAGATGAGACTGGTTCACAGCAGATAGTTGGTTCAGATTTTTAGACACTTTATTTTTCTGTAACTTTTTTTTTTTCTCTCATATTCAACTAGAATGTCCCTCAGTGGAGAACGTACCTCAACCAAGGCCAAACAACCCTACATCTGCACTGAATTGTACAAACACATACCAACACCATAAATTTTCTACTTCAGGTTTCAAACATTATGTTGTGAGAAATTGAAGAGAGTCTCAAAAACACACCTCTTTTTCATAGTTAAAAATCTTCCCCTTTAACTGGATCAGCACCAAAGTTTGAATACATCAAGCGAAGGTAGACAACTGTATGAAAACATATACCTACGAAAGATAAAATCAAATGTACACTCTCAGTCTGCGATAGTCCATAAACAAGAAGGACACTCTGAGGTGAATGTCAGACAACATACGCCGGACTTCATAGAAATCAATTCTAATTCCTTGTAAAATGATCCAGATCTGGCACAAAATGTAACAGGTTTTTCCCTGGACCATGTCAGGAGAGTCTCTCCTGTCTGTGTGTGCGTGTGCGTCTGCTCGTATTTAGACACTCAGACAAAAGCATTTACTTATTAATCAAAGGTTGTCCCAGCACCCTGGTCCTGTTAATATGTACAAGACCCTGACAGATCATAGTCTCCTGTGCCATAGAGTTCCATTATTGTCCAGAAACACATCAGTGACTCACACTCATAGACTATTTATAAAAGTGGGCATCGACTCTGGGTCTGAAAAGCGAAGCCAATGCTGAAGAGCTTTAAAACTGCTTCTAACTAATGACCATGAGGGGGCGACTCCACTGGTTGTTAAAGAAGTCTTGATTGTATTGAAGTCTATGGGAAAATGTCCCTACTTCTCCCTTGATTTATTAGCTCAGTAAATGTTTTCCTAATGAGTTTATGGTCTCAGTCTCTAGTTTAAAGTCTTCTTCAATACAACATGATGTTCATTTTTTGAATGATGGAAAATCGAAGAAAATAGAAATAAAGCAGGGGATGAATTATGGCGGGGCTACTGTGTGATTGACAGACTGTAGCACACAATCAGAGTAGAGGACAGAGCAGGTCAGATCCACCCGCTTCTCCAAATATCTTGGTCTTGCATAGATTTTGATATGTTGCTGAAGGTAGTATGCTAGGCTAACTTTAGCTCACATAGCTTTCACACAACTTGAGTTTCCAGTTTTGCTGTTTACTCTCCAGAACCCGTTGGATTTCAAAACAGGGCTTTTTTTTTTTTACTGGATTGGATACAAAGACTGTTTTTATAATTTGTTTCATCATAAAATTTAGAATAGTCATTGTCAGCTTTACTTCAGGGCTCTTATCATGTCAGTTGATAAAATTATTAAGTGGTGCAACCTCCCCTATTCCAAAACAAAGCTACAATAAATTAAACTCCCACACAGTGAAACTTTGCTAATGCAGCCTTGATGATGGCACAAAATTGTGATTTGCCTAAATAGTAAACAACCAAGTATTTATAATGGAGATAACGGGGGAAACTGAGGGAGAGACGTTGTATGACTCTGACATTTGTATTTCACAGCAGTTTCTGTAGAGACAAAGACGACAACAATGACAAATACTGAGTTTCGACAAGTGACCAAACTGGTTAATATGATGCTTTTCTTTCTATAGATATATAAATATCTAAATGTAATGTAAATATATAATAGAATTTCAAGTAATGAGGTAAATGATATAAACGTTTGTAAGATTAATCCCTGAGACCCAAGCTCAGACATCAGGCTGCTGTGAGCAGACTCACTCTACAGCTGAAGAACAGAAGTCTAGTAACGTTAGTTCTGGTGTTTCTTGCCCACAGGTGTTTTCCACTTCAGTCACCATTTTAGTGAGTTCCCACATGTACACACACTGACAGCAGCATATTTAGAAAATGTTTCCGATTGATTGTGACAGAAAGACCACGTTAATGGGTGTGATATTTTTACGGCAGAGACGTCCTGCCGCTGTGGATGTTCGTGCTGAATATTCCAGATCAGCTCCAGGCTCAAACACAAACACGTGCATTTGAAAAGTTGTTATTTCTTATGAATTATGTTCTTTTATGTCCTGCCAATCAGAAGAAAGTGGACTTTCTTAAGTCTCTTAAGGACGCCTGAGCTCGTTTTGGCTTGTCGAAGGCTCAACTAATGAGCTTCATAACAGGCGGTTTGACATAAATAGGGACTTGTTTTAGATCCGTGAGAACAGTCCCAGAATGGAAATACAGAGCTGGAAAGCATAATAGGTTCCTTCAAAAAATCTGTAGGGTATTCACTGGCATTGATGATGTGAATATGCACAGTCGCTACTTTGTTCGTTTTAATCCAGCACTCCTAATTAAGACCACTTCATTCTGCTTTCTTCAGTGGTCTTAATAAATTGCCTCCTTACTCTTTTTTAAGAGGCATCTTATCATGAGACCACCTGTATTTTCTGTCCTCTCTTAATGTTGCATGAATAAACATGAGACGAACAGACTTTGAGTTTCAGGGGAGCTTTTGAAGTGAAAGGTAAAGTATCAAACTCAATTCCCAGCTTTGCTAGTTGGAGTAAAGAATTGTTTTGTTCGTTCAGTGGGATCCTCACTACTGTGCTCTGAACTGGAATGAGGAGATTTGACTAAGGCTCGTGTGAAAGGAGTTACAGTAATCCAAATGAGATCATTAAAATGAATGGATAACCTTATCAAAATCCACAAAGGTTCAAAAAAAAAAAAAAAAAAAAAAAAACTTTTGGTGAGGATGTTCTTCACCAGGAACAGAAATACAATCACTCACAGGCCCTGGTTCAGATGACCATACCATAGACAGAGTTGCAAGAGCTAAATTAGCCAATTAAAATACTTAAATAAATTCTTTACTGTCAAGGTGATAAGAATGTCAATCATCTGCTGGGAACATTCACCATTTCTGCTGACAGCTTTTACTATGACAAATTCTCTCTGCAGAAAGGGGTTTTTTTACAGACCATTATGATGTCACAATGAATTTGACCTTTGACCTTTTGGACATAAAATATCATCACTTCGTAATTTTATCCTGTTACACATTTGTGTTAAAATTAGCAAATATAATTAGCAAATGGATTTTTGAGTTATGGCCAAAAATGTGTTTTGTTAGGCCACACTGACCTTGACCTTTGACCCTTTGGCTACCAAAGTATAATCAGTTTATTGTTGCAGTTCAACTATCAAATTTAAAGAATTTCCCTCAGGGGACTCAATCCAATTCCTGAGATATTGCGTTCAGGAGACCAGGGTGGATGAACGCCTCAGCAGCCACATCACCACATGCTTCACTCACTGCAGCTGATGGAGGCGTGAAGTGCTAGAATAGCTGCCTGTCTCCTCCTAACTCTTTCCTTCCTAAAGCTGTGATCGCTATCATGGATGTCCACCATAGTGCTAACCTTTTCTAACCTTTCTAACCTAAAGACTTTGGATGTGCAACAACTTTTTGTCCAATTCAAATTATTCCTTGTCCAAATGTTTTGTTGGCCTTTCGAGGCAATATTCATTTCACCATTTATAGTTGTAATGACATGACCTTGAACAAGAGAGGCTTATGAATAGTCTGATCTCAGCCAATCAAATCGTGTGGTGTATTGTAAAAACTGCATTGAACTGTGTCAGTTCTCAGTCATGAACCAACCTGGAATTATTTTACAATGTTGCGTCACCTTCAGTTTACTGAGGCTTTAACATTACAATCCATGTACGCTGCTCAGACCTCTCCACCCAGGTTCTCAGACAAACTCAGCTTTATTCCTCCATATTTGGCCACTGTGGCACTAAACTCACTGCATGTGAACAATACAAGCTGTTGGTTACAGTCCATAATTGTTAGCTTTCTCTGGGGTTTATTGGGTCGTCTACCACCAGAACTCCAGTGGTTACTGTCCAATGGTTCGGTGTGGTGTCTTGAGTATTTACGCACTCTGGAAGACGAAACTGTGGTTTGTCCTGTCTTTGTAGGTCTCATTTCTGTCTTTAATTGTGTCCCAAGTTGAATTGTAGGTTATTTATTCAGTCGGTGCCTTTTTGTAGAACGTTTGATGTTGTTCTGATTCTGACACAAGTAGAAATGTCTCTATTACTGTCTAAAATACAGGAGCAGGTCTGTTGCTAGTGGTTATTCATGCTAATGTTACACTTTTTAATCAATTCTTCTTCTCCACTCTAAAACTGTAAACTATCTTCTTAGAGCAGCAAAGAATAATTCATTTCCTGTAACATTCGCCATTAGAAAAATGTCAGCAATTTGGCAAAACTCTCCACTGGAAAGTCTCACTAGCAAAAAAGCTACGTGTACAGAATGCAAGGCTGTACTTTTGAGAGGAGGCACTAGTCTTGCCAATTTCAACACCAGTAATTTTATAAAACATCTGAAGACGACACACACGCAAACACACACACACACACACACACACACACACACACACACACACACACACACACACACATTTCAAGTTTTTTACAGCCACTAAATTGTGGCTGCAGTTGAAATGGATGTGCCGAAAAAACCTGGCAACAGAGAAAAACAAAATCATTATTTTTGGCCCCAAAGAGGAAAGATTAAAAGTCAGTGCTCACCTTGAATCCATGACACTGGACCTGCAAATCAAGCCAGAAATCTTGGTGTAGTTACAGACTCAGACCTAAATTTCAACAGCTACATAAAGATCATCATAAAACCAGACTTCTACCATCTAAAAACATTGCAAGAAATAAGATATTCCTGTCAAATTATATCCATATATTAAGACATATCCATTTATTTTCAGCAGGATTGACAATTGTAATTGTGTCTTCAAAGGGCACAATGAAATCCAGAAAAGCTACACTAACACCAAGCAAGTGGAGCACATCACATCGGCCCTGAAGTGACTGCACTGGCTTCCCCTGTGTCAAAGGATACAGTTTAAAATCTTACTGCTTGTCTATAATGCACTAAATGGTCCTGAGTGCATTTACAGCTCTGCTCTAATTGTTAAATACAAAACGTCCAGACTGATCAGGTGGGGATCTGGGATCTGTTCACACAGTGTTTCCAGGCTCAAGACTGTGAAATAAAGTGAAACAGCTTTTAGTTTCTATGCCCATCAACTGTGTAACAAACTTCCTGAACACCTGAGATCTGTTCACTCTGTCACTGGCTTACAACGTTACTATTTGCTGCAGTTTACCAATAAATAAGACATATACCATCTTTTCAATCTTGTGATTTCACTTGTCTTTTTATTGCTGTAACACTTGCTATTATACTTATATATTATATATATATATTCTATTTTGAAAATAATTTAATTACATTTTAATGTTCTATTTTTGTACGTATTTCCCTGCCCATGTAAAGTGCTTTGAATGGCCTTGTGTCTGAATGCTCTTACATATATAAATGATTTATTTTCTTATTTATATTTACTGATTTGGCAAACTTTCAAGTGAGGGACATCAGTAAAGCTTCAGTGCAGTACAATGCCTTTGTGTATGTATTGAGTAAGCCTCCAGTTATCTGCCTCCAAGCAGATATAGAGAGCATATAGAGAAGGATGAGCTGAGGAGGAGTGAGGGGTGGATCTGACCTGCTCTGTCCTCTATCCTGATTGGGTGGTACAGTCTGTCAATCACACAGTAGCCACGCCCTAATTCATCCCCTGCTTTATGGTTTATTTTTCTCTAAATGGACCATCATTTGAAAAAAGGACATCATGTTGTATTGAAGACTTGAAACTAAAGACTGAGACCATAAACTCATTAGGAAAACATTTACTGAGCTAATAAATCAAGGGAGAAGTAGGGACATTATCCCATAGACTTCAATACAATCTGATTTATTTTTACAAGCAGTGGGGTCACCCCCTGATGGTCATTAGATAGAAGTAGGTTTAAAGCTTTTCAGCATCAGTATTAGCTTCACTTTTCCACTTTCATGTACAGTCTATGATATCACATCTATTGAATAGATTCACATGAGTTAGACATGTATTTTTATGACTCAGAGTCAAATTAGACAAAAGACAGATTATATGCATCACACATATGGCTATTCATGTTTAATAAAGGGTTATATAATATAATAGCAGTCACACCACATCCATACAATATACACGCATTCCAGTGACCATACTTGCTTTTGACCATACCCCACAGTATTCTTCAGCAGTGTGATGGGTCTGAGTAGATCTTGGTGACATATCATTTTTAAAAAGTTATGCAAATGTATCAGAGCTTTCATACTGTGCAATCGTGTTAGGGATGTGGGAGGCAACTGGAAAAGCCAGAAAAACAGACAAACAAAAAAAATAATAAATAAATAAAAGAGCTCAAGGGAGCTCTTGAAAACTGTACACAGAAAAGACCCAGTAAGGTTTAGATTCAGGACTCTGGCTGTGAGATGACAATGAGCCAACATCTTTTTTCTCATAATCTGTTATTACAGTAATTTAGAGATGACTTTAATGTAATTGAGGATCTAAAGCTGCAGAGATAAGCGTGCGTCATAATTGATAAAATAGCAGGAGGGAAACTTT
The DNA here is from genome assembly GCA_038496675.1 of Rachycentron canadum. Lineage (NCBI taxonomy): Eukaryota > Metazoa > Chordata > Actinopteri > Carangiformes > Rachycentridae > Rachycentron > Rachycentron canadum. Next base: position 19,407,766 of record CM076663.1, on the reverse strand, counting down.
TAGAGACAGCAGACAAATGTGGTGGGAGTATCTAAAGGACAGGTGCCTCACCTTTTATGACTGTCTTTTAAAATGATAGAAAAATAAAGTTTTATACGTCAAGGTTTTAAAAACTTTAACAGTCACTTCTTTTCAATTATCCCTGATGATTCACAGGCAGGGTGGGAGATGGAGTCTGATGCCATCTTCTTCATGGTGAATAAAACATTAATTCTAAGCAGGAGTAGGATTAATAGGAGCAAAGCATAAAGCCCTCTTGAAGAGAAATGTGAAATGGAAAACGCAATCTCCCAGAGCCCCTGCGCACATAATTGGCACCTGCTTGAGCAGTAACACGTGCCATTCACTGGTCTGTAATGATTACTAATAGCGGTGCACCAATCAGGATGGAGCTGTCTTTGAATGCTGATTTTTTTTTTTTTTTTTTTTATCAGTTAGAAAATCAATGATCTATCCACTAACTCTCTGCTAGTGACACCATGACACTACGAACATGGACGGTAAAGAGCACATATGCATATGAATCTCTGTGCACGTGTAAAATCAACACAGCAACTGTATAATTTGTGTATTGTGTGTTTCATCACCGTGGAGCTTTCACCTTTAGTCACGGGAGGTGCAGGATATGTCTGCCCTGTCAGCAGAGTGCATGTGTGCCAGAAAAAAGATGTCAGTGGCAGGTGAAATGCTGCTCACATGTAGCAGTTGCTGCTCCAAATTGGTTCACGCTTTTCATCGTGTGTGTGTGTGTGTGTGTGTGTGTGTGTGTGTGTGCGAGAGAGAGAGAGAGAGAGAAAGAGAGAGAGAGAGAGAGACATTTATATACACATTCTAGACCCATTTGTTTTTGATATTTGAAGTTCAAGCTGTAAATAACTGACTGGTGACCACATTTTGAATTTATCAATCAATCTACAAATCAGTTGGTTAGTGTTACTGTTGGGTTGAACAGAATTTCAAATACGGAAATTCAACATACAAACTGATTTTATTAACTCGTAACACTCATAACACCAGACTGATTTTTACACACAAAATATTTGAAGAGGATAGAAAATGTGACGCATTAAACTAAAATCCCCCAAAATTAACTTCAACTGTCATGGTGAAATACTTGTTATCCGTTGCTACATTTGACACCAACAGTTCCTGGACCCCACCCAGAGACTCCAAGGCAGTTAGACCCTTCCCTTCAGTGACACATTGATGTGACCCTCTGGGGAAAACCCTATTGCAGTGGTGCGTCTCACCCTGCAACTCTGGAGAAGGACAGAGTCCAGCACTTCTCTGGGAGTGTATGTATGTGTGTGTGTGTGTGTGTGTGTGTGTGTGTGTGTGTGTGTGCTCCATCTCCTGCACCAACTCCTTCGCCATCAGAGAAGCCACATTCCACAAAGCCAGGGAGCAGCCATCCACAGACCTTCACTCTGACTATCCCTGCAGACGGTGGGCTCGCAGGGAAGAGAAAATTTCTTTGGGCCAATACTGGACATTAACTCAGCACTCATTGGCGAGCTTGCCTCCCAGGTATCCCGTTTTTTTCCAAAATCCAGGCGACGTGACACACTTTCAAAGATGGTCAAAGATGTGTTCTTTGAACTGCTCTTAGTCTGGCCTCTCCCCTGGATTCAATTTCACCAATAGCTAATGCCTGACATATAGCTCCCAGGATGACTGAGACTGCGACTCATACAGGGGATGAGGGTAACCTCAAAGTCATTAAAAAAAAGTTTAACCTCAAAGTCATTAAAAAGTCATTACAAACCTCAAAGTCATTAAAAACTTGCTGGACAAGGAAGAGAGAGAAGAATATGTGCAAATGATATTTACTTCACTTTTTACTGTGCTGGGTAGCCCCGCAGTTTTATATTCAATACACAGCAGCTTCATTTCATTACCTATACAACCGAGCACCATGACTTAATGAAGGGGGAATTAATGGAGGCTTTTTTAATAGACCAGTGATAAGAACACAAGATCTTAATGTCATGATGGAGACACCATTTGCTCCTTTTCAGTGTCTTCTTTAACCTCCTTCTGCATCTTTTCTTTCCTTTGTGTCTAATGATTTTACATGTGACATGAATGTTGAGTTGCCAGACTCATTAGCAGTGTCCCGATCATTAGGGCGAATCTTTGAACTGCTAGATGAAGCAAGTCAGGGCCCACGATGGCTCTCTGATGGAAGCTGCAGACAAGCTAAATGGATTTCTCTCTAAACCATCCTTTAGCATATGCTTGTCAGTTTCAAATGTGTGAATAAGAGCTTGTAGTTTGTGATGAGCTGCTGCTGTATTCGCTGTAGATGGCTGCCTGGAGATTAGAGGCGTCCGAGGTTGTATGACATATAAAGCTCAGCATGTATTTTACTTTATCTATCACAGACAAGAGAAGCTATTTAATTTTTTCCCCCCATTTTCTTCAAATGATAACACCAGGCTACAATATTCAGATGAGCAGTTATCACATTCCTTGTAGTATTTCATATCAATTTTCTATTTTATAGCAATGTATGCAAATGATAAGACCTCTGCTTTGATCTAATGCTTTTTTGTGGGTTCCAACAAATCTCCTGAAGTACAAAGCATTGTTATTTTGTAGATACATGGTTTTTATTGAACACTAACGCTGCAGTGCATATATTTACATTAAGTGCATGTCATGTTTTTGAAGTAACTACAATGTGTAGCAACCAAGTGGCAACGTCAAGGTGGAGCTGAGGAGGAGTGAGGGGTGGATCTGACCTGCTCTGTACTTTCTCTGGCAGGTCGCTGTCTGTCAATCACACAGTAGCCACGCCCTAATTCATCCCCTGGTTTATGGCCTATTTTCCTCTGAATGGACCATCATTTAAAAAATAAACATCATGTTGTATTGAAGACTTGAAACTAGAGACTGAGACCATAAACTCATTAGGAAAAAAAATTCAATGCAGACCTAATAAGTCAGTTGAGAAGTGGGGCCATTTTCCCATAGATTTCAATACAGTCTGATTATTTTCCAATCAGTGATGGTCATTAGATAGAAGCAGGTTTAAGGCTTGGGCATGATTTGCCCTCAAAGATTGTTTAATGCCCTCCATATGTGTACTTGCTAAGACTGGATGGAAGATAGAGCATGTTGGGTATCATCCCTCACATACTTGTTATTCTACCAGTGTGTAAATCAACTCAAGATCTCATTTACAAGTGAGATCTCAGTAAATAACAAGAAATATTAGTAGCTGAGATTCCAATGATTTAAACATACATTCATATAGATTAAACTGATTTAAACATAAATTCAGACATGTATTTATATACAGAGCAATCAGAGTGTATATTTAACTGTCTCTAAACATGTATTCAAAAATACAACTAAGTTGACAATATGATGACAAATGATTTTGTGTAATAGTAGTTAAAACAGAGATTGTGTGTGTGTGTGTGCGTATGTGTGTGCGCGTGTGTAGGTATAGTGGATGTATTGGTTTTCTCTTTTGTTTTCTCTTTCTTTTTTTATTGGTTTTCTTTCTTTTTTTTTTTTATAGAAAGAAATGTTCACTCTGTGATGCACTGAAAGTCATTCCTCTCTTCTTCCACTGCTGAGTCCCACCACTTACCGCATAATTAGGCCACCTCAGGTGTGGAAAGCAGGAGAAGAAGGCAATGAACAGCGCAGCAATTAAAAGTGTTGCGGTATTGTCTCTTACAAAGGAGTGGTGGGATGTCTGACTGGCAGGTGGGCCGGTAGCACACTTGTCTTTTGTCTCAGCACCCACAGGGCAACTCATGCGGTCCATCAAAGCCACCTCTATCAGCTCCAACAGCCACACACAGGCCACAGTAAAACGCTGTATGAGCCTGATAAGGTGGGCAGCTAAATGTAAGCTGCGGGGTAAAGCCCTGTCATTATGTCCACATGCAGTCTACTGTAAACGATGAGGCCTATCTGCCTTTTAATTTCAATCCCTCACAGACGTTAGCTCCGTGGATTAAAGCAATCTTCAGTCCAGCAGTCACTTTCTGCTGGCAGAGGTCCACGCTAGTTATGGACAAGCGGAGCTGTCTGTAGTCATGACAATTTCAGTGCAGCCCATGACAGGGCTGAAATATGGATAATGACGTGCAGCAGTTTTAAAATTCAGATATGTACATAAAAGCACTTACCCACATTCACCTAAAGCCCCTGAAATTACACTGGATATGATTCATGTACACATAACTGTTCATGCAGCATAATCCAGATGTGTTGAAATTTTCGTAGAATTTTTTTTTTTTTTTTCAAAACTTATTTCAAATTCCCGTTGACATTTGCAGCTTCAGTAGGTCTTGTGGCTCACTTCCTATGCTTGAAAAAGGATGGTAGTTTGCAGTTGATTTAAAGTCTTTGTTTTTCAGCTCCTGCCATTTCCCATAAGACTTAGATGTTCGCAGGCTAAAGGTCAAAGCTCGAAAGAGATGAGTTTATGAACAAGTGGAAGGGCTGCACTTATTTCAGACAGAGAGGGCTGAATGCCTTGAAAGTGAAAGTTTGTAGACAGGAGAGACTGAAACAACGACAACAACAAAAAAAAATACTGTCGGTGAAGCATCTGAGCATAACCAAGTTACAATAGCCTGAGTGCTGAATAATTTTTACAGGAGCTGTAGTTTTTTTTGTTTGTTTTTTTTTCTGTGCACAGAAAATCGTGACGGTTTCATTTTCTAAGAGCACGTGTCAGGATTGCTTACTTGTTTTGTAGAGAAGATGTTTCTTTCATTCATAAAGACTGATGACGGGAATACTGAATGAGAGATTATATCCTAAAGAGAACAGTAGGCTGCAGCTTGCAAGCTACAGTTAGCAGGTAATTCGAGGCAGCGTCTTAATGTCTGTGCTGTTTTAGTTTAAATCAATCAAAAACATGTGCATCAACCTCCTGGATCCGTTTCTCTAGTTTTCTCTGTCTGTTTTGCTTCTGATTGGTTAGTTGAGTGACACGAGGAAGTGTGGAGTAAACCTCTGCTTCAAAACTTAATTTGTCTCCACCCCTGCTGTTTCTTTGACCACGTGATCTAAACCACCACATCTCAAACCCTCATGTTACAAAAGTATTATGTGGTTGAGATTGGGAAAAAATGGAGGTTTCTGTTCTGTCTCGCGCTTCAAGTTACTTTTGACTTCATTAGCGCTGCAGCTCCAGGATGGTGCCAAGTGTCTGTCAAAAACCTTTGTTTTCCCATTTAATGATCCACACACAAATGTAATATATGAACGTAAAAACAGAAACCTATTGGAATTTAAAACAATTAAAATCAAATCAAATGTTATTTATATAGCGTCAAATCATGACAAAGTTACCTCAAGGTACTTTGCATACAGAGCAGGTCTGGACCAAACTCTTTATAGAATTATTTAAATGGACCCAACAAATGCCACCGTGAGCAGCACCTGGTGAGAGAGGCGGGAAAAACCTCTTAATACATACTTAAATACATATATTGCCACAAATGTCTAGCCCATAGTAATATTAAGTTTGTTTAGGTAGAATATGAATTATTTAAATTAATAAGAAACATTTCAATAAAAATATAAAATTTTTATGTGTGTTGCTTGATTTAGCTTGCATATAGAAATATATTGTGAACATATATGTTATATAAAAATAATCATATAAAGTAAATATGTTTAATACGTCCATTAGAAATTGCAATATCTGTATTTCATATGTTATAAACTAATATCTCCATATATCCAGAGGATGTATATATGAGATGATAATAAACTGTCCATATACAGCAACATCACTTTTGAAACAGGGACATAATACATTGTATATCTGCAACGGCTGAAGAACATGGACATTACTTTGAAAATCAGTTTGACTCTCTGTAGCAACATGTTCTTTCTTTCTTATCTCTGTCTTTGTAACTGACTCACTGTTCATAACAGAAATCTCATTACAGTACACAAGAGTAACTAACCTTAATATAGTCAGTCAGTTTATAATTAAAACACATCATAGAGATGAACAGTGGAGCTGCAAAAGCACAAAGGCGAACTGAGTCAATGCAGCCAGGCTCTGATAATTAACATCTAAGCTGAGACCAAAACTGCACTAGTACACAATAAATGCTAAAAGTTTAATAAGTATTAATATTTCTGTTGCAATACAGGGTGTTAATAAATATTGATTGTGTTGGTTGGTTTATCTGACAAGTGTACAATCAGCTCTTTGGACTGAAACAATAGTGGCTTGGGTGGGATTAAAGTTTCAGGTAAAAGCTGAGGTCTCTGTATCATGAAGTGAGACAAAATCTCCAATGCTGGGATTTAGCAAATCCACCATCGCGGGCACCTTGTTCAGATGCAGGAGGAGTTATAATGAAAATGTGTGAGTTTGGGCCAGTAACCTTGAGAGCATGGTTGAGATTAATGGCCACGCCACTAGTTGTGATAAACTGTATGATGAGGATGAGGATAAAAAAACATCAACCTTCACCAACCTTGTGTATTTGCCAACTCTTCATATTTTTGAATCTCATTTGCTAATTTCTACATCCAGTTACATCATATCACTAAAAAAGCATGTGTAGAAGAGTTAAAACATGCAGCTGAGAGAAGAGAAGACTGCCACAAACGCTGCCGAAATCCTTGAATATAAACTTGACTGTATTCTTATTCTCAACACATACATTGAACATACATTATTCATTACTTCTTGCCCCCTCTAATCCTCTAACAGTGCTTTTTTTTGCTAATACTGCAATCTTTCTTCTCTCCACAGCCATTCTTCATCATCTCGACGTGGTGAAAAGAGCATAACACCGTCCATATGGCATGTTATTGATTGCTTGTTCACAAGTTTGGATCTTCAATATTTTCAATGGAGATTACAGGTGCATACCTGCAGCAAATGAATGTCTCAGGGAAAAAAAGCCTTTTAGACTCAAGGACCCTCTCTTCATCCATTTCCATTAGCTTGCTCTCTTTTGAACTAAATGAAACAACATCTATGTCTCTCATCTTTTCCAACTCAAGCTGCTTTAGGAGAGAAAAAGCATTCACTACCCAATGGAAAGGCAGACTGGTGTATTGTGTACTAACTGGAGAACAGAGCATTCAACCTGACAGTGTTGGAAAGATTATAAAAATACAAGGACAGTTCACATTTACGCATTTAATGCAGCATTAGTTATCATCACAAAACCCATGTCTGATGAAAATTAAACTTATGTACTACTGGTGTTGTCAAATATGTTCTAGAGGAAAATGTGTCAAAGTCAAGTGTAATGGTGTAATGAGGTGGTGAGGGTGGGTGGTGGACGTACAAAGCACATTTCTGCAACAGCAGGGTCAGGTTTGGATGTTAATTCAAATAGTATACTTGTATAATTTATAAAATTATATTTACAGTGTTTATGTGGTCAGTTATTTATACATGTATGTTTGCAGCTGTATTTAAATATTTATTTGTGCATCAGTTACTGTAACCTCCTGAACCTTCCTTTCTAGTTTTCCTCTAAGTATCTATGTCCTTCTTGCTTCTGATCTTGGTTAGTTCAGTGTTGTGTTTGTGAAGTGTGGAGTAAAGAAAACGTCCAGCTGTTTTTTGTTTGTTTGTTTGTTTGTTTTTTTTTAACAAGAGCTATATAAACCGCCACATCTCAAACCCTCGTGTTACAACTGTATAGTGTGGGTGAGGAAAGGATAAGGTTAATGTTAACGTTAAGGAAAGATGGAGGTTTCAGTTAGGAACTCTGGTGACTTCAGTCCTGGACGGACTGGCACACAGCACTGACCCCACACGATATAACCCTCTGTCTTTTCCTCTAGCACAAACCATGGGACTGACATTTGTGGCGTTGAGTGAAATACCTCGATGTTGGATAAATTGCCCTTTAAATTTAGTTCAGATGTTCGTGTCACTTTTCATCCATCTCCACTATTCAGTCAAAATTTCAGTTTCAATTCAGCTGCTTGGTTTATGTCAAATTCTCTGTAGCCTCAGTTGGACTCGATGATTGGTGCTAATTAACAAATGTTAGCAATGCCAATGCATAGCAGGCATTGTATTAGCATTTAACTCAGAGCAGTGCCGTGCCAAGGCACAGCCTCCCAGAGACATGGGTGCAGACTGATAGTCTTGACTAACAAAGACAAGTGTTGTGTCTGGTGTGACTCACTGCTCCCTCCTCACTGCCCAGTCAGCTCTATGTGTAATGAGCAGTGAAACTGAAAAACATGTTGGGGGACCACATGGGTTATTTTTTCTGCATGTTTTTTCTGTCTCTCAGCATAAGCACAATTCATGATGGTATATATTAAATATTACTTGGTGAGCCCATTCTAGAGTTTAATAATTCTCACCATACTTACTACACTATTGGACTCTACTACACTAACTCACTCTATGGACTAAATAGGGGGTATTGAGCGATTTTGGTCACAGCTAAGAACCATGACCAACAGCATAAAACCAGCAAAAACCTTCAATCATGATTTAATTAGTCCAAACTTTTCACATATATTCTGTAACTTTACTATGTTAAAGAACATTTGCTTTTCCTAGCTGATAAATTAAAAAAAAAACAACAACAAAAAAACAACTGTAATTGAGGCAGCATCACATTTGTCTATTTGCTCTAAAAGAAACTTAGGTGACTGTATTGGTCTTTCACCGAGATCTTGGGAATTACAGCTCGGCTCGGCGGCAGCAGCAGCGCGGCCTCCAGCAGATTAGAATATATATTGAATCGACTGCTGAATATCACATGAGGGAGATGAGCCTTCCCCTCAGTTGGTTGGAGTGTCCAGGCCTCTGCACGGAGGCGTCCGTGCTGCTGTGGAAGGCGCAATCAGAGTAATTGATAAGTGGCTGCAAGTGAAGGAAACCTCCATAATTAAATCGAAACTCTTCAGCTCTTTCTCCGGAGCGCTCTGTGGCTGTGGTGCTGCCAGTCTCCATGGTGACCACAAGATGCTGGTCTGAGTTTACCGAGGAGATGAAGGCTGGGATGATACTTTTTTTTTTTTTTTTTTTTTTTGTTTGACGCTCTGGGACTCGGAGCAGCCTGGGGCCATCTCCTGTGTGTTTATCTGAGCACCAGTGGAAATGCACTTTGCAATCTGATGTCATGGAGGACTGTTGTAAAGCACTCTACACTTTTAAATTGAATTATGGTCATATGAGACGGATTACTTGTTTCCAGGGAACCAAAGCAGAGGCTTTTCAGAAGAAGAGTTTGTGCTTTTTTTTTTTTTCTCTGGGCTTCATTTTATTTCATTTATTTATTTTATTTTTAGCCAACAATCTGACATAGGCTTGAAAGGTTTTCTACAACAGATGCACAAGAAGAAGCTCAGAAATAATTCATTAACACTACAAAAGAACTAGTATAGAGTCAAGTCAAGTATCAGCACAATCGCCTCACACTGCACTGTAGTCAGTGGTTATACAACAAATCAGCATCTTACACAAATGTACAGTCATTTATATTCACGCCGGCGGTATTCAGTTTACAGTGTAAAGCAGCTGTACGTCAAATAGGAGCAAAAAAATGACACGAAAGAATGAATGAGAAGTGAATTACAAAGGTACAAACTGAGTCAGGGTGAGGGCTGAACAAAGGAGGCAGATTAAAGGAGCAATCAGTGATAAGACTCTCAGAAACAGCGACTGTAACCAGCAGGAAGTCAGCTCCTCCTCCACATCTCTGAGCTCACCTGCCATCCTCTCCTCTCCTCTCCTCTCCTCTCCTCTCCTCTCCTCTCCTCCCGTCTCTTCTCCTCTCCTCTCCTCTCATCTTCTCTCC
>CM076663.1:19291189-19397416 GCA_038496675.1 Rachycentron canadum | reverse complement strand
TCCTCTCCTCTCCTCCTGTCTCCTCTCCTCTCCTCTCCTCTCATCTTCTCTCCTCTCGTCTCCTCTCGTCTCCTCTCCTCTCATCTTCTCTCCTCTCGTCTCCTCTCGTCTCCTCTCGTCTCCTCTCCTCTCCTCCTGTCTCCTCTCCTCTCCTCTCCTCTCCTCCTGTCTCCTCTCCTCTCCTCTCCTCTCCTCTCCTCTCCTCTCCTCCCTTCAATTTAGCTGCACTTAATCACTGGGACACGACAAACAAGGATTGTTTCGGTGCTGCTCAGAGTCACATTGATGTCGGTTTCCAGGCATCTCAGCGCACAATCCCTTGGAAGGAGTCTGTGCCAGCGCAGGGAGCCTGGTGCCCTGTCTGCGGAGTGGTAGATGGTTCACAGTTGGCTTTTTCATTCACTAGAATATTGTAAAAGGTGAGAATTTGAAACACTGGCAATAAAAAAAAAAAAAAAAAAACATCTCTTTGAATGTAAATCAAGGTTTTCTGAGATTAGATGTTTCCACCTGTGGAATAATTTGAAATGTTTTTTTTTTTTTTTTTTTCTTTGCCAGTTAAATGAGATTTAAGACCCCGCAAACACAAAAGAGGCTCTGATGATGAAGTGCTGCCTGTTTCATAAAAGTAATTTATTTTTGTCCTCTTGTTCCAGCTGTGGTGAAGAGCTGCCAGGGCAAACGTGCTTTAGGGGGAAAATCATTTAGACATTACAGCTTGTTTGGTTGCTGTCTGCTCTTCCATATGTCATGGTGGTGAAGGTCAGAGGGCTCCAGGAGGTGGGCTTTATTATTGAACAGCTATAGGTCTGGAACTGACTGCTTGAAATGCCTGCAGTCCCTAAGCCAAGATCGATCAGTAACTCTTGGAAACCAGCGGTTATAGTAGAGAGATGATCAGCATTATCACAACGTTGAAAAAGTAATAAAACACAAAGTGAAATCATTTCACAGAGGTTTGCAATCAAACATTAAAACATTAACAGGACAAGGAGCCAGTAGCAGTACTGGGAGAGAGTTGGCCTGCTGTGTGTCCACCATGTAAATAATAATAAATACCTTTCCAACGTGTCTAACATGGAGACCTGGCAGCTACAGCTAACTCTTTCTCTCCTGCATCTGTGCTCCGAGGTCCTGTGACAACATCACTCAAACACAAAGACAAACTCATGTGGTAGTGTGAAAGGAGTCAATCACTAACCAAAGTTAGCAGGCTTTTTAAACACAAGGTGAAAATTCACTGAAACTGGTCACTCCCTCACGCCCCACGTTTCCACTGATACAAAACAATGATATGTTATAATGATCATTAAAATTCAAGCAGTTATACTAACTCTCTGGCGTTTCTAGTGTGACTCAGCATGAAACAGCCAACGTTTCCTCTGTGCCTGCTCTGCTTTGTTACTGTCACTGTGCAACAAGGAGGTGACATATTACTGATTGTTCCTTTTTAAACTCGACCCTGCAGAGAATTTCGTACAATTACAAAATGTTGTATGTAAACAACTGTATCCAGTTTGAATGGCAAAGTATCAACAGTGCGTCTGACTCTGTTTTCACAGTGTAAAGAACCATTTCACAAAGAAACATTTGAAATCACTCGTCCCCTCGTGACAATGAAAATAAAAACTCATGCACAGACACCCACACTCTTTAACTTTGATCATTATTACAGTTATTTTAATCCATCATGTTACTGGATATAATTAGCTTTTGATGATTTCCTAAAATATAATAACTAATTCTATACATTCTGCTGTTATATAACTTGAATTTGCAAAAATAAGGAGATATTCTGCACACCTAACAGATGCACTTGGTCAGAGCTAAGCAGAGAGCGGGTATATACACTACAGTACACTTAAAATCACCACTGTCATTGTAAGAAAAATATTAAGTTATGTATTACACTGCAAAAATGTCTCTCTCCTGCTGCACACAATAAAGTCCATATTTATTGTCTCTATCTCTGTCTCTGTGGGTAACTCTACAGTCAACCCATAGGTAAATTACTGAATCTGTAAACAGAGCAGAAATCCATCTCCACGCTCTGGACTGTCATCTTTCCTTCTTTTATTTCTTTGAGCCACATGAGTCAAAGTCATTGTGGTGAAATGTGAGTGTAAAGAAAACGTACAGGACCACAGGTAGGCGACACCTCATAGTCATTTGAGCTGTGGCTGAAGCCAAATTTGTTAAAATGCAAAAGCGTTAAATTATCTACAAATTCACATTTATTTACTTACTCGCCATTTTATTATTCATCAACTTTGATTTATACTGTTTGACGTGTTATATCTGCTCTGCATTTCTAAGAACGCCAATGTAAACATTCAAGCATGAATCAAAACCGAGGGATATTATGACAGGTTAAGGTGTCAACACATATTTAACCCTCTAAATAGTTCCCCACCAGATCAGCTCTGCATTATTACTGCAGACACACCTAATGTGGTATGCAAAACTGAAATGGGAATGGGCGTCTCAGCAACCACTGATTAATGCCTCCAATTTTATTAGTGTCAAGATCTGTTGGGAGTAAATAAATTACCCAGCATTAGCCAGAGTAATGTAGCGCTCTGGCTAATGCCATTCAGTGCGTCCTAAATGTGCTACAGATACTTAATGTGGCAGATGACGGGCTCTTTGTTGGTTTCAAAATGGAGATCAATAATCTCTTTGAAGCAGTTTATTTTCTGACATCAGGGCGGACGTCTTCATCTACACTGTGATGGAGCAGCTCTCAGTCCAAGTTGAGGCCTGTTCTTTGACTTTACATTTGTTTTAAACAGTGAACCGACGAGAGGAGGGCGAAGCGTTGTGGCGGCTACCTGCATGGCTCGTGAGTGGCAGGTTTATCGTTCTGCAGTGGCTCTGCTCAGAGGCTCTCTGAGGGCTCAACACCCTCTCTGAAAGCAAACTAGCAGAAAAGTGGTCCATAAAATTCCATGCGGTTTGATGCTATTGTGAAGTTCCTTTCATCTGAGCAGGAAGTCGGCTTGATTATGATTCCATGCCTTTTGCGACTTCTGAAAAATCTGGTGAACACTGAGCCTCAAAATGTCTGTACATCAGTCCAAAGAGAAAAAAAAAACAAAAGACGAGTTTTTGCTGTTAAAATAAAAAATATATACATCTATATATAGATAGATATAGATATATAGATAGATCTATATCTATCTATATATATGAATAAATCACCAAGTTTAGCTGAGTCACACAGAATACTGAACAAATCAAGTTCCCTACTGTGTAGAGAGAGAGGGCGACCATGACCTGTAATCCATCATCCAGCTGTCGGTGGATAATATGTAAGGCTCATCTGTTTTAGATGGATTTTTTTAAGATACAAGAGATTCTCTTACTTTTCTCCTCCAAAATACTACTTTACCAAAAAAATCTCATTTGTTTCTTTCAATGTACCGGCAAGTCGGCCTTAAAAGAAATGAAAAAGTTTGACTTGACCCTGACAGAGACGTTCTGTTACATCTGTGATGGGTCGCGCCCGAATGAGCAGTTCTTTGTTTGACAAGACAGGAATCTCCTTTTTTGCATCATCAAAATGTCCTGTACTCTCGTGCCCTGGTCCTTTGTGAGGGCAAATCGCGAGTTGGGGATTTTCTGCTTTGTAATCTTGTTTTATCCTTTTCATTTTCAGCTGTTTTATCAAATTGACATTCTCTCCATCTGTTGTCGCTGCCTTTGTACAGCATCACCCTCCCTGTGTGAAAAAAGATTAAACTTATTTCCCATCATTTCGATCTTTTCCTTTGAACTCCCACTATGTCAGCCAAACTGGAGAGAATAAGTGCTATGACTGGAATTTGAGACTTGTTTATCTTGTGATGATCTATTAAAACTCTGTTGTGGAGATCTGAGTGACCTCCGACTGCAGATCTTGTTGGATCCTCCTCGAGCGAGAGCTGTGGGGGATCCAGTCCATGCCTAGTCATGCCGGCTTCTTCCCCGCTTCTGTTGGAGCGCAGATGGACACGGGCTCCCTGGTGGTGTTACGGCCTCTGGCCAGACTGTGCTCCTCCACGCGGGTCCGGCAGGGGAGGCAGAAATCCCTGAAGCATCGCTTAAAATTTTCATCCAAAAACGCATACAGGACGGGGTTGAGGCTGCTGTTGGTGTAGCCTAAGGCGATGCACAGGTGCCAGCTGGCTATCACCAGGGGGTTCCTGGTGTCGATCTCCACCATGGTCTTCACGATGATGAAGATGTGGATGGGGGTCCAGCAGATGATGAAGGCAGCCACAACCACCAGGACCATGCGGGTGATTCGACGCATGTTGCGGTCTTTCTCCTTGGAGCCTGAGAGCAGACGAACGCTCCTCAGACGAAGAATCATCAGGCCGTAGCATATGGTGATGACCAACACGGGAACCACAAAAGCAAAGATGAAGACGCAGATCTTAGTTACTGTGTCCCAGTACCAGTCAGGGTCAGGGAACTTCAGCATGCACATGGTTTTACCTGGAAAAAAGGGCACGTAGTGTAAGGTGAAATGAGTTAAAGTAGAGTTCTGGTATCAAGCAGGTTCAGATGCGTTTTGTAGATTTTAAAACCAAAGCTACAGAGAAACACATATTTAAAATGCACACTAGTTTTTCTAATCCTACTGATCACTCTCTGTGCCATTTCACAACTTTCTGCATCCATGGTATGATTGAGAAGAAGAAGAAATAAACCATGGCTAAGCTAAGGTGAGGACTGAGTAATGCGAGAAGTGATGGTGGGCAAAGTATTTATAGTTTTTCTAAACAGTCACACTCAAGAGCCAAGTGAAAAGATGGCTGTCAGAGCGACAGTAGACAAGATAATGCGAAGATAATGGCACATATTTCACTTTCTCCTGGAAGGCATTCATAGAATGACACAAAAAGTGACAGAGGTAGTTGTGCAAAGAATGAAAAAACAGGGAATTAATGGATTCATTTAAATGCCACTAACATTCCCACCTCTGCATACCTGGTCAATCACCATGTAATTGTTGGTTTTAATAGTTAATAAAGCCCCTGTTCGCGTCCATCATCAAAAAGGTTCAGGAGGAGAAGCACTTAGGTTCGAGTGTACTGGCTTCTTTCAGGACAATAAGCTTAGGAAAGATCATGCTTACATGCTTGTTAGTCTGTGGGATACAAAGTCCAGGCATAAAAGTTGACTGTCCTTAATGTCTATCCGCCAACCTTCCTCACCTTTATGCCCATAGACCGACTCAAAGTGGCCGAGTCTCTCCGGTCTCACAAGCCTGAATCTTGCATTTGTGGTAAATGTCAAACATGTAATTTCTGTACTCAGGTCGACTCGCCTGATGCAGCTAAACTGGTGTAGTTTTCCCCATCAAACCATAGCCCCCCCTTTTCACCCATTTAGTTTTAAGAGCAGAGTAGAAAGAGGAGTAGAAAGCAAATATGCCTCTGTTTCTGGATGGAGGCAAAACAAGAACAATGTGTTGTCTCTAAGCTGTCCCTCCCACACGTCTAGTGCTTATTGTTATTGTTGCTGTCGGACAACTTGGACACAGTGGGAAGCTCCTTGTTGTTGTGTTATTTGGAGGTTTTATTCATTATGAATGGCAGCCCGTTCAGGTCTCTAGTGCCCATATGTGTTAACTGGGGTAACTTCACACTCCTCTAGTGCCTCCCGTTCTGGCTCTGGATGTAAATTGTTCAAATTGTCTGTTATGAGCACAATTACAAGGAATAGTGGGCTGTTTTTTCTGTGTCAGTTACTGGCTAAAGACAGTTTTGCCTCTTTAAACAT
This sequence comes from Rachycentron canadum, assembly GCA_038496675.1. Taxonomy (NCBI): domain Eukaryota; kingdom Metazoa; phylum Chordata; class Actinopteri; order Carangiformes; family Rachycentridae; genus Rachycentron; species Rachycentron canadum. The sequence continues at coordinate 19,391,647 of CM076663.1, read as the reverse complement.
TCATTAATAAGTATTTTCCCTTGTCAAAGCAGAGATATTTTTGTGACACTGGCTGAGCAGCACTAATAGTGAAGGAACTACCTTGAACTGATGATGAAATTCAAACGCTTGGTGTCATGGAAAGTTTTCAGAGCTAGTGGTAAAAATGTCAAAAGTCCGAAAGGCACTTAACACTTTAAATGAAAATTAAAGACGAAACAGGAGAAAAAAGACTCATCTACCATTATCTGCCACTTTGGTCACAGCCATGACCATAATGGGCACCCCAATCGCTGAGGACAGCACCCAGATGAGCACGTTGATCATCTTAGCCTTGACTGGCGTACGGAACTCCAGCGCCCTGACCGGGTGGCACACGGCGACGTAGCGGTCCACGCTCATCATGGTGAGGGTAAAGATGCTCGTAAACATGTTGTAATAATCAATGGCGATAATGAGCTTGCACAGGACTTCTCCAAACGGCCAGGTGTTCATGAGGTATTTGGCGCTCTGAAACGGCAGCGTGCTGGTCGCCAGGGCGTCGGCAAGGGCCAAGTTGAAGATGTAGATGTTTGTGGCCGTCTTCATCTTGGTGTACCTGGTGGTGATCACAGAGCAGAGAGAACGTGTTTGCAGTAAGTAGCAGTGGTAATGAGAGAAGCTGGGTATGGAAGTCTCTGTTATGAGATATGGGGATTTGAAAGTATGACTACGATGAGGAGCTTTTCCCCTCATGCTATAGATCTGCGGTGAAGAGCTGTGAATGCATAATGCTAATTCCCTATCGCTTAGATTTTTTTTTTTTTTTCAAATGAGCGATTTGAGATAATGGTTACAATTGGCTTGTTGGCCTCTGATCAAGCAGCCTACTTCCACGGATGGCACCAGAGAGCTGCGAAAAGGAAAAGCTATTGAACTGAGGTTCATATATATTGTATGCTCTGGATTCTGCTTGTAGCATGGGACCGTGCAATTTTCTTTGTGTGTGTGAGACAAAGATATTTTTGTAACATATTTCAAGAAAAAAAAAAGGTCATCAGCGCTGAACTCATTTTGTTTGGTACAATACCAGCTTATTGGAGTCAGAAATTCTCCTCTGGGGCATAAGACTTTATTTCACAAAAGAATCTCTCATCAGAAACCTTGCAAGCTGCCTCCACACTGTATATAAATCTCAGCCGATTGTGTTTTCTAGGCGATAAATCATTACAACGCAATTCAACCAATTCATGTGCAATGTGGACTGACCAGGCGGCAAGGGCAAGAACAAGGGACCAGAAAGGGCAACATTTCATGAAGATATACTGTATAATACATATGACAGTACTCTCTGGATATAGTACAAATATACTTAATTGAATTGTTTTTAATCCTCTCTTCTATTTTGCAGTTTTGAATGATAAAGATTTCATTGAATAAATAAGGCTACTATATTGCAAAATGACCCATGTATCTGACATTTTAATGGGAAAGAGAGAAAAATAAATAACATTCATATTAGTGGCTCAATCTTTATTGTTTTGTTCCATTAGAATACACCCACCCGGATGTCTAAATGGATGTGTATTGACTTTTCTTCTAGTCATTTTTCATGGGGGCTGTAGGCAATAACCTAGGGGTGTTAGTGGTGATAGTGATAGGAGGTGGGGCTGCAGTTCAGAGCAGCGGATTTCAGTTACAGCCAAAACAAACACAAAAGCACAAATACTTATAATCATTAAACTGCTTAGAAGCTTATTACTTTCGCATGATAAAAGAAACCCTGTTTGTTGGGTTTGTCCATGTCTTAAACTCCAAATATCTGCTGAAACTACAACAGTTATAAAAATAAATTACACAACAAGTGACAACATTAAGGAGTGATCAATAGGAAGAAGCGTTTTCTATTGACACTTAAACGGACAATAGAGGGGCAAATCCATTTACCTGCATCTCTAATGACCAATTGTTTTGTTGGTTATACCGCAACAGTGGTGTCAGGCCCATAAATAGGAATGTCTGTTACTGACTGACTGAGTGGTATAGTTAAGTGACAAAGTTACACCATTAGTTTTGTTGGACATTTCCTGTTGGGCCTATTGTTCGGTTTCTATTATGTGATCAGGGGGTATTTACAGCTGTATTTATCTCAGTTACAGAAGGTAACAGGCCTTTGTTTCTAATTGCCTTTGTTTTATGGATAATTGGTCCTATTGGTTAGTACAGTATAGTGCCTCATTTTGATTTGCTCCCATTTGCCCTGTTACTGCATCGTGTGTTAATGCAAACTCACTAGTTCCTATAACTCTTTTACATTAAAAGCCCCCTAGTGGTTCAGTGGTCAGACACATTTTATTTCTTATTTCTTTTTATTGCTTTGCTGAAGGCATTTTGGTTCATTTCTGGTTGTTGCCGTTTCAGTTTGCATGTTGTTCTGTCTGATTCTGTAGCTGAGCAGTTACTGATGGCTCCTCTCTCTGCTTCCCACTCTCCTGTTCTCTCTGCTCTGTGTGTCTTATGTTTGGTTATATCTCTGCCTCCTTCAGTGTTAATGGCTCATATAATAAATGCAGCTTATTTGCCTTAATGGAGGTGAGGCTTGGTGAGTTGGAAGTGTGGCTCTACATCCTGGCAGCTCCTGAGAACGTCAGGGAAAGCCAGGGTGGCTGCCTGTAACGAGAGGTGTAGCCATTAGCCCAAGGTTCAGGCCACCATTTTGCCAACAAAGTGTTGAAAAACATGTGTCTATGAATTAAATTAAAGCATGAGAAATGAGTAGAGTATGTCTAACCTCGCTACACATTAATATAGGCTCCAAGATTTTACCCCCCCCCCCACCTCCAGTTTATACATCCCTGCCTCTGTTTGTTTTTTTCTTTTTTAATCAAAATTTATACAGTTTGACAAAATTTGTCACCCCGCCACTACAAAGTGACAGCAGCAGCTTGGGTCGTGTCGATGACATATGTGAGCCCAGCCCTGGGACTTGGAGGCTGCAGTGAATGAATGATGGCCACACAGAGAGTTCACAGATTATTTGACTGGTCCACCAATGTGGCAGGCCGCCATGATTTCTGCCTGAGCTCCTGATGGCCTGTCAGACTATGGAAAAGTCTACAGTGCAAACAACAATAAAATCATAAATGGACTTTCCCAACAGAGCTGGTGTTCTCCTGACAATAGTTCATTTTTACCTTGTGTTGTATTTTGAGCCTTACATTTTGCGCGTTGTGTTGCGTCTTGTTGTGGCTGGCCAAGTGGAGCTATCCAAGGTACTGAAAGAAGGGTTTAACTCTGTCCACTTGAGGAAAGAGCAAGGCACATTTGGTCTCATGGCTTGTTTTCTGATTTCCAGAAAATATGTATAAATGTATGCTTATACAGCATTTTAATCCATTTTATTTTGGGGGCACAGAGATAAACAGCTGGCGATGTTAATAGCTCCCTCTGTGATGTAAGAAGAGTCCTGTGTCACTATTCCTCTTTCATTTACAACTTTTTTGACCTTTTTTCAAATTACCCTGTGTTTAAACTCTGGGTTTTAAAGTGCAAATTTAAAATGTACATACATTTTTATGGAATTTTATGGAAAAACCTCTCAACAAATTCAAATGGAATCACCTCACCCAGCTAATTCATTTCAGTTGATTGATGGTTTGACCTTGTAAGACTTTGAGTCATTGTGGTCTTTCAGGAAAACAGACTCTCAGCTCTACGCTGCGTTCTTCCTGTTTTCCAGTTGTCCGAGTGTTGAGTTTATACACAAGGTCACTATCTAAGATAGAAATCAGATCATCAGCATTATCAATAGTTCAATTGGTAATGACACTTTCCGCATAAGACATTAGTGTCTGAACTGGGCTGGTAAAAATTTCGTCTGGTATAATAAATCAGCTTGATGTAAATTCAGGCATCAGAAAATGTAATTATGTTTACTGTCAGACTCCCATCAGTTATTCCATTATCTGGTGTCAGCTGCAGGATTAGTCTCTGACACAGTCAGCACCGTGTGTCTCTTCTGTTCAGCTCAAGGAGAGTCAAAAAGTCAGAAATGTTTTTGTTAAGCTGATAGATGGAAATGCGCTGAAGCCAGCGTATATAAAACAAAGCTCTAGGGGCCATCAAACAGGGCTGTTGTAACATCAGCTACAGGTATGTTTTGATGTTGCTTTTCAGCTCCCTTTTTTCTTTGCTTATGTTTTGTCAAATTGGCAGCAAATTCAAATAAGTTGAATCAGTTCCTGTTTGCAATGAACCCATGTACCTATGATCCATGAGTTCAGTGTATCCATGGGCTGTGGATACACTGACAGATGTGACTGGATTACTTTCTTTCATCTCTAAGTAGATTTATAGATGTTTATTCACTATGGACATCAGACATAATAATGTCTGCATGAAGTGTGAGGCACGTTGGCTGATATCAATATGTTTCATGTCTGTGCTGGCATTTAATTGAGTTATGACTCAGAGAAGGACTGTGATTATTGACTCAGTTTCACCTCACACAGCATGTTTGCCTCCCCCTCAGCTCTCTCCTGTCCCCCATGGGGGAGGCGTGTAGGTCTAATGTCTATTCAAAGGGAATTTGCTACTTTTCCAGGAGCCCTCATTTCTGTAAAATGATTTCAGGTCTATTTTTACTTTTTTAAATTTTTGACAAATCAAGACAAAAGGAGTGGAACGGTGAAGTCAGCAGCAGATGGCTGCTTCTTAACATTCCCATGTATGTTGGTGCATCTTAATATGTTAGTGCCTACGTAGAACAAAAGACAGCAGTAAGCTTTTGATAATTATGTAAGGGTAGTGAAGCAAGCGCAATATTACAGAACAGCTTTGAACCTTTGGAAAACATATAAACACCTCCTGCTCAAAGAAAAAAAATATATGAACGTCAATCATCAGTCAGAGACGGGAAAAATACCAGTTGGTGTTTCAGATCAAAATCATCTTGTGAGACAAAATCCAACTTCTTTTAAATTCTCATACAGTGAACAATAACTGCTCTCAGTTACATTTTGTATCTCAATCTCTTTGAAGCCTTAAAGCTCGACTTTTGACATAGCGAGAGGATTAAGTTCATTGTCAGAGTCACTTTCACAACTGAACCACTATTCAAAAGAAATCCCTTTCTGCTCTTCCTAATCCGAGCTGACAAGATAGGAACCCACACACAGCGTGTCCTGCGCTGTGGCTCCCTCCCTTGACTAAACAATCACTACGAGTGGACCTCAACTGTTATGCCACCCAATCTGGTAAGAAAAATAAATTCAAATTAAAAAAGAGATGAACCTCAAACCAGCACCTAACTAATGGTTCCCTGGCTTTCTTCTTTGTGTGAGGTATTGACCATCCTGACCTCTGCTCTCTCTAGGTAAGAACATGTGAATGATTTCTGCCTGTTAAACAAAATGGACAGCCATTGATCAGAGGTCATCTGCACTGGTTTATTATTCAGCTCACCATTCATCAAATAGCACTATGTAAATCCCCATAAAGCGGCCAGAGATGCAGAAGAAGTAATGCACAATATTTTAGTTCTGAAAGAATCAGATGGGTAAAAACGTGAATGCACATGTCAATAAATAATATATTTACATCAATAATTAATATTTAGTCTAACTATAAAAGTAACAATTAATCTCCACCTACTAGATTTTCAGTTTTTTTGGTGTGGGCAGGCATTAAATGATTTATCTAGTCCCTATTTTCACATTTCAAATCATTATAAGATAATGTGTCGATATACAGCCAATTCACTGATAGGTGGACCACAGTCCAGGCCCAGGTCCAGATATGATGGCATCATGTGTTCGGACCAAAAACCTATAAACAAAGCAGAAATGTATTTGAAGAGGTGCAGCTTTTACTGGTTTATTATTAAAACAATATGTGAGCTGCAAATCACCTCAGATGATACTGTTCAGCCAATGATTGGGACACGAGCGAGTCAGAAGGGGTGTGGCTTGATTGTTCACTTTTTTTCTATTATAAAAAAGACATGAAATTGACTAAACTAAAAGGTTTTTTTTTTAGTTGTTCTGATTAGAAGCTTCTGGGTTTTCTGGGTTTGAACCTGGGGCCTTGTTGTGTGGGTTTCCTCTAGGATCTCCAGTTCCTCCCACAGACCAAAAACGGGAACGTTTGCTCATAGGTGTGAATGGTTGTTTGTTTCCATATGTCGGCTCTGTTATGGACTGGTGACCTGTCCAGGATGTACCCCACCCTCGCCCAATGTGAGCTGGGATTGACTCTAGCACCATTTTGTAAGGGTATAAAATGGCAGTTTTCCTTGAAATCAGTTCTTCACTGCTGTAAAACAGAGAGGCCTAAACAGGAAGTAGTGCTGTGCAGCCACTGGAAACTACTGTTTCAGAGCGGTGAAGAACTGTTTTCGGGTAAATAATGTAACATTACCCATTAGCACAGCGTTAGAAAATTGGCAACATGCAACCCTTGAAAACCCCACCAAGAAAAGATCAATGTGTACAGTATGCAAAGCTTTAACTTTGAGGGGTGACAAGTATTAGGGCAACATCCATAGAGGGTCATTAGCATGCAGCTGTTAATTAATCTTTTAAATGTAATAGTATCGGATCAGTACTTATATTTTGTATTGGTTTCCTACTGCAGCTTCACATTAAAAGCATTTAACGTTTGCGGAACACAGGTTAATTTTTATTATGATACAGTCACAGGAAACGTAATCTGCTATCCTCCATCTACATGTGTCTACAAACCAAGACAGCAACAACATTGCTTGACCCTGGATTATTTTTGCCATCTTGCAGAGAGTAATGGAACGAGAAGGAGCCACAGTGAGCTGTTAGATGAGGAGCTGCAGGAGACAGGCTGCACACCTCCAACCTCTCAGCAAGGTAACCAACTCCTTGCACTGAGCCCTGCTTTTCGGACTCATGCTGTGTGCAGCATAAAAGCAGATCACAGCTGCCCACAGAGAGAAGGAACGAGGCCAATGATTGACTGACTTCTTTATTAAAACCACAATAGTTCGTTTTGCCGCCCCAAGATAAACTTCTACTTCAAGACTTTGTTTTGAGGTTCAGTTTGAATTAGGTTTGGGTTGATAGAAAGGGTTAGGGATTTAGTTGTGATGGTGAAGGTTAAGGCAGCCGTTCTCAAAGAGAAAGAAACCCCTGGTGGCTTCGAGGACATTTTTAGGTATGATGCTTTTTATTGTTTCTGAAAAAATAAATACAAATAAATATAAAAACTGACTAGCAGATAGTTTATATGTGTCATTTTCAATATGAAATACGTCACCCACTGGTTTGTGAACTACTGTTTTGAACCTCCAATTTGTAATTTGCCTGCCGCCATCTTGTTTGTATGAAACCAGAAGAAACCATGAGGTGAGGTCACTGTGTGTGGTACAGTCTGTCAATCACACAGTAGCCCCACCCTAATTCATCCCCTGCTTTATGGGTTTTTTTCCTCTAAATGGACCATCATTTAAAAAAATGAACATCGTGTTGTATTGAAGACTTGAAGCTACAGACTGAGACCATAAACTCATTAAGAAAAGCTAATAAATAAAAGTGTTAAAAACAATAAAAGTGATAAAACTGTTTAACACGTTAGCTTACCTCAAAATGTTTGTAGCTAAACACACAATAGCTGTGTTCCTATTCAGGCGGTGCATCCTTAGGAGGACGTGGACCACAGATGTTTGCTTTGCATCACCTGCCGTTCCCGCCCTTTACCACTGAGTCGCAAAGCGCGGCTCCCGTTGCCCAGCAGCTGTGTCTTAACATTTACATTTAAAAGCGTACATCAGAGGCTCTATATTAGTGTTTTTTGCTGCCATACTATTTCAGTTACTGGCGCGCTGTGAATCTTGGGATAGGTTCGGCCGCAAAGGCTCCACCTGTTGGAGCCTTCGTTACCCAAGAAAAGGAGGAGACACTTGTCGCCACAAATGAAGGAGCCTTTGAAATGGGACAGTCCAGTCGTGCTGACTCTGAAGGATGCGGCTCCTGAATTGGGACGCAGCTAATGTGCAGCCAGTGCATGTATTGTTAATGCGACTGCTGTCGTATCAGTTAAAGCCTTTGTTGCAGTAGCTACAACATTTTAACTGGCTCCCTAACGCTAACAATGTTAAATGGCTAAGGCTTATTAATAGTTCACAGACAGAAACACTCACTGTAAACAGTCTGTAAATAACTTTGATTTCGCCGCCTCACAGAATGAATACTAATCCTTACTTGATTTTAATGAAGTGTACACCTCTTATATTCATTTAGTCAAATTGGAAACAAGTGATAAACTTCATTAAATGTTTTTTTTTTTTTTTATTCTGTTTAGCATATGGAAATAGATTAATGAATAAAAATGTGCCAAGAGCCAAAAAAGGAAAAGCTTGAAAAGAGATTAAAGGAGAGAAAGAGAAACAGAGGAGTGAACAAATCAAAACAAATAAGGTTTTATTTTTATTCTATCAAATATGTGGATATAAAGCTTTCAGTGACATATTCTGTAAAACTTATGACTCTTATATTTGTTAAACCTTTTACTGTCATTTGTCAGTTTTGGTCCTCCGTATAGATTCACATTCAGTGAAGAGAATTTGCATTTACATCAGTCTTGATCCTTTATCTCGATGCTGGAGTTACGCTGCCTGGCCTGACTGCATTGGCCCTTTCAGTGCTCAAACACAAGACCAGCTTGACTCTCCTGTGTTTCCAGGGCTGAAATCCATGCGCACACCGCTCGCACTCGCACACACACACACACACACACACACATACATAAATGCTGCTGGGTGAGATAGAAGGCTAGCAGTGAGGAGACACTGCCCATGTTGACTCAGACCAGGACATAAATACACTGACAGCCTGGCATCTCTCTCTTTCTCTCTCTCTCTCTCTCTCTCACACACACACACACACACATTTATGCTCCTACTGGCAAATGGCTACACAGAAAAAAAAAAATCTTCCAGGAGCTTTTTTTTCGATCACTCTTTATCTCCACCTTTTGTTTTTGCCAACATATTACTGCACCAGAATATCAATGTGCAGTATGGGAGCGCTGTCCCAGATCTGCATTCTTAGCAGGAACAATAATCCACAAGCAGCGGCTCATTTCAGAATCCACAGTCACACAAACTAATCCACGAGCTACACATCAAACCGATTTCAAATGGAGGCCACTTGACAATAAATTGCATGAGCACAGGGTCGGTTCTTATCTAGCAGGAGTGGCATCAGGAGAATGGGAGGGAAGGTGGAGGATAGCGGGGAGATAAGTGGAGGCCTTATGCCGCTGACCTATCCTGCGTAACGATGGACCATCTCCAGAGGAGTCGGTGTCAGCCTCTCCATCAGCAATCAGACCGAGGGCTCTCAGTGCCACGGCAGCCCACTGCTCAATCCACACTGACATGAGCATCCATGCAGACTCTGCTGGAAATGGGATTTGTGTGCATTTGAGTGTCTCAACCCAAGAATCTAAATAGAGGGAAATAACATTTATGACTTTTGCTATGTTTATAGGCTGCCTGCAAACAAATCAAAGAAAGACATTTTCAAAACAGGTGTTTGCTTTTTCAATTCAAGTTAGTGTTAAAACATTGACTTAAAAACTAATCAGCTTTGCGATTTGATCTTTGAAGTCATTCATCAAGAGAAAATATCAAACATACTCATGCTTCAGCTTCTTAAATGACATGCTGCTTTTCTGTTTTATGTCATTGTATTGTAATTTTGGTCATTGGACATAAACACACGCTTTGGATTGATATTGGAAACAATAATTATCTACATCATTTGCTCTGAAGATTGGGGCCTCCTTGTGGCCCAGGGGTTAAGATTGTGACAGTGAATGGCAACATCCATGTCTGACCTACACTGCATGTCACTCTCCATCTCTTCCTGTCATCTCTACCTTTGAGACGTGAAATATCAATCTGTATCAAACTCTACTTTGATGCTGTTCATTTCCAGCATTTTTCTGCAACAGTAATAGCCCATCAGTGCAGTACTTCTTACTATGCATTATGCAATTTTTGTGCATAAACACACACAAGGCATACAGAGGAAACTAATTTGAATCTGAATTCCAATTTCAAATATTGTTTATTGCCTTCAGATCCTCCGTCCACATCCATACAGATATGTAATATATGACATACATGTCCCTATATCAAGAGTGATGTCGCCATATACAGTTTTATTGCTATCACATACACAGTCTGGGTCAAGTAAAAGGAAGTCAAATGAAAAAGGCCAGCGTTCATATGTGTGACATTTTGATGCTATGTGTGTGAGATGTAGGGGTTGACCAACTCCTGACCTGTCCCGCGTATCATCTACTTTTCGGTTATTAAACAGCTAACCCATTAAAGCAGACCTTTAAGAGGAGGAATGGAAAGCCCACACACAAAGTCAGGGTCAATATGGCAACCCACCATGACCCACTGGTTTTGGAGCCTCCAGTTTGTAATCCGTCATCAAGAAACCATATTTGGAGGAGAAGGTGGAGCTGAGGAGGAGTGAGGGGTGGAGCTGACCTGCTCTGTACTCTATCTTGATTGTGTGGTACAGTCTGTCAATCACACAGTAGCCACGCCCTAATTCATACCCTGATTTATGGTCTGTTTTCCTCTAAATGTGATCGATTCATTTAAAAACTAAACATCATGTTGTATTGAAGACTTGAAACTAGAGACTGAGACCACGAACTCATTAGGAAAAAAATCAATCAATCCAGACCTAATAAGTCAGTTGAGAAGTTGGGCCATTTTCCCATAGATTTCAATACAGTCTGATTATTTTCCAATCAGTGATGGTCATTAGCTAGAAGAAGGTTTAAGGCTTGGGCATGATTTGCCCTCAAAGATTGTTTAATGCCCTCCATATGTGTACTTGCTAAGACTGGATGGAAGATGGAGCATGTTGGGTATCATCCCTCACATACTTGTTATTCTACCAGTAACCACAGGTGTCACTACATCAACCAGGACCGGATCTTCACGAACACCACTGGAAGTTTGTTTCTTTCTAAGCCTCAGACGAGTCTATTTATCGTGAGTCTAGTGCAGACTCAACCCACCTTGGCCATTCCTAATCAAGCATATTTATAGGCTAACAATTGAACAGTCTGCACCATTGAACGTTTTTAACAAACAAAGGAAGATGAATATTCACCATATGCAGGTCAGTGTTTACCTAGACTTTCTTTTCTCTTGCTCACTATGTCTCACCACTCTGTCGTGGTTTGGGTGTCTCCCTTAGAGTTTACAGCTGCTCCACAGGAGATAATACATTCTGACCAGGATGCTTAATGTGCTCAGTCTCCCTCTCCCTCCCTCTCTAGAGGGGGTCTGGCATCACTGATGAGCCCTCTCACTCAGACAAACACAAAATGCCGGGCAGATCAATGCACACAATTTGATTCATTGCCTTTTCCCGAACTCCCCCCCCACACACACACACGCACGCACGCACGCACACACACACACACACACACCCTGCCTCCCTTTGACCACCCTCATTATTTTTTTGTCTTATGTGCCCAGTTGTGCCCTTTATCGTCACTTCTCCTGAGTGGAATTCATGGGCAGAGCCGTAAATATTTATGAATCCTTCTTTGTTCAGTATCAAAAGATTTCCGCTTTGGGCAACAATGGCTTGCTGGTGGCTTTTCCAATAATCAGATGTGTCTCTTCTCTGTCTCACTGCTGTTCTCCTTTTCACCTGACTGTACACATTTAAACACCAACAACCATTTAGACTGTATCTCCCCGTTATGTCATGTCATGCTGAAAAAGCAACCACTGGCCTCCCGACTACCTCCCTCCATCGAATCTTAAACGAATCCTACCTGCTTGTTTCATTTTCCAGCTCAGCATGTAATTAGTGCTTCAGGTGAAATTGAAGGGGAATGTTTGAGATTAGAAACTAATTGATATGATGAAGCAGAAGCAAAAAGAGGTTGGTATTTTTTTCCCTGACAGGTTAGGGCCGGGAGGTTTCTTGGGGAAATGAAATGGCAGGGTGCTTGCATCTAGTGGCAAAGTGGGTGTAGGCTTTATTATTGCTTTTAGAGCTTAAAGGTAAAGGCGAGCTTCAACCTTGGATAGACAAAACATCCACTAATGGACAGAATCAATTTACTCTAAAAAACACAACTCTTTCCATCATTAGAGGCCTACATTTCAGAGCAACTATCAAAGCTTTCCATGCCAAAACATGTTCAGTAAAAGGGGTTTATCTTCCACTTCCTTCCTATTTACAGGCATATAAAGATGCAATAAAAAATAAACATGACGTACACTCTAATTTACGGACCAAATAAAGGCTTGTCTCCCTGAGAGACCCATCAATCCCAGAAAATCAGGGGGGCGTCCGTCTGATGATGGTCCACAGATCTGACTGAGCTGCTGGAGACTCAGCCCCCAGTGCCTGAGGCGCAGCTGAGTCAGACTGAAGAATCGGGGAGATGCATCTGAGACAAGAGGTTAGACCGGCCACAAACCTCACACAATGATGTTGACTGATGCAGAACTAATGACAGCAATCTCATGCTTTATGCAGATAAACATATAGACTTTGCACACAAATGCAGCCAGGAAGGAGAGAGCTGCACAGAAGGGTAGTCACATGCATCCTATAAAGCTCCTTTTAATCATTCCTACAGGTTTCTCTACATAACCATGAACTTCATCTGTGCGCAGATGCATTTTTTTTTTTTTTTGTAGAAAGTCTGACTTTTTTGGCTTCAATGGAATTAAAATGGTTGTTTAGAGATTATATTCTGCGCTTTTATGAAAAAAGGGGGGGTAGAAAAAATGCTAAATCAACCGCTAAAGATAAAATGAAGATTTAGATTTTGCATAAAAAAAAAAAAAAAAGCCCCTAAAGTGTATTAAATTTATCGGGCTCATCGCCAGATGTCGGTCACAGGGTGCTCTAAGGTCTCAGCATCGCGGGCGCATGTGGGTGAATTTCACAGTACATTTTCCTGCGGCTCTCATCAAAGCCTCCAAACACCTTTTAAAGCAGCGGAGATGCTCAACGAAATGACCACATTAAAGAGTGTTTACCTGACCACCCCGTACATGACGAGGACGTTGCCCACGAGTCCCACCACGCAAATGACGGAGTAGAGAGCCGTGATAGATATGGCTATGATTATACCCCCGGCGCTCCTCACCGGGCTCTGCCGCTCGGTGTGGTTCTGCAGCCCGTGGCCCATCAAGCCGCTCTCCTCGTCCGGGAAGGTGACATTGTAGGGGATGACCGAGTAGAGGTCGGACAGGGAGAGCTGAGCTCCGGGGACCGTGTACGGCTCCATGGTGCGGCCGCTGCGGCGCTGTCCGCTGTGCCCGTGGCGCGGGGGACTTGCGCTCGCGCGAAATAAGTGGAAGGCGCTCGAACACGCGCGGAAAGGTGTGGAAGCGCGGGTCGGACTGGGAGGGAGAAGTGGCGCAAAGAGGCTGGAAGAGTTTCCAAACAAGGCGCAGACGCTGACGGCTGTGCGTAAAAAGGGTTGAGGATGGCGCGCTATCCAAGTCGAGGAGAGGAAGGTGGCCCCTCAGCAGCATTCAGCTGTGTGTGTGTGTGTGTGTGTGTCTGAGTGTGAGTGTGCGCCTCTTCTACTCTCCAAGATCCCCTCCTCCCCACCCTGCCGCTCTCTTATACCCGTGCGTCGACGTCAAACCTGCGTCATGGGCGTCAACAGGGAACGGCCAGGTGATGGGTGCCTGAACCCGCGCTAAGTGACTCCTCCTGTGATCTCGTGGTTTTTTTAAAAATCATCAAATCCAAACGCAAAGATACGCAAGAGTGGCACGTTTGGAGGAGTAACAGATCGAACCAAGCCTCAAGCACCGAGGCTGAAAGAAACAACACACATGATGCTGAGGGCTTCTGGTCCAGGGGGAACTCAGTGAAACCAGGTGAGATGAACTTCAGCGCAGTGAATGCAGGGAATGCAAGCTGCAAAAGAACTTCATGTCCATACCTTAAACTTCAATTGACGTGCCTCGTTTACAAACTGTGAAAAATAATCAACCTGCCAACAAACAAACAAGCCAAAAATCAATAAAATCCCCACTGAAGTAATTTAAGCAGGTGCTGACAGGGGAAGGAAAAAAAAGATTTCACAATGTCTTGACAGCAGCGAAGACCCGCTAACATCTGGCTTTTGTTGGCAATAGAAAAGACTGCAACATTCATTCAGACCGTGGTCAAACGACTCTGCAGTAGTGGGCATTCATCTGCTCCCAGGTGAACACATTCATTTTCGTCTCCTGCTGCAGTGTCTCTCTGAGGACCGACACACACCTGTCCAGCACGATGCTGCTAAACCGGAGACACTGTGGCTCCGAACAATCACTGATCGAAGCCTCTCACAGAGACGCCAACTCTTTTTTTCAGGAGCGAAAACCCAGAGATGAGAGCTGACAGATCCGTCATATCAGGCTCGTAGCTCCCTCTGCCTCTCCTGGGTCTCTGTGTCTGCACCGATGACGCCCTTCCTCGGAGTTGTGTGTGTGTCCTTTGTCTGAACAGAAAGGCAAACTTGTCAGCAATAGAAAAGGGATAAATCAGCTTTCATTAGCGGGTTTACCTGAGTTTAAAAACCCAAGTATACCTGCTAGTTTCCGGTGGAAAAGGGTATCCATAACCAAAATACAATCGTTTTCAGATGTTCCATGTCAACACCATTGTGTATATAACACAGTTCACTCTGGACATTGTAGTTGTGAACAAAAACCAATGTCTGCTGATGATCACAATGTCAGTGAACCAACATCAGCCTCTGACATCAACCTGATTTTCATTTTACAAGTTAAATTTAACGTCTGTCCAACATTAGTGTTGTCGGAGTCCGGCGTCTCGCAGATGTTGCACTGGCTGTCAGTGCCTGTTGTTGGGAGTTTGACATATCATCAGCTTTTAGGAGGATAGAGTGAAGACAGCCGACAGAACAGCTGAATCTTTTAGTGGTGTTTAGCTTTTCACAGCTGCTGTTTCCAGTCATAATCTTGTTGCAGCTTCTGCTTCATCATATCAACAATCGCACAGTGGCACTTTAGTAGCAGCAGGTTTAGTGAGTTCACTGTTAGCTCATTACTGTTTATCATCCATATGACATGTTTGCCCTTGGGATCATTCTAAGCACAAAGCCATGAGGAAATGATTTAATCAAAAATGAAAATGACAAATATCAGCAAAAGAAACTTATGAATTAGTAGGTATAATCGCTAATAAAAGCCAATTGATCCCTTTTCCACTGCAGATGAGATGTGTGTGTGTGTTCAGACTGAGGACACACACAACTGTGAGCACGCACACACAGGGGGAGGGAGAGTGAGCGACATGCCACTGTGCAAACTGACATGACGCGCCTGTCACTGAAAGAGAGTTGGAGTTAGGCTTTGGAGTTATTTCGGAGCTTTAGGTCACTCGTGGCATTTGGGGTTTAGCAGCGCCGCCCTGGACGGGTTGGCGTGCGCGTGTCTGTGCTCTGAGACGTCACAGCAGGAGAAGGAGGGAAAACTAACTAAGTTCACACGGATGTTGTGTTCACATTAACGCTGATTGGAGCCAGAGCTGATAAATACTCATGTCTACCGCAGAGTCATTTGACCCTGGTCTGAATGCTGATTTTCCATTGCTGACAAAAGCCAGAGGTTAATGGGTTTTGTCAGCAGTTTTTTTTTTTTGACCAGTGGAAAAGGGACTTTGTGCATTTCCATCCACTTCTTTTATGTAAATATCAGGAGCTGCTTTGAGATAAACAGCTTCTGGTGACAGAGCTTGAGTTGGTTTACAATGAGTTCTTTCTGTAACTGACATTACATGAAGAAGAGTGCACAATAAGATGACATAAAAGCTGAGATCTGTTGAAAGATAATGAAAATATGACCTTAACGTCTCCTCGTCGTTCTGCTCTGATGTTTTGCCCGCCACCATTTTCATCTCTCCACTGGTGCAGAAGCTTCAGTGGCTCAAGTCACAGTCTTCATGTCATGATTTATTCGTGGAGCCTGTTTCCATTGCACTTTGTCGCAGTTGCAGCGTTTTCTCCTGGGTGGACAGAAGCTGATCGATCAAGGACTCACTCATCAACGCTTATTTGATGGCTCCGATGTTTCCCCCTGGGACATGAGATGCATAGCAAATATATAACCTGTGCTGGAATTCAGATGGCTCATTAGACACTTGAGATCCATCGCTCACTTTAACCAATCCCATGTCTGCCCCACTCCATCCCTATTGATCATGTCACATTCAACCTCTGCCTTGACCACAGCCAGCACATACTGTATGCTGGTCACCTTCACAGCCTTCCATGCTCATGCCAGAGCAGAATGTGTTTCATTTCCTCCCCGCTCTCCTGACTCCCCCTCCAGCCAATCACAGCGTTACTCCAACAAGTCTCTTTAGCTTTTAATTACTGTTGAGTTTTGCTCTCTGTAGTAAACTTTTCGATTGCTTTACGCTCAGTGCAGCTCCCAGAGTGCAGCCCCTTCCTTGAGATACTCTAGAATTCTTAATTACATCTAAGAAAAAGCAACACTATGAACACTGATTAATTATGTTGTGCATTTCACCATCTCCAGGCACCTTTGTCTCCAATTTGCCATGTTAGACAATTTGTTCTTCATCCCAGACAGATACCTGGAGTTGACAGTGAGGGACAGTATGTGTCAGGATCCTCATCCCCACTCATACGGGGTGAGATTGTCACTGCACGGCCATTAGCCCAAATCCCCAGGCTGAATGGTGAAAAATTTAAATTTCATGGAAAATAAAATGTATTCACTCCACAAGCAACTGAGTTGTTGATGGGCCCTTAAGCATGTCACTTAAACCTCCACTTGCATCGGCTATCAAGCTTTGGATTTTGCCTCATGCTGAAGCTGTGTGCAGGGGCTCCGGTTACTGTCATATGCAGCGAACATGGTGATTTTTCAGCCTTTTTATAACCAAAAACATGAGCAGAAGTGTGCAAATGGTTTAAACTATATGTTTATCAGCTTTAATGTAAGCTGCAGGTATGTGGATCTCCAGCTAAAAGGTTAACTATATATAGTTGTACTGCTTTCAAGGCCAAGGGGCATTTGATTAACCACTAATCGTTAACTTTAATTTGTGGAGTCATATTAAACTAGCACATCTATTATTTAAAACAGGGCTGTCACTCCTCCACCTGAGCTACAGCTCACAGGTAAGTCCCCAGATTCATTGTGGCTCATTGTGGTCGACAGATCTTTATTGGTAATCTGACCATCTTCATTGAAGACTCCAAATCACCTCCATGTGCTGCCTCTCAGATGCTTATCCAGGCAGCACAGCCTTCAAATGTTATTGATTAGCCCAGTTTATTGATAGATCAATATAGCAGCAGTAGAATAAGATGGTCCTTTGCACTTATAGACCTAAAGAGCCATCTCAGCTTAAATATTTCATTTATTCCCATGTTCAAGTAGAAGTTGGACTTTCAAAAATAAAGTGATAGCCATAGTTTGGAAGCTGGTTGTAGGCTGACATTAGCTCTGTATTGGGTTTACAGTCCAGCAAATGCAGCCAGTGAAATGCAAAAAAGAAATTTGCCAAATACATCTAATTAAAAATTGGCCGAACCCTAAAAGCCTTTTCTCTTGTAACATTCGCGGTAAAAACACACTTGTTGAAAATCCTAATGAATATGTGCATGTTGAAGACTCTCTTAAAGGAGCTATCTGTATGGTTTTGCTAATGGCAGGTGGTCATAATGTTATTGCTGATCAGTGTATCAGTTACATATAGATAGTAGAATGCCAGTGTATCTGCTCAGGGAATGGGCTTTTTATGAACTTCTGCATCAATATACGCAGCAGAGAGTTGAAAAAGAAGCATAAATCAAAAACCTCAAAACTGGTGCAGTGCAACACTGAGTCCATGTTAAAGTTCAGAGGACCACAGTTTCTTGCTTGCCCCTGGGGAAAAGAGACGTCTTGTTACAGACATTGTAGCCTAAAGCAACAGGCAGGTGTACTGAAATAAAAAAAAAAAAAAAAAAAAAGACATTTCAACTTACACCTATGTGTCATGACAGCTCACATCCCTCGCAGCTTCAAGTTACATTTCACCCCCAAAATCCTTGTCTTGTTCAGCTCAGGCAAAAATACATGAAGCATCCAACTGAAGATTGGTAACAGCTTCTGAATTTAGCAGAGCATTGAGAGCTATGTGCAAACCTGAGGCACATTTTCAGCCCAAAAAATAGTATGTGTGACAGTCTTCTCCCTGTTCCCACTTAATTATACTAAGGTGTTGTAGAATATGCCATCTTATCTGAGTAATCCACAAAGATGGCTGTGAAAAAAAAAATGCTCCTTTGTCAGATTTTGTTGTTGGCAGAAGCACAGAGGTGCACACAAAAGATGCCTCAATAGCAAACATCAAAATGTGAACAAATGTCTTTTCAACAGCAGCCAGTGTGGCCTCCATCCAGAGAAAATTAAAGTAACCAAAGATGGTTTCGATGTTTTTGTGAAAAAAAGATTTGGCCACCTGGGAGCGGGACAAGGAAGGCCAAGCCACATGAAATAAAAACCAACCAGATTACCATGATATGTGTTCTGGTTCCAGGTGGATAAAGCCTTTTTTTTTTTTTTTTTGATGCTGAAACTCTCAAAGTATGACCACAGGCACGCTCCATAAAATTTGCTTTGAGCATTCATTTTGTGTGACACACTGACTCGTCCTCTAGTGTCACCGTGATTACTGGGAACCTTCAATGGAACCAGGAGGCTTTTAGTTCCCCAAAGAGTCCTAACCCCCCAAGAAGCAACGAGAGGTGCATCTCCTTTAACTTGCTTATTTTGCAAAAACACTTTTTTTTCACATTTAAGGTGTGACTCCTACTGTATCAGGCCCCAGGAAGCCAGTTCCAACACATTTAAATGGAAAGAGGTCAGGACAGATCCACCCCTCACTCCTCCTCAGCTCCACCTTCTCCTCCAAAAATGGTTTCTTCTGCTTTCAAAAAACCAAGATGGCGACAGAGAAATTACAAACTGTAGGCTTTAAAACAGAAGTTCAAAAACCAGCGGGTGACTTGATGGTGGGTTGACATCTAGCCTTATTCACATTACATCACTAAGTGGAAACACAGACCATTCACACTTGTGTTTTATTGAATATTCTATAAAATCACTTCTATTTTGCACTAAACTGAAATGTAAACTCAATGTAACAAGTTGGAGGGGGGTCTTGAAAACTCATGAATAACCTATAAGATTTCTCAATGTCAAACTCGTTGAAATATACAATTAAATCTTAAACCTTGTGAGTGTTGATGTATGTGTGATGTGTGCCCCTGGGTCCATCTGCTGTTGGCAATGCCTGTAACATGACTTAGGCATCTACACAGAAGCCTATTTTTTTTTTTATTTATCATGGCTTTTGGGATGCTTTCATTTGTTGGTTTGTGCGCCTGTGCCTAATTATTGTGCATGGATTTGGTGCTAGCTTAGAGTCTCATCGACCAGCCACCGGAGAGAACCTCCAGACAGCAATTCTTTTCACGCAACGACAAATAATTTATCAAACTAATTAGTTACGAACAGGCCTACTATGTAATAAGAGTTTTATTTTCCCTACTAACACTTGGTTTTAGAGGCAGGATCAAAGTCTCTTCTCTCTCTGTCTGAAGTCCATGGGTCTGTGGGTTTTTTGTGACGGATGTATCACATTCACAAAAACACTGTGTACCTTTACACGTACATTCACAGAGCAATTTCGTCATAATGCCAGATGTATGGTGGCTCAAAGAGCTCAAAAGACTGCAACATAAGAAACCACACGCACAACAATAACAACAATAACATAACAAAACGGAAAATGCACTGGAAATGGTTGCAACATTTTGCAAGTAGCACAGACAACAACGCAAGTGTTCACAAAGAACACAAAAAAGTGATGGACCCGGCTGGAATGCACTGGTTTTTCAATGCCCTTGACTTCAAAAGTCACAGTTTGTGCTTGTGTTGTGAGTAATTGCAACACATCTGTTATCAAAGCAATTTTTGTAATTTAAAGAATGTTGACCTCTCAGGGCCACCATACAAATGTAACTAGGGGTAATTCCCCAAGTTCCTCTCTTAAGAGCTATTAGATGTGGTGGTGTCATCCCACATGACCTCCTCATAAATGAATGTTTGGCCCCACTTTAAGAAATTTACAGGAGGCCAATCACAACAAAGACTATTGACCTGTGTTTATTTTGGTGGGAACAGGGACTGAAGATGAAACTGAATGGAAAAAAACCTGTAGCTCCAATTAAACTCAACGTTATGGTCTGTAAAGACAGTTTAAAAAAAGCAGTATTTCACAGAGCACGAGGTACTGTCGATGAAAACAGTTATTTTGTGACTGAGTACCTTCACCAGCTGTTTCGTATAAACCAAATGGTCATCCAGAGAATTTCCTTTGAATCCGATTTCATCTTCTATTGAAAATATATAAACAAGTATAAATTAAAAACATATTTTGCAGAGTTGCTGGAAAGCAAATTAACAAACAAATAAACCTATTGTCTTTGTCTGATATTTTTTAGTTCAAATTAAATTTCCTGTTAGAGTTGTTAGATGGATTTACAAACAGTATTAAATTCAAAGAGAGGTTTCTCCTTCCAAAGGATATTTACATGCCACTACAGAAAGCCCACGAGAAGTAAACTCTTCAAATATTTTTCCCCACAGGAGAATCAGGACCTCACAATAGTTCTTCCTAAGACAATTAAAGGACCTGGATACGAATATTGCTTTTGCTATATAGCCAATATTAACATTGACTCTTTATTGAGTTCAGCATCAAACTGAAATATTAATTCACTGTCTCCAGCAGTGGAGAGCACCTATATTGTTTTTACTTCAATTTCTATCACTTCTTTTCTTCTACTAAAGTTAGCATGCTAACCAGCTAGCTCCAGCCTCAGCGGCATGCCTTGTTCGGATAGCGAGTCGCTGTAGCCTCCAGCCTGTCCTGAAGAATTAGTGCTGAGAAGAGGATGTATTACAGCCTCTTGACTCGTGAACAGAACGGCTGAAGCTCTTCCATGACGAGTAAATAAACAGCTATCAATGCTATCAATGCCAGCTATACTTCAATAGCAAAACTCACAAATAGCTCATTTAACCCCTTTAAGTACATTTGAATCATACCATCATACCAATTCCAATGTGTCCAACAGGAGAAATTAAATTGGTTTCGAACCACATACAGTTCATATCTATTTAGGGAGTCAGGACTCAGGAGTTTAGTATGAGATCCTTTAGGCTTCTGCATTATGTTTTTAATCATGTAAGTTTTTCAAGGGGAAAACATCTATTACTGGACTCTGCCTCATGAATCCCCCTGAGTGCAAATCACCCTATACTGCAGCTTTAACCTCACAGTCAAAGCTGGTTGTTTAGTCAAGTAAAACACATTAAAAGCTACCAATCATTGGCCAGAGGACTAAATCAATTGGTGAAAAGACCAATTCTTGTAACGTGCCAGGTCGTGAGCGTTCAGAGCAGCCACTAGCTGTTTTTCAGTAGCTGCCTTAATAAGGCTTGGGTGTTGTTCGGTAACTGCTGTTGTGTGTTTACTGTCTGGATCTTGTTGATTTAGAGTTTGGAGAACACAGAGCAGCCAACTCGGGCTGCAAGATGGGAGATTTCCAGCATGGGCAATTAACTTAACTGTGAAGCCTCTGATGGTATATTTAACCCTTTCTGAATGCATCCTGCAGCTATTTCCACAGTTTTTTACCCTCCCGTCTCTAATTACCCTGCTCACTTTTACAGTTCACTTTGTTTTACTAAAACTTTCAAAATCCAAATATTCTTATTAGACCAATATTCAAATAAGATACTTGACCCCAGAATCTTCTTTTGCATTTTAATCTTTAGGTGTAAACAATTGGTATAGTGATACACACTGCATCGTCCTCAAGCATTCATTGCATAAGATTAAAAATTACATTTCTTACTTCCTCCAGCCAGTCTCTTATTGGGGAAGGAGGTAATCAATCACTGAGCCATCTCGGCATCGCTTTCAAGAAGGAAGGTGCTACAGTATGAAACAGCCCAATATTGCTCATAATGATCAACAGTTACACAACCATATCTGAAGAGAAACAACACTATATCATTCTGTTTGGGAACTAGATTAAAGGTAACATGAAAGGCTCAGCTCTTCATTAAGTCCATGTGGTTGTGTTTTCAGTGTGTATATCCAAAAAAAAAATAAAAAATAGCTTGTCTCTGCGAGTTATTGACAATTTTTCAGTGCTCCAAAAATCTGGGTGATGCAGTGGAGCCAAGATTTGCTAAGTTTAGTGTCTCCATTCTGCACAGTCCATATTCTGCAGCTGTGAATTCAGGGGGACGTGCAGTCTGGCCTACATGGTCCATCCGAAGATTTTTAATCAAATTAAATTTTAATTAAAATGTGCCATTATTGAATGTCATGCATGTCAGCAGCCAGTTCATAGCAATTTATGCAGCATTTAAAAAAAAATCTATATGTTGATTAATGTGATAAATTTCATAATAACGTGCTATTTTATAGATTAATATGAATATGGAAAAAAAGCTGGAAACATTCAGACGCTTCCTCTTCTTTCTTTTAACCAAACCTACACCCTTGGTCATTCTTGAGGTTGATTGGAAACACAATTTAAATATCTTGTTTTATATCTTTTTGGGCTGTATTTTCCCTGTTGGAGTTTTCTTTGATGGTAACCATGAACTTTCATCCTATTAGTCCTATTGGACTCATGCCTGTGTTTAAACAGGTGATGTGTTGCTTCGTGTCGAACTCCCATGCTGTTCAACTGGGAGCTTCCTGGATGCCTCTTAATCAGCGGCGGAGCAGATGGAGGGGTGAGGAGGGAAATGTCGAGACACATTAGCTCCAGCCTTGTTTCCCTTCACACTGTTGGAAAAAAAAAGAAAACAGACGTTAGCGGAGCTGGATCTGATATGAGGGCTCGCTATAGCATATGGTCAATGCTGCTGGTCTCCTGTATTCACGCCAGTACTTCGCAGTTGAGCGGCGGCGTATGGAGACAAAATCAATCATGCAGTTAAAGTAATAATACGACTCAATCAATTCATCTGCGCTTTTAGGGAAATTTGCAGACTGGGTGCAGAATATCTTTCACTGTGAGTGGAGAGGAGGCTTTAAGGCAGAGGAAATGACAACCTCTGCTGCAGTGTTGAACATGCTCTGCTTCACCGGGGCTCAATAAGTCCAAATCTATTTTTATTGTCTCCTAGCTTCTGTCTGAGTTTGGATAACTTTTTCTCAGCACCTTACCCCATGTCACCCCACAGGTTTGGCCTCCACCGTTTTTAGTTTATTCCTCTGTGCTGTTTCTGTGTCAGACATTGCTGTTTTTTACTGAATATAAGTGGCTAATCAGAAAACTGATGATCATTAGAGTAAAACTTGGGGGGAAACCATAACCATCTCTTTGCGAAATCATGAAGCAGCACTTAGCAGTGGGCTGCAGCTGTCGCGGCAGCCGCCCTGCTGGGGGCTCTGGTGTTGCCCTCCTGGTCAGATCAACACACTGCCTTTTGCTTTACTGATAATCGCAGTGCCAGGCCCACATATGCTCTCAAACCTGTTTGGCAGCAAACATGATGCTGGAAAACCAAAAGAACATTAAATTAGGCCTGTTGTTACTCTTCAGATTGTGATCCAGTGGGGCCATTAGATTCAAATAACGGTCACAGAGGAGTGCTTCTGCTTAGCTTTCTGACATGAGAGAAAAAAGGCTCTTTTGATCAAAGTAATAACAAGTGTACAGAGGAACCACTGGTTGCCAAAGCACCATGACTTTCAATGGCGCAGATTCGCCAGAATGTGAACAAATAGAATAAACACTAAAAACACAAAGATGTTGGCAGTTTGGTTGCTAGGTTTGATATTCAGTTATTCAGAAAGATTTGTCCATATAAATCCATCAGTCTTCAGAAGATTTGTAGAGCTGGGCAGTAAAAAGATGAAGAAATCTTTACCTCATAATCCAACATTAAAGCCAATGACATCTTGGCGAGACAGTAAGGAAACTAACAAGCTGAAGTTATGGACCATCTCAATGCAAAACGGCAAAAAGAGCTTTTCAGGTTTCTGTCATCACTTTATTTATATTCTGCATACATAGATTTTTTAATTCTTTTATTTAAGGACTTGTGGACAGAGTGTATTTTCATTATTATGAAATAATAATACAGTATTCTTGTATTATGTACAAAACCTCCAGCTTTTGTCTGTGACAAATATTTTTAGCAACACTGCATCAGCAATGTATTGACTGATGTGTTGACTTTATTCTCCACCTCAGATGAAATTTGTCTTTGGTTGCTCTCAATGAAAGTACAATAAAAGCAAATAAAAAAAAACATACAATGAGAAAAACACAACACACCACTGAAAACATACAATATCTACAACATACATAAAGGCAAATGAGGAGGTTGGTAGATTATATAAATACCAGAGAACAAAATTTCAGTCATAAACATTTTATTTACAATATGTTTGGCCTTCCCTTACGAATCATCATTATTATCCTTGGTTAAAATACAATGTCATAATGTCAATTTTGTTGGAAGATGGACAGTATATATATTTGGTATAAATCTGAACTCGTGTAACTTGTGAAAGTTAATATTTTTGTGATATAAACATCCAGTCACTTTGCCTCACACCCCGGCCGTGTGAAGAGGGTGCTTGTGAACGTCTATTAAGTCAAAGTGATGAGATGGTTCTGTAAACAGAGCTGAGGTGAAGTTGGAGAGGAAAAATAACAACATTGTTCGTTTTCATCAACTGCCTCCGTCTCATGATGCCACTCCACTTCCAATTTCTATGAGAGAGATGACTGGGAGAACTGTGAAGGACAAAATGGAATATAAATCTAAAACTCCCGAGTACATGCTGTTCCCTGTTTATATTTTCTTTCTATCAACTTCTTCACTGCAGTGCAGCTAAGGTGTGATTGATGGTGTGGCCGATGTAGCGAGAGGCTATAGTAGTTGCAGCCATGCTGTATTTACAGCTCCAGCGCTGCTGCACCTTAACTTTTACTCCTCTCCCTGGTGTATCATTTTGCCTGCCTGGAAAGTTGGTAGAACAATGTTTTTCACATCAAAGCTCTGTTCATGCTCCTTTCAAAGGCAGACAGTTGGAGCTTGGAAGCTGTTGGTGCTCTGTTTGCTCTGTGCTTAACTGGTGCAAAGGCCTCGTGGACACAAGCACATGGAGCTTTATTTCATTCTGTTTTATAGCAGCGTGTCACTGCTGGAATAAAAGAATCAATCAGCAGCAACGCTGAAATATTTGTTCTCCTGAACGTGATGTAATTGTTGGTAACAGGAGTACTTCAAGGTGCGTTTGATGTTCTGAACACATGAAGAAAACAACAGAGCACATTCCTGTTGTTGCTGCACCTGAAGGCAACAGGCGGTGCGGCTTTGATTTATGTGCGGCATCGTGTTACTTAGCCAGTGGAAGAAATGGAGAGAGGCGGCTGTGTGTGGGATGGGAATTGATTTGGCTTAATAAGCATCGATGGTGAACAGGTTGCTCTCTAATCAGTATTAGAGCCAATTAGGCAGGTGTCCTGGGTGTGTTGGTCTAGGAGACAGAACATTATCAACACTTAAATAGTATTTTATAAGTGCCCAAGAGTGATTATGATCTGTAAATATGTTTGGCTGTGCATTCGCCTGAGAGGGAGGGGGGAGAGACTGAAAGATGAAGAAAGAGCCATTCACAAAAGGGAGAGACTCTCTGCTTAAGGAGGTGTGACTGAGAGAGAGGAACAGTCCACAGTGGCCACATCAATAGTCGCTCCTCAGTGTTTTACCCCTTGAGAGGAAATCTGGTTGCAACACAGATGCTGTTTGGAACAGATGCTGGCTGGAGAAATGTGCACTGTTGAATTCTCCCATTAGATCATCGTCCATTTCAAAACACTGCCCTCTCACCACTGGACACCAGCTGTTACTTAAGCTGGTGAATCACAGAACCAAAGCCTGTGGTGTTGGTTTTGATTTATAGTTGGGTGTCAGATTTCACCCACAGGTAGCACCGCCTCAACACAAGACAGATGTATTGTATGTGATCAGCTTTAATTATGGTATAATTATCGTCTCCATGGGAACTGGGATTTGTGATACAAAGCAATTTCGAGGCAAACACGTACTTATTGAACTGGATACAGGATAGTTTGTAAAGGAGATAGTTCTGCTGCACACATTTCCCTAATCTTTGTTTTTTTTTTGTGAATAATGAGTTTAGCGCATCAAAGATAGTCTGATAGTCCAGGTTATTTGACGCGAACATGTGCGACGTACTTATCTAGAATCAGTGTAAACTCCCAGTTTAGAGACGCAGCAGGAAGCTGAGTGATAAGCTGCTATGAACAGGGACATCCACAAAAACCTGTTTTAGCCATATCAAAAGCTAATATCAGATGAAGTGTAGCTTCATTTTGAATCTTTTCACCAGTTTTCCTGCCGTCAAACAGCCTTTTTTTTTTTTTTTAACTAATATATAGCTAAGAACATTTAGCTCTATCTGCACTTGTTACATCAACCATTTGGTTTGTTAACTGCCATTTTGAAGCCTCCAGTTTGTAATTTGGCCGTAGCCATCTTGGTTTTCTGAAACCAGAAGATACCATATTTGGAGAAGGTGGTGTGAGGGGTGGCTATAACTTGAGAGGCCAGATGACTCGAAAGCCTTAAAAAGCTTTCAAAACAATATCATGAAAGTGAGTAAAAAGTTATGAAGCACTTCCTCAATTGGCACTGACTTGTAAAATAAAAGATTTTACGCATAGACAAAGGACAGGCTACCAGAAAAGAAAAACAAAAAAACAAAACAAAACCCAAGAAAATACACAAGACACGTGGCGAATGCTAAATGGCAGACTGGGAAAAGCCAAAAAGCAATGTATAAAGTTTGTTTTTTTGAAACCATGTTTGCAGGAGAAGGTGGATCTTAAGGGGAGTGAGGGGTGGATCTGACCTGCTCTGTGCTCAGATCAGGTCACTGTGTGTGGTACAGTCTGTCAATCACAGGGTCGCATAGGCCTCTTTCTAAATTGCCATACCTTGCAAAAATACAAAATAAATTCCTTCCAGCACATTCTCTTTTAAGTTCTCACCAGTCTGGTTTTAGAGAAAAGCACAGCACTGTTATTGCTGCCACTCTTTAAATGATCAAATCTCATGTCTGAATAATAAACACTGTGCAGCTCTTTTCATTGATCTTTCAAAGGCATTTGACACAGTTGACTGTGCACTGCTCTTAAATAAACTTCACCTTATTGGTTTTTAGGTTTTTAAGTTTTTAAGTTTCATATAATTGGTTGCAGAGCTGTCTTATGGCCAGACAGCAGTGTGTGTCAATTGGAACTGTGAAATCAGAATTTGTTCCTATTGCAAAAGGTGTCCCATACTCTTTATAGAAATGATATTGTTTCTGCTGTATCAGGATGTAATATTCAGCTGCTGAAAATGTGTTTTTGTTAACGCCTCTCTCCTTTCTCAACTTCTGTCTCATCAACTCCGTTTCTTACTGGGACTATTATGTGTTTAAATTTGAGTGAACAGAGGGGTCGTCCAAGTCTTGGCTGGGTATCTAGCCCTCACGACACTGGCTTGGCATGCCTGGATGCAGTCTGTCTCACCCCCGCCCCCCCACCTATGAGGAGCAGAAGACACACACCCCCTCTTGGAACAGACATCAAGTGCTGCAGGTGGCAGGGATAACCCAGGGCAAGTCTAGCCTGTAGCTGGCATCTGTCTCAGCCCGAACGTTATTTATTTTATTTCGCCTCTAAAAGGAGAAAAAAAGGTAAAGAGGCATTTGTAGCCAAAGGCAGCTTCAACAAAGCATTATTCATTCACCACAGCTGTGAACTTTGACAGCTGCAATAAAGTTCTGTTAATTTGTTCTGATGAAACTTTCAGTACATTAAAACTAATGCAGTGTAAAGTGAGACTATTTGAAGTAATTAAATGGTGGCGGCTGCAATACAGACATATTCCTGTATGCAACCATATTACATGTCTCCTGTCAGGTTTTATTTTATCAATAAAGGTTTTGTAAATTAGATTTTTATACAGCAGTAAACAACTACTTTCTTTGTAAAGATATATTGGAGTAATAATATCCCAAGTGGAGGACTAAGTCACATCTTGTTTATATATGTCACAAAACCAAACCAGAAAATACACAAGCAAAAGCCACACATGAGCTGACACAATGAAGTTTGCAGCCTTAAGGTGAAAGCAACCTTACATGACCTTCCTCCACTGGAGAAACCACTTATTTGGTCAAAATGGGCCTCCAACAAAAAAAGAGATAAGACCAGAGCACAAGTGGACTGGTACTACTGCCTCTAAAACCCGTTGGCTGATGTACTGTCAAAACATCCAGAAAGTTTTTAAAGTTTTTTCCTGCTCTGTCAGTGTCCCTACCACCTCAGACTGGGTCTTTTGTGTGCCCGGTCCCAGCAAAGGCTGAATTTCAGAAACCTGTGGGCATTGGGGTTGAGTACATTGTAGACTGGGCAGCAGACAAAGGCAGTGGCCTCAGCATGCTGACCCCTTGTATCCAAGACTAGTTCTAGGCCAATGATTGCTAAGACATGATAAATGCAATGTTTGATAATCGCCAAGATGAAATGTAGAGTGAAACAGCAAGTGTTACTCAATAGCTGTCACAACTTGAGCAACAGTGAAAGAGAATATGTTTTGGCAACACGGCTATACAACAAATTATACTGCGATATCAATGCAAATATGGCAAGTAACGTTTTTTTGGGGGGGGCGGGGGCATTTTACTCCTTTATTGGATAGGGACAGTGGAGAGAGGTAAGACATGGGGAGAGACAGTTGGGGACTGACATGCAGCAAATGGTCCATCTGGTTGGGAGTCTAAACGGTGACCTCCTGCTCAGGGCTTAGCATGCCCGTATGGTACAAGCTCTAACCACTCAGCCACCAGAATGCTTCACAAGTTCAATTATTTTATGTCAACATGAGCAGCAAATTAAGTTAAGCCTACTTTGAGTTCTAGTCCTGTTCAAAGCCAGGAACTTCTTCACAGCAGACTCTGCTTTCCCAGGAGACATTGTGTAGTTACCGGGCAACTGGCTCCACCACAGTAGACTTTCTACTTTGACTGCTGTTGATTTCTGTGTAGGTGGCAGACAGAAGATTGTATTGTCTGCCCGATCCTTTATTATGCTAACTTAAACTAGAAAACTTGAGAGGGGATTGACTCAAAAACCTTCAAAAGCCTTCAAAACAATATCATGCTAGTAACTAAAAAGTTATGAAGCACTTGACTTGTTAAATAAAAGATTTCATGCATAGACAAAGGACAGGTTACCTGGAATGCATGTGGCACAAGTGATTATGTTTTCCTGGCGGCTGGTGCATATCTAAGAGTTTTAATATTGGTGTCATTGAAAACCTTTAACACAGCACAAGTGGTTAATTGATGAGACAACATGATAAATTATAAGGGGCCATCAGGTCATGGCGCTTTGCTTAGTCACCAAACTAGCTCAATTCAAATAGATGGTACAGCTGCATTTTTGCACATAGTGCTAAAGTCGATCTGAATGTGGGCTTTGCATGTTAATGTCTCAGTAGCCTTACAGAGGATAACATGATATAGCATAGCTCTACACACCAAGTGGGAACCTCCGGGCTGAAAAATGAAGCTAACTGTGAAGTGACAGAAGCTGCAGTTTATTTACAGCAGAAATAAACATGTTTACAGCCTGGTACATATAACAGTTTTAGTCTCTACAGCTAATTCCCTCCTTCATGACAACAGTGTGAACTTATAAGCCACCTGTTTAAATTTTAGTCAGGATTCAAGTTCTGCACAACTGAGTTTGCGGCTGCTGAGTGACAGGTGGGTGAGTGTATTCTTTACACAAACTGGTATGCATCGAAGTCTTTGCTACACACACGGCCAACCTCTTTGGTGATGGCTGAGCAGGCCACTGCACATTAAAACCGTTTTTCAGAAACCTATTTGTGATGTCGATCTGTTTATGCTACACTCATGGGTTTCAAATAAGAAATGATGAATTCTGATTGTGCTCACTTTTGCTTCACCTTCAAGTCTTGTGGGATTTGGTTGTAGCAACGTAGCTGCATCCCCCATTGTCAGCAATTACTGTGGTGAGAAAAGGTCATAAGTGAATGAAAGCCAAAACGATGTACTGTACAAAGAATGCTACAAAGAATTGTCCTTGAAGCAGCACATTAAGAAAAAAAGAAGAGTTTGATCTCAGTATTATGCCTCTCTTATGTGTGCACTCTTGTGGAATGTCATTCTTTCAAGACTGAAGTTTTTCTCTTGAGATGAATTGTACCAAGACCAGCTGACTGTGCTTTGACTCTTGTCTCTCATCTACTTGCATTATAACGTCATATCATGGCTTCAATGAAACTGGTTTCCTGCAGTATGCATGACGTCCCTTTTTCATGCTCCCATTACTCTGAACTCTAATCAAATCGAGATTACTTTAAAAATGAGATTGCTTTTGAATATTGAATGCATGGCTCTATAGTGTAAAGACGCTGCTTTCTGTGCATGCTGGAGTCATACGTCATCTTCCCCTCTGGGCACAACTTAATATTTAATATCTACTAGCACTGTGTTTGATTTGCTTGCTCCCTGGTTGTGAGCCACACGTGACTCTTTCTTTGTGCCACTTGTCTTTGCAAGTTTTCCAGAAGTCTCACAGTTATATGAACTCTCTGTGTGACCTCCACAATCTCACGAGTGCAGACTCTTGTGTTTGATACCGCAGCCCTCTGGGCCAGGCACATAGTCGGAGATTTTGTCTCATACACACTGTAGCTAATGACACAACCCTGCAATTCTCCTTTCTCCACCACCTAGGTGACTTTACCTGTGATCTTCTCAGGTTTAAAATAAGGCTGGGCATTAACTGTAGAAATAGCTCCACAAATTTGTCATTAATTTGCTTTTCTTTTCATGGATTCTCTTACAGGAGACTTGAATTTTTCTGGTCTGTCTTTTGGGTATGTACTCATAAAAAATAAAAAAATAAACTCATTCATCCATGGAGTTTGAAAGCTGACCTTCTCTGTCTCCTGAGAATTTTCTGATGGAATCAGTAGGGGACACTAACACTAACACTAACACTAACTAATTCTTAGGTTGTCATCTTGCTTGTAAAATAATACCCTGGATGCTGTTTTTAATGAGGATGATGATGAATAGTTGTTGCTGCATCCAGCCAGGAAGCCTTTAGGTTTGTGTGTGTGTGTGTGTGTGTGTGTGTGTGTGTGTGTGCATGTTTATGTTTTTTCATTATTCATAAATACGGTTTCTGCTTATGCTGGTGCATGGGCTGAGCAATGATGCCGTTGTTGCCACTGGGAGAACCAGGACTTCCCCTGATGGGCAATTACAAATTGGGCTGGTGGAAAAAAAAAACAGCAGAGCGAGACAGACAGACAGTAAGAAAAAGCAAGAGAGATAGACGTGGGGGAGATGGCAGCCACCTAGAACCTGAACGCTGTCACATCTGTCTCTGTAGCAAACATTTGCATCTTTGTATCTTTATTATTGTTCAAAGACTGAGGTGGCAGTAGACAGTTGAGAGCTGTCTCATTTTACATGAATGACAAAAAACAAGACAAAACAAATGTATCTCTGAAAAGCTCAGACAAACAAAGTTGAAATTGAGGAAAATCCAAATGACTTCTGCTTGAGGTGCAACCTGAACAAATTGTCAGTGATGTAGCCGGGGTCATTGGCATCAGGCACCCTCACCCTCACCCGGGGTACCCAGATCAGCCCCGGCTGGTGTCCAGGTAGCACACAATGCCACTCATCACCCCTCTTTTTTTAAATCAATATTTCCCCATTCACAATATTTCTTAAAAGGTAGGAGAGGGGTATTTAATAAAGGCTCTATATACCTACACAAATAAACAATGGGGAAGTCAAGCAGCTTGAGATGTTCTTGATGGCTCTCCATCTGTGCAGCCCGAGAGACTGGCCTGCAAAGCCCCTACAATGCTCTTCCACGGGCTCACAGCGAGCCTTCCACCCATTCATCCAGCACTCAGCCATACCTGCTTTCTTTCTTGGGCTCCCTCCATCTGGTCTTCCCAGGAGACATTTAACTCCGTCAGCAACGTTCAGAGAGAGAGGTTGCTAGTTTCATTAAACTACAACTTGCCATTTCACCCACTGGTTTTTGTGCAAAGCATCGGTTGCCTCTGAATGTGGTGTGAGTAATTTGATCTCAGATACATTTTCAGTTCATCTTAGATGACCTGAGATGTGTGTTGATGCCAGGTCTGAACAGGCCCAGAGCGGGTTCAGGATTTCAGCTCCCAGTCAGTCCAGGATGAACACAGGTCAAGTTTATGGCCTTATGGAAGGCAGACGATAACAGGAAGCTTGTCTGAGTTCATGTAGCTTTGATTAGTCCGGGCTTCTGTACTGTCCATTTGGAATTACAGTCCCTCTTTATCTGTATTAACCTGTAATCAGAGAATTAAATAGTCAGTTTTAAGCACAAAAATAAAGAAGAATAAAGAATAAAAAACACAACAACAATTGTTGTTGCTTGCTTTGTTTGGCCAGGATAACCTCCTAGACAGTGGGAGGGGTGTCACAACAATAATACCAAGTTATAGAAATATAGTATTTAATTTTATTTAAACCTCTGTTTGCTGCATGGTTCTTGTCAAGGGTGACATGGGCTGAATATGATGGTGTGAATGCAGATGGGTTTTAGTTTGGGTCTTGTCTGAGTCATAAGTCCCGGGCTGGTTTTCATTACCATTCCAGCCTTGGTGAGAGAACATTGGTGAACCAAGGTCTTGTGAAGTGTGCAACACCATTAATTAGTTTTTCACCCACACTTGTATTATAAGTTTGCAACTCTTGATTAGATTCTGCATGGAAAAGGCTGATTTCCTGCTCAGCACGGCGTCATGGGATTACAGAAACAGTTCAGTGTTTTGTGGGAAGATGGTTATTTGCTTTCTTGCCAAGAGTCAGATGACAAGATCGACACCACTGTTGGATCTTGAAGCTTGACGGCAATCATTGGCATAAAAACTGGAAGCCAGAGATAAATCGGGCCCAAGCCAAGGCCCAGCTCGTTTTCAAGCTTGTCAGATGCTACTTCCACGTCTGGACCAATTGTGGCACCCGCACAGAAAATCCTGTTGTCAATAAATATTTGAGGATAATAGCCAGACCTGGCCCAGATGTGGAAGTGTATGGGCCAAGCTCAGGCTGAAGCATACTGAGGCATAATGGATGTTGGCCAGAAACTTCATTTTGCCACCTGGGCTGACAGTAATAAAATCTCCTACCAGCCACTGTAAAGCTGAGCAATTAGAAACGACATGTACAAAAACCACTGTGTGAAAGACAAGTTGGAGTTTTATGAGACTTGCCATCTCTCTTGTTTGTGCTGTACCTGCACTTTGCTCAGCACAGCAACAAACTGCTTTTGGCATTGCAAGCCATTGGAAATAATGGGTTTTAGAGCACAGCGGTGTCATTGTCTGAAAGCCCCATAACAATGACAAGACAGAGACTGGGTCAGTTTGGCCTGTATCACAGCCCTTTTGCTATATAATAGGCTCCACTTAATGTAGTTACCTGCTGCCAAAATAATACACTGTGCCCGCAAATGCTCAGTCAATGGAACAAAAAAATAATTGCCCATGGCATATACACAACATTCTGCTAACATACCCACGGCGCAACATTTTGCATTTTATTGATGTGAAAATTGCCTTTGTACTTACCTCAGTATTTAGTGAATGTATGAACAAGCAATTGATTTTGGACACAGCCTCAATGCTAAGCCAACCTCCATGTGGTGACTGTAACATTTTCATGCAGACAAGCACAACCCTCTTGAACGATGCCTTTTGGATGCGTTCAATGTCCACACTGTAAACTGAATTTAACTGGGCACCACTAGGTGTACTTACAGTCAGTGTAATTGCTGTTTGCACTAGAAACATCTACATCTACACTTGAGTTTGCCGTGAAGTTGTGTGACTCAACATTATAAACATACGGTCACAGGAGAGAAACACAACAGAGAGAATGGATGATGTTTGAGATCAGACAGCTAGCTACAGCTAATGCCTGTGCAGCTTGTTTATTGGCTGTTTGTGTCAAGGAAACACTGATGGGAAAAACAGCAAAATTAGGCTAAAATTTGGCTTTGTCGCAGCTGAAGGCACAGTCAGACAGGATGTATCCATAATTAGCAAATGGTCCAGCTGTAAGAGCTCAGCCTTTTTGCTTCGGAGAGACACGACTTCAATGGCTTCAAGCAGAGCTTACAGGCTACTTAGCATCTGGTAAAGGGAAAGTGACCCTTTTTTCCTCTTGAAAGACCCTTTGCTTGTAGCAGTGATCATACTGTGAGCTTAATGGACTGTAAAATCATTTGTGCAATCAGCTGGTTAAATCAGACCCCTGCTGTAATACTAAATGGTTTCAAAAAGACCAGCATCTCCCAAAGACTTTGCCCTTCTCTCCACACGGCCCATATGAAGGAAGTGCTACTGTACTATACAGGGGATTTACAGTGAAAAGGGATGTTTAAAGTCAATTTTGTATATTTAACAAGCCATCGCTGGTGAAAAGCATGAAAAAGTCATTTTTATGAGCCTCTGTAGGACAAAGGCTTGATGTATAGTGTGAGCTTTGCTGTACATGTATCTCAGTCTGTGAAATGAACTTTGAAAAGGGGAACACAATAGATTACAAAACAGCCTCTGGTGAATACTGGATGCAGATGCCATTACTCAACAACTGACTAAACAAAATTCAAAAGGTTAAACAGAGAAAGTTTGCACAAGTTCACAAGCCATTCAAAACTAAAGTGAGAGAAAATGTCCAACAAAGGCTGAGTCATAGTGTATCAATGAAAAGGTATGAACTGAGGGTGGAAATTACAAATTGCTTTGCTCATTTGAAAGGTTTTGTTCAGTTCAAAGTAAGGTTGAGTGGTCACTGACCATGTAATATGATTGTTTTTTTTTTGTTTTTTTTTCAGCTACACAATTACATCAGTGTTCATAATATAACTGCTTACTGGGGTTAAGTTCTTCAGTTCATGTCTGCATTTATAAAGTTAAATGCTCAGTAACCTAATCATTGTGCAATAGAATTATTATATTATATTTNGAACACAATAGATTACAAAACAGCCTCTGGTGAATACTGGATGCAGATGCCATTACTCAACAACTGACTAAACAAAATTCAAAAGGTTAAACAGAGAAAGTTTGCACAAGTTCACAAGCCATTCAAAACTAAAGTGAGAGAAAATGTCCAACAAAGGCTGAGTCATAGTGTATCAATGAAAAGGTATGAACTGAGGGTGGAAATTACAAATTGCTTTGCTCATTTGAAAGGTTTTGTTCAGTTCAAAGTAAGGTTGAGTGGTCACTGACCATGTAATATGATTGTTTTTTTTTTGTTTTTTTTTCAGCTACACAATTACATCAGTGTTCATAATATAACTGCTTACTGGGGTTAAGTTCTTCAGTTCATGTCTGCATTTATAAAGTTAAATGCTCAGTAACCTAATCATTGTGCAATAGAATTATTATATTATATTTATATATATATTTATTATTATAAAATGTATAAAATTAGAATTATAATTAATTATTATAAAGAATTTGTATGATTTTTCAGACAATTTTATGCCTTTATTATCTGATGTGAGTGTGTAGAGAGAGGAAATGGTACGGATGGCAGCTGGAATGCAAGAGTCCGCCTTACCCAGGAATCAAACCCAGGACTCGCTTGGTCAGAGCATTTGTTCCTACATAGTATGTGCCCTAACCACTCGGACATTGAGTTGACCTGCAAAATTAAAGCACTGCTGTGGTTAGGGATTATTTGACATATAGTATATATGCACATTGAAATAAAAATCTACAGCACTTTTGTCTTATGCTTTCATCTGAGGGCAGTGGCTCAAACATACTATTCTTTTTATATATCTATATACATTGTACCCAAGTGTCAACCCACCGTGCAGTTTGTGAGCTGCTGTTTTAAAGCCTCTGTTTTGTAATTTTGTTTTTTTTTTTAAACCAAAAGAATCATATTTGGAGGAGAAGGTGGAGCTGAGGAGGAGTGAGGGGTGGAGCTGACTTGCTCTTTACTCTATCCTGATTGTGTGGTACAGTCTGTCAATCACACAGAAGCCACGCCCCTAATACATCTACTGCTTTATGGTCTATTTTCCTCTAAAGGGGACCATAAATTATCATGATTGAAGCAGTAAAGTCGCCCCCGATGGTCATTAGATAGAATGCAGACACTTCAGCATTGACTTCACTTTTCAGCCCCATCTACTTCAAATCCACTTTTATATCCAGTCTATTATTGGAGCCATAAAATTTTATTCTTGGGAATAAACTTATTATTCGGATAAGAATAATATTTGAAGACTGATTTGATCAGTGTTTATTCACTACTTGTTTTCAAAAATAAAACATAGCGGCCTGGTCTGAATTTCCCTCCATGGGTGTCACCATTTAATAAAGACACAAACAACTCAACACATAAACTTGAGCCATTATGTTTAATTTGTGCAAAAAAAAAAAAAAAACATCACTTGTTGCATCTTTAAGTGAAATAAAAGGACTCGTTGCTCAAACAAAAATATTGTCGCCCCACTTCCACCTCTGGGCTGTTGTTGGCATGGCGAGGCTTTCGATGCCACCTGGTGCTTGGCTCTGAGCAACATCTGGAACAGCAGCACACACATTCAGTACTGATGCTGCTGATGCTGCCAAAGCTAACATCTGCTACACACGCCAACTGTTTGAGTCTGAGGCAGGCGCTGGTCATGTCCCCATCAGTGGACTGAACTGGATGAAAAGCTTTTAATTCTTTTCCCTTTCTTGTCTACATGTGCTGCTGTGGTTGTCTGTGAGTTTGGTAGCAGAGAAAGTGAGAAAATAAATCCTTGTCCAAAGTCCAGATAAACGGTCAGAGAGCTTCTGGTGACCAGAAGCTGAATTTATTAAAAGGAGATTAAAAAAAAACAAAACATTAGAACAAAGTTTTACTACAATGAAAGATAGAGTCCATGTTACTTTTTGTTCTCAGGAATCTGCTGACCTTTGGCTTTTGTTGTTTATATAAAATTCAATATTTTATCCTCTTACCTCTACACTTATTTTCATAAAACCATGTGAGAAAATAAAACCCCCAAAAAATGCCTTGTGTTCTTACATCATGTATTTATGTTAAATCTTATTTAACTAGTATCCACACTTGTCACATAAGTGTCCAGTAAAAAGGGCTTTAAATGCAGTGAAGCAGAACCATAAAGTAATAAAAAGCTCTGTATTAAGTGCACTACTCATGTAATGATTCATTTCCTCACTGGAGTCAGACCCTGTTAATTTGAATTTTGCTGTGAATTTACAATTTCAGGATTAAGCTCTCATAGACCTGTGTAAGAGGCTGTATGTAGGCAAAGAGGTGGTTTGAACCAGAACACAACAGATTTATCGATGGCTGATTTTAACGGGAAATCTTACAGATCTAATATACAGATTAGATTTTTTTTTTTGTTTGCTTGTTTGTTTTGGCTTAATTAGAATGAATGAGACGGACAGACAAATGGAGGATGTACTGAAAACCCAAAAACTTCATTCCTGGCCACAGCTGTCGCCAGCACAGAGACATGAAAACATCATTAAACCAAATATCATGGGGAAAGTAATCAAATGGTACAGATGTAGAGTTCCTGGGATGTTTGTAAATGCGACACAGAGGTAGCAAAGGTTGAAAGAAAATATTTTTATTCATGACTAATCCCTTCATCATTTTTTTCAATTATTCGCTTAATTTAGTCTTTAAAGTATCATGAAATTGTGTAAAAGCCGAAAATGACAGGATTAAGAGAAAAGCTGAGGCATTAAAATACATCAAACTCAGAATTGTGTTTAAAACGAGCTCACAGTTTAGTGAAGGCGAAGACCAAAGGCCAGAAGCTGATGTTGATGAGACAGGACTTCTAGTTCAGGCTGCGGTGCTAAGATCTCTGGAAACCTGTTTCTGCCACAAAACAAGAAAAATGAATTCACATAGTGTCAGAATAATGTGAAATTAGTTCTGACTTTGTCTCATGTCAATAATAATTTGTGTCTCATAATATAATTGAAGAATAAGGAAGTTTTATTGTCACTGTTTTTACAGGCACAGCCATGTTAAATACTGGGTGGGTGGCTCCATCACGAAAAGAAACAATAGTTAAATCTTAAAGAATGACAACACATATAGAAATAATATATATCAAGGCAGCTACTCAGAATGGGCTCATTTGTCAAATATTAGAACATTTCACATGATGAATGTGATTGCTAAGGATGTCATTATAATGAAATATTATGATGTCATTTAAAAAAAAATGAAATAGGCACAGTCGTGCAGTGGTTAGCACTGTTGCCTCTCAGCATGAAGGCTCTGAGTTCAAACTCCGGGTCTGTGGCCATCCTGTGTGGAGGTTGCACGTTCTCTCGGTGTGAATGGTTGTTTGTCTCTGAATGTCGGCCTTGAGACAGACCTGTGACCTGTTCATGGTGAATGCTTCCTCCACAGCCCCGCACAGATGGATGGATGGATGCTCATAAAGTGGGACTTCATTATTGTGACATACATATTCGGCAGGAACTTACTGATGTCGGACGTGCAAAACCTTGAAAACCTGCCTTAAAACCACAAAGCAAGTTGAGTGTCAAGGCGTTGTTAGTATATAACACATACAATATGAATGAGTTTTGTTAAATGCAAACACATTCTTGTCTACTGTAGTCTCTAAGCTGCAGCATCTATCTGTTTGTTATTATTATCTATCCTTACTATTCCTTTTAACACAAACAGTAGAAGAGTAAACATACAAAGACCACTTGCCTAGTGACAGGGAATGGGATGAAGAGAATATGAAATAACTCTGCATGTCATGTGGCTTTGGTGAAACATGTTTCTTTGTTAGATGAGCTGAAGCTGCGCAGGTTGCTTTTTGTTAGGATTTAATGCAGGTGTAGATGAGTCTAACAGTGATCACGGAGGCAGCAGCAGCTCAGCAGCAGACCCCTGAACCAGCAGCTGTAAGAAAAGACTGATGAAGGCTTTTGATGGTTTTGATGACTTTGCTCGCCCCCAGACACAGGATTTATATGTTTTTTTTTTCTCTTTGTTATCGTCTTCGAAGACGGTTGACTGCCTGTTTGCCGGCGCAGCATGAAAAAAGTAAGATCCACAGAGTGAGTGC
Organism: Rachycentron canadum; assembly: GCA_038496675.1. Lineage (NCBI taxonomy): Eukaryota > Metazoa > Chordata > Actinopteri > Carangiformes > Rachycentridae > Rachycentron > Rachycentron canadum. The sequence continues at coordinate 19,352,308 of CM076663.1, read as the reverse complement.
AAGTGTTTTCTGTCTAAATGTAAAAAAAGCCAGCACAGAGGCAACATAGTGAGCAAGTGAAGAAGAAATGTCAGGTGACAGAGGGCACAGTGGAAGGAATTAAAGTCTGCAAAAGTGGCCGCAAGCTAAAGCAGAAGCTGATTATGACTTCACACCTCAAATATTATATATATATATATATTTTAAACAGTTTCATAGAGAAGTTGTGCTTGTCATCAGACAACTGATAAAGAGCGATAATCGACAGGGAGTAAAGCAGAAGGAAGGAAGGCGTGTTATCATCTCGAAAGACGTCCTATCACACTAAGATTTGTCACAGTTGTCATTCATTAAAGATTGGTTGCTATGGTGCACTGTGAATCTACAGGGCCGCTTTTTACAGAGCTACTGAAACAAACATGAACAAAGCCTAATGTAGACACTGGCGTACGTATGGGCACCTCGACGGAGGGTGCAGCTAAACAGACAGGGACAGGGTGTCGAGGACCCTCTGCGTTTACCTCTGAGCAGTCTGCTCTTGTGCAGGCAGTGTTGTACAGTTGGCACATTATGCGGTGAGCTGTTCAACCTGACATCCCAGTGGGAAAGACTCAAGATGTCCCGCCTCTGGAGGGTTACGCCGCCAGGACAGACGCAGTGAGGGGGATCCTTCCATTGTGTCAGCAGGACACACACATGTTCCTCATTTGTGCCATCTCTCAGTACACTTTTCCTAACTGATGCCGAACTGCCCTAAAAGTTACAATCAACACCATCCATTAATCCAGAAGCATGTGGAGGTATTTGTGCTTATATTCTGTGAAAAGGAAACTCTCATGTCTTTGGATGATGGTACTGCAATAAACAAAATTGCAGAGGTCAGTGCAAGGCAAGGCAAGGCAAGGCAATTTTATTTGTATAGCCCATTTTTACAAACAGTTTGTCTCAAAGGGCTTTACATAGCATCATAACAACATCCTCTGCCCTTAGACCCTCACATCGACTGAGGAAAAACTCAAAACAAAACCCTTTTAACAGGGAAAAAAAAGAGAAACCTCATGGTGAGCAACAGAGGAGGGATCCCTCACCCAGGACGGGCAGACGTGCAATAGATGTTGTATACAGACAAGAAAACAGGTAACAATACAGAATATGCACAGATGGAAATGGTGTGCAGGAGTTAATGAAGGCAGTTTTTGGTGGGAGGGAAGGCAGGGAGAGTCAGGCAGCTTAATGGGGGTAATGGGTGGTAGACTGGTTCCTGGGAGCGAAGAGCAGGTCGGTTTAACAGCAGGGGTAAAAGGGGAAGGGGGTGATGCAGGGGGTGGTTGGTGGAGAGAGATGGAGCTTCAGTGGATCTGTGGAAACACAAGAGAGAGAGAGAGCCAGACACCAAGGCCAAACAACAAGGTGCAGTAGATAGTGAAAATGATAATTTAAAGTATGGGAGAGGAGAGGAGAGGAGAGAGCTCCATGTAACCTGATGTGTCCCCCAGCAGTCTAAGCCTATAGCAGCATAAAAATGGTTCAGAGCTACCTGAACCGGCCCGAACTAAACGCTCTGTCATAGAGGAAGGTTTTAAGCCTAGTCTTAAATGTAGTAAGAGTGTCTGCCTCTCTGACCCATGGAGAGAGTTGGTTCCATAGTAAAGGAGCCCGATAACTGAAGGCTCTACCTCCCAGTCTGTTTTTAAAGATACTGGGAGTCACTAACAGACCTGCATGCTGGGAGCGAAGTGCTCTGGAAGGATAATAAGGGACTATAAGGTCTTTCAAATAAGATGGAGCTTTTTCATTAAGGGCTTTATAAGTCAGCAGAAGGATTTTGAAGTCTACTCGATAACCTACAGGAAGCCAATGGAGGGAAGCTAAAGTGGGAGAGATGTGTTCTCTTTTACTAACTCCTGTCAATATCCTTGCTGCAGCGTTCTGGACTAACTGCAGACTCTTTAGAGAGTTTTTCGGACATCCTGACAACAGAGAGTTACAGTAGTCCAGCCTAGAGGTGATAAATGCATGTACTAGTTTCTCAGCATCACTCTGAGAGAGGATATTCCTAATTTTGGCTATGCTGCGCAGGTGAAAAAAGGCAGTCCTAGTCACATGTTTAATGTGTGAGCTGAATGAAAGGTCTTGGTCAAATATTACTCCAAGGTTCCTTGCGGTCATACTAGAGTTCAGGGTGATGCCATCTAGATAAGCAATCTGCAAAGAGAAGGTGTCCCTGAGATTTTTAGGTCCAAACACAATGACCTCTGTTTTATCTGAGTTTAGTTGAAGGAAGTTAGTGGACATCCAGGATTTGATGTCTTTTAGGCAGTCTTGCAGATTGGTGAGGCGGCTTTTATCATCTGGTTCCATCGATACGTAGAGCTGGGTATCATCTGCGTAACAGTGGAAGTCGATTGAGTGTTTCCGGATTATATCGCCTAATGGAAGTATGTAAAGAATGAAAAGAATTGGCCCTAAAACTGAGCCCTGTGGTACGCCATACGTAACTCTGCTGTACTCTGAATTGTCATTGTTAACACTAACAAACTGAAACCTATCGGATAAGTATGATTTTAACCATTTTTGGGCAGAGCCTTTAATCCCGATTTCATGTTCTAGTCTCTGCAGCAGAATGCTGTGGTCAATGGTGTCAAATGCAGCACTGAGGTCCAGAAGTACCAGTATAGAGACCAGATCTCTATCAGAAGCTATAAGAAGATCGTTGGAGACTTTTACCAGTGCTGTTTCAGTGCTATGGTGTTCTCTGAATCCAGATTGGAAAGCTTCAAACAGTTCATTACTGTGCAGGTGCTCATGTAGTTGCACTGTTCAGGAGTTTATTAGTGTTTTATGTTTGGCCATATTTCCTTGAAACACAGGATATTTTCCCTGTGTTTAGTCTTGAGGGAGTTGTAATGTGAATAGCAAAATTGCAGAGACCAGTGCAATACTTTTTATTGTTTCTGCCAAGGTGGTTGTGTTTTCACTCAGGTCTGTTTGTTTGTTAGCAGGATAGTGCAAAACGTACTTGTAAATCCTGGTGCCAATCTGGTTCGAGGGGCTGACATAGGAATTTTGTTTTCTTGTCACTCCGTGATCTGATGCCTCTTAGAGCAAGCCCTTTGAGACAAACTGCTTGTAAAAATGGGCTATACAAATAAAATTGCCTTAGTCTACATTGTCCAGTCTTGCATCTGAAGAAGCATTTTTCCACAGCCTGCACATCGGGTCCTTGTCTTCTCTGGTAAACTGTCTGCTGTGAGCAGAGCGTCTTCGCCGTCCTTCAGGCCACTTCCTCCATCTGCCGATGATACATGCAAAAGGAGGAGCCTGGTGTTCTGTCATCTTTCCTTTTCCTCCCCATCAACCCCTGTCTTCTGCAGCCTGAGGCACTCTCTTGGCAGTTCGTCCCAGGGGGCCACCTTCCCGATGTATTCAGGGATACTTCTCGTTTGATCCTGGATCATGGCTCTGACACTCACTAATCCTTGCCCTCCCCCTTCATTGCTTGAAGAGTCTCAGAATATGACTAAAGCTGTAAAGCATCATTTACTTACACTGAAGTGGAAATGTAAAGCAAATACACCAACAATATCAAGGCTGTATGACTAACATACAGTAGTAGACCTACATACTACTCCAGTATGATGCTGTAGGTTGTGAACTGAAGTGGGCAGATCTGAACCTGCTCTGGCCCCTTTGTTAGTACATTCAGGGCTGTCTGCAGCTCAGGTGACATCGCAGCTGCACAGCAGGTTAAGTTGCAAACTAGTCTGTGAAATATATTGCTGGAAAGTGAAAATATAACGACCTCCTAATTTTCCCTTTTTAATGATGACTAATATGACCCGAGCAACGGCCACTCGTGCTAATCATACGCGTTTGCGGTGTTAGCAAGGTCGCTAACCAGCTCATTCTGCAGCTCAGCAGACAACAGAGCGGTTGGGGATTGAATCCGTTGAGAGCCGACTTCATGCTATGCCGTTCACCAGCGCCCCCCGTCTCGTAATCTCTTGTGGCAATGCGTATCACTGGCTACATTAGCTAGAAAGCTAACCTAATAGCCACTTTTATAGGTTGTCAGTTGAGTGGAACATATGAGGGAGCCCGATTCACCTTTGCATACTGCAGGTGTTGCTGGAGTTTTAACCTCTTTAGACCGTTTCCTTTCTCCATGCACCTTGAAAGTAGAAGTAGCAGTTTACTTTGCTTCAACATTACATGTTCTATTAACAGCTTGGGACGCCCTGCAAACCAAACAATTCCAGCTGTTGCTTTTTCAAAGGTTCAAATTCAAAAGTCTGCTTTACCACCTGATGTTTGAAGTTTCCTCTGAATAGTTATAGCAGAGGCGATATTCAGGATGATGTTGAGATGACGAAGATGTTTTGTTTCTGACTCGAGTTCAATCCATTGTTTGTTATTTCTTCCAGCTGGAGTATGTGGTTTAGTGTAGAGGACATTAGATCTTCTTCCATTGGCTTTAATCATAACATTAAGTTTTTCTGTATTTGTTGACACTGGGCAGCTCAACACAAACTATGAAATGCAACAAAATGGAAAAAAAAAAAAAAAAAAAGGAACAACATGTAGATCACAAATAAAAGTTATTGTGATCGCTGTCCAGAAAAATAGCAGCTCCCCCATTACCTTGTGTTTGTTTACAGGCCAGTCAGGCGACATTAATGTATCACAGCAACAGGTCAGCGCAGCATCAACGTGTACATGCCGATGTAAGGGGCAGCCACTCTCCTTCCCTCCCATCTGGTCCACAGGTCTAGTCCCTGCCTTTTGGGTCAAAACTCACATTGTTGTTGTGTTGATGCTGTATATGCAGTGTTTTTTCTGTTCCACTCGTTTTCAAGGTTTATGCAGCGTCTCTGCGTTGCATGGTGTTTGCTGTTAATTGTCACAAATGTTAAACCGAAGCTAAACGCAGACAAACAAAGGTGTAAGTGGAAAAAGGCATCTTTAATAAAACCAGGTCAGAACAAAACCATAATATCCATAAACTTGACCACAAGACAGAACAGGAGCAAAACAGAAGAACTGACAAAGACAGAGACCTAAATACCAGGCAAAGGTTATTGATCACAGGTTAAACACATGAGGGTGGGACTGGCAATCAAATACATGGGAGACTTGAGACAAAGACAGGAAGTAAAGTTAAGGGACACACAGGGAACGCAGCTTCAAAACAGGAAATAAACCAAACGTCAACATTAATCACACGTGAAGTGTCCATCAGGACAAACCGTGACAGTTAACGTATTTGCTTTGCTCTCCTGCAACCAGTTTTTCATAAGCAGCACGTTTACGCAGTATTCAAGTTGTATTTTTGTATGTGTTCTTTGAATTTACATCGTTTCTGAATTTGCGGCGTGTTTCTCCCAGTGGACATGTTTTGGGTTTGTTCCAGATGACCAAAGTTAATACAATAATAAAACACATTTTTGGAGGGAACCATCCGACTGGCAAACCAATACTGTAACACAGCTACAATGACTGGAAACTGATCATATGACAGTTTGGAAAACGGCTGGTTTTTGCTGCTTTTGGAATAACAGGCAGCAGGAGATAAGAATCCACACAACTGTGTGAGGAAAACAGTATGGATTCAGAAAACATGACAGTCACCACCAGAAAACATGAAGTAGAACATGTGCCGACCCCATCATACATTCATGACGGGGTTGTTTTTTTCCCCTCTCAGATCTTCAGCCATTCTATCAACATGAAATCAGCACCAATTATTTTGTCCCTTACAGGAATAGAAAATTCAGCTCTGCCTCATGACTTTTTTGATCAGAGCATTTGCTTGAGGTTGTGCGGTCATTCTTCTCTGAGCGTGACTCACAGAGAAAAACATATTTCTCAATCTATGGTGTTTAAATGTCCAAAGGCAAAGACAGGGCCTTCAGATATACCGAGGCTTTTGTGTTTGTCCTTCAGAAGAAGGAGACTAGCCTGATAATCCTCTTTTTTGTTTCTAACCACAGCCCATATCCCACTTCATCTGGTCTGTGCTTTATTTTGATTTCTTTTTTTATGAATTAAAAATTCTTTTAAATTTCAATATGAATGTGTTTATGTTGACTTTTCCCAGCTACACATCCTCTCTCTTTCCTTTTTCCTCATTTTGTCATGTTCCCAGCAACATAGACGGTTATTGCTGAATAAAGCTCCCTGTGTCACCTAGAAGTCTCTCTGTGATCACTTAGGACTAATTTGCTTTCATCATAGACAGTCATGTACTGTGGTGTCATTAGCGACACATCTTTCTGTTTGTGTGCTCAGTCTCATTTGATCAAAGGTCATAAATGCTGCCTGTTAAGCATGGCTTTAAGTACTTTCAGGAGAAAGTCATTCCCGGGCGGTTTGCACTCAAAAAGATGATTAGAAGAGACTAAAAAGACTAGAGACATATGAAGGCCACAGGCTGAAGCACCATAACAATAAAGGTAACACTGCTCTTGACAACAGCTTTTGAACGGTGATGTGTTTTGTTTAGCTTTTTTGTCTCACCTTCTTTTTTTCTCTTTTTATTTCATGTTGCAATCAACTGTGTTTTTCCGCCCTGTACAATGGTGATGGTAAATGGACCGCACTTGTATGGCAAATTTCTGGCCTTTAATCACTCAAAGTGCTTTGCACTGCAAGCCACTTGCTAACTCATGCAGTACATTTTCTATTTATATCACACACGTATACAGGGGGCCAATATCTTGTCCAACGACACTTCGATGTACGTACTGGAGGAACTGGGAATCAAACTGCCATCCTTCCAAGTCACTGTCCTACTTCTACCGCAGGTGACGCCCCAAAATGTGGCCAGTAAAATATAGAATAGAATATTGCTCCTATTTTTTAATTTTTTTTTTTTTTTTTTTTTGCAGTTGGGACATATGTTTGCAAAAGCAAGTGTTTCAGTGGTGGAATGTACCAGCTTAATGTGGATGGACTAAAATGAAAAACACAACATCAATTTTCATTTTTTCCTCATGTTAAATGTTCACTACATGCTTAAAAGAAGTGACCTCTTGTGGTCATGGCAGTTAAAAAAAAAAAAAAAAAAACTAACAACATAACTAAAGCTTTCAATTTGCATCCCGAGGCTTTATGATTAAAATTCCTGAACATTCAGAAGCAACAGGAAAAAGGAGCGAAACCAGAGAAAATTAACACAAGCGATTTGGGCTCCTGGATAGGTGACACATTCTACTCATTCTGCCACACAATTTGTGCGTACATTGCTAGCCACAGACAGAAAAATCCTGCAATAAATGAGTGGAGAAACATAACAGTGCACCTGCTCCCACTCAGGTATGGTACAATTAAGCAGTTAGCATCCCATCATGCTCTCTGGAATGAGTAAGTGCTGATCGGGCCCATTTAATTCTGTTTTTGTACCAAAATGGTAGGAGGAATAGATCTATGTGACTTGATTGTTGGGGCACAGGTGGCGGGAGCTTTAGTTAAAGACTGTTAAACTGGCTGCTGGTTCAATGGGAACAGTGACTGAAGTGACATCCGCATTTAGATCTATGGGAAAGACGTCAGTAAATAGGGTTGGAAATTGTGATCAACAGGGCACATCTGAGGACTGTGATGCCTGTGCATTCGTTCCACCGGGTGAGACTGTCACAACAGGATCCGACTGTGGCAGCAAGAACAGTCTGTCACAGTTAAGAGAGGGTTGTTGTTGTATGGCTGCAGAGCATAAACCCCTCATTGGCGGCACATTTGAGAGATGAGAGGTGCAACAGAGGTGTGGAAAAGACATCAGATAATTCATCCTTCACCATATTCCCTACAAGTGGGTGGGTAGTGAGTGCATGTGTGGTGTTTACTAAGAGAACAGTGCATGTCTGAATACTTGACCTCTACAGTGACGCTGACGCTGATGGTCTCTTCCAAGATGTTGATGCTGAATAGTTTGAAGAGTGTGAGTTATTGCTGTCACCACATCTCAACCCATTTGAAAGTCTTTGGACCAACATGTAAGACAGTGCCCCAAAGACACTGACCCTAAAAGAGGTAAACACAACATTATGGGATATGGGAATACAGTATGGGAATATGGGCTGGACCATAGCATCTCTTCACCATGACGTTAGTCGAATGTGTCTCCTGCTCGCTTCACTGCCATCAATGGCTCTCGTAGTTGTAGCTAACTATCTAGTATGTTTAATGCACTTCTGAGCTTCTGAAGGAAAGTTTATAACTTTGCCTGAAGTTACAGTTTAGCTTACTAACGTTAGCTAGCTGTTAGCGCAGTTTCATTTCCATTCTTGCCTTGTAATTTCATGATCAATATAAAATGTGGACTGGTATTACATGAGTAATGAGACAATGGAGGATTAGCTGTTGTAGAGTATTTTGCTGGTGGAGAGTATTTTATTTCATTTTAACAGTGGATTAAACAGTGGTTTAGTTAGCTCATAAAATAGTTTAATTAGGTTAAGTTTAGTTTAGGTCATAAAATAGGCATTTCCCTTGTTTTAACTTAAGAAGTCAGGAGTTTCACCTGGTTGGTATGAATCAATCCTAAATACATGTGCGCTGAAGCCTCAGTGATTAACAGTGGTGGAAATAATTTAAGTACATTTACTCTATACCATGCAATTTTGAGGTACTTCAACTAAGGTATTCCTATTATACGCTGCTTTATGCTGCCTCTCTTCTACATTACGGAGGGAAATAATGTACTTTCTCTTCCACTGCATTTATTCGACAGCTTTATCTGAACAACCAAGATACTGTAAGGACTGTCATTTCATTTCACTGATAACTGCACTGTACTGGGTTCTGTTTGACCCTGGAGAAAAAGTTTACCCAATTGTCATTGTATAATTTTCACTCTGGTCATCAATCATTTTGCAAAGCAAAGAACGTCTTTTGTTGTTCAGTAAGTGTTGACCTGTTTGTCAAAGTGCAGACTTGCTGCTTGTGGTTGCACAGCAAGTATTTGTCCTCTGGTGGTAATCTTTTTGTCTTGGTATCTTGTCGTGTCCATGTTCAGCTGCTGACGGATAAGATGCATGTACATGTGGTGCAGCAGGCAACTCCCAGGAGAGCCTGTTATTAATTTTGCCTGACTACCTAGTTTATTAGGGTCACTCTGAAGGCTGTGGTAGCAGAGAAGCAGCTGGTGATGGATACTAGTGTTTAGAAGTTGAATAAACCTTCTGGTTCCCATAAATCCAAGCTGGAGATTTGATCAATTGATTAATCAGACAAAATAAAACCAGCACTTATATGAAAAAAACAATCATATATCTCCTGTTTCAATCTTGCCTAGCAGTCTGCTAATCCAGTTAGTCCATGCAGTCTTATTACAGTTCAGTGATGCACACTCATCAATCACTCTGTTATGGTCTCATAGTAAGCCCTATGGCCATATGTTATTTATACCTTCCTCACCAAAGACAAAATTTACTGTAGTTTGATCTGGCTAATTAAGATTTTAAATAAGGTCAGAAATCTTTTAATTGCATCACATTTGTCTTTCTGTCAGGGAGGAAAATTGTGAGGCCTGCTCTCAAAAAAGAAAAGACAGTAGTCAAGTCAGGTGGATTTCCAAAGTCAGTAGGGGCCATCCTCTGGATCGTAGAAAAGAAAAGAAAAATCCCATTGTAATCCTTCATATATCAGTCTGGAGTATTAACCCTTTTGAAAGATATTTGGTTTTCTCTTTGTGAAGTTTAATTGGGCAATTTATTTAACCAGGTTTTCACTTTGATTGAATCTATATTCAATATTATTGTATAATTATTTGGTAGTATAAAATGGTAAAGTGGCTATAACACTACATAAATACCAAAGGTAATACAATAAATATATAGTAGACACTGTATAAAATCTATTTATTTCCATTCTTTCCATTGGCTTTTTACTGTTGATGACAATGACAATGAAACCCAACACCTCTCTTACATATACTGTGCATTTCACATTAGGTCTTCCTGAGGATTAGCTCAGCCTTCATGGTGGGCTTTTATTGTTAAAAACATGGTGGAAGGATTGGGTGTTGAGATGGTAACATAACAGTCATCAGTAGTACAGTAAGTTGAAGTCTGTGGCAGTTAATAGTATAGTTTTTGCCATGTTAGCCACATGGCTATAAGGTTTGCAATGTTTGTCTTTTAGATTCAGACTTAAACTCAATAATTACTGGACGAATGAAAAGGACATTATGTCAAGATATTCATAGTCCCCAGAATATGAACCATACTAACCTTGTTGATGCCGAACATCATTATGAGGATGACATTTGTGTGTTTTAGTGAAATATCTCATCAACATCAACATCAAACATTCATGGTCTTTTTTGGATGAACTGTAATAACTTTGGTGATTCCCCGATTTTTAATCTAATGCTGTCAATTGAGTCAAAATTTCAACTTGTTTAACTGGGTTTATGTGCTTACACACATAACTGCTCCACGGTAGCGTGGCAAAACTGTCTCTGATAGCATATCAGCACAATTTACTGAGCTGCTAGCGTGCTGCAGACTATAATCCGATTATAACAAGCTGTGCTTCATGATTCAAAGCATATGGAATTCCTCTATTATATCTGTTTAATTTATACTATGTACACAATTTAATATTTACCATGGCTTGCAGGCATGGCTAATAGGAAGTGTAATCATTAGTCAACATAAGCAGCGTGCATTAGCTTGCTGTTAAGTGCTGTTTTAGGGATACACAGGGAGCATTCAGAGAAAAAAACTGTAAAACTGAGTGTTATTGGGAAACATGGTCTGGTATTGTTACAAGATGCGCAAGCTTTGAATCGTGTCCTGTGGTATATTTCCACTGCCCGCTCCTTTGGGTGACACTGTAAAGCTTGAGAGCGCCAGTAGTAAACAGGCTCAGAATAAAATTCACGTGTCAGAAAGACAATTCACTGTGTGGCATCTGTCACCCTCAGCTTTGAGTCCGATGTCGTAAAAGTAGATGCATCCTTGCAAAACAACATCCATATGGAGAGGCTGTGTTGTTGAAAATCTCCCTGGGGACACGATAACAAGCCTTATTAAAAACAGATTCTGTTGTGTGGGGGAGGCCTCTACTGGTGCCTCTTGAATTTAATCATGTTACGGATGCCCTCGCCTAGACCTGAATGGTGAATTTATAAATGAGGAATGAGTTGGGTGCTCACAGAAAATGTATCCCCTGGGGCCATCATCAAGCTATCAGCAGTTGCCAGTGAGCAGATGCTATACCTGTGGTTTTATGCTTAGGTTGCAAACAGCCAATATTTGGTTCCCTGGCACTTTTGTAATGGAGGAAAACCGCTTGAGATTATGCCTTATGAGGAATGTGAGGAATTGCCACAAGCTCATGCAGATACGGTGAAGCTTGAAGGACTGTAGAGCAACAGGTTTGAAGCTTTAGCTCACAAAAAATACCCCCTGGATGCAGTTGCTGGAACATAGTTGTGACCAACGGCTGTATTGTATCTGCCTAAATTTCATATTAGCAAGTATGCGCCTGAAGGAGCATGAGTGATGAGCTGATTTGGAGGTCTTATTGACACTGTTCAAAAGATTCATGTCTTCATAGATTGGCAATGGCAGTGGACTGTTGCATGGACTGTACACACACAATTTGTCCTAGAATTGAAGTTGCCTGTAGCTGGTGTTTGGCTCCTTGCAAGTTCAGCACTGGAGGAAACAATCCTAAGCAGAGGGGAAGCCGTCCTGAGGCTAGCAGGAGGATGGCCAGTGGACAGAGTGAACAGAAAGGGACAACACCTGTATTATCTCCACTGGAAAATTCAAGAAAATGGGACAGATGATTTCTGTTATGTGAAGGTGGTTTAAAGCTGTTTCAGTTACTTGTTTATCTTAAAAAGATGTCAGCAGCACAGACAATGGACAATAAAGGTGTGTTCAGTAAGAAAATAAAGTAAATTTTCTCCTCATTTCCTTCGCACAAATTTGTCTGGTTCAAGTTCCCAAACAGCAAATCTACAAACTGTGTAAACAATGGCTGTGTGTGTGTGTGTGTGTGTTCAGTTCAGCCAAAAAGTTTTTCCTCTCCTCAGTTAAAGTTGTTTCACTGTCTATTTCTTGTTGGGAACAAGGCAAGATGTGGGATCTAGATCATGTGATGCAGCCACGGGGAAAAGCCTCGACCCTAACCATGGTCGCCGAAATGAGAACCAAGCCAGCGTGCTTCATGTTTCCCCCGTGGACTTGGCCAGCACTGACAAGTCTTACTCACATTCTGTCTGAATACTACTACTACTACTACTACTACTACTAGTAGTGATACAGTCAGTGGCTGTTTAAGCACCCCTGCCAATCCTTTCAGTTGCATGCTAAATCATTCCCTGCCTCCATGCTCCCCACACAGCTGACAGATAATTATTGTAGTTGCAGCATTTCAAAGTGTGGTGTAACCACAGGGTGGCTGGTGGGTGGGGCTGCTAGAATCAGAAGGGGCCTGTGTTTTTTCTAAAGCTCAGAAACTATAAAAATCGTGAAAAAAAAACCCAAAACAAAACAGTGCAGCAGTAGTAATTTCATGCACGGTGTGTGATTATCATTCAGACTGGATGATATTACACCTGACATAATTTAATTTTAATGCTCATTTCTCCCATCATTGGATCTAGTTGTAATAACAGTCTGTAGAGCTGAGCTAATGACAGAGGCTTCATGTAATTAATTTATCAATAACTTAAAAACATTTATCACTGTTTGCAGATGACGCTCACAGACGGCTCATCATAAGAAAATGGGACTTGATTCATTACCTTACATTTATGACTGTATTAACTTGTATAACTGGAGAAGTGATAGATCATTATCTTTCTTAATGGCATGTTAACATTTACAGTATCAGCAGGATAATCAGAAAGCTCTGTATTAATGCCATGATTCTTAAAGCCTCGGCTGGTAAGAGATTTTATTTAACCTGGCAAGTCTGAGTATATGTAAATGATTTATGAACCATTAATAGAGGTATAAGTTACACCATTTAAAGTCTGTATAAAAAGGTGAGTTATGATAAGAAAATGGCGCTGGAATAATAAAAAGAAGAAATGTGCTCTGAGACATTGTAGTTAAAATTCCTGCTGTCTCAAGGTAAAAAATCCTTTTCAGACTGTCTTTTAAAATCAGTCGAAAGCAGATGGAGATAAATTACCACAATCAGGGAGAAACCATTTGGCACACTGGACCCAAAAGAGCCGCTGCCAAATATAGGAAGCAGACATCTCCGGTAGCAAGTCTCTGATATAATCTAGGGGATGCGCTTTATCAGGATACTTCCACGTTGGTTAGCATTTTTCAATTCACAGCAGCACAGTTTCACAGCACAAACACGTCTAGAAACAGTAGCCTTGCAAGCCAGACGATTCTTAGCAAGTTGATGACTCTGCTGGAAAACGACTGACCTCCTGCATGATGACAGCGCTTTCCAACAAGGGTCTGTTTAATGCATATTTCAAGCATTTTTATTGGTCAAACCAATATGACCATTATATGACATAGGTACAGTGCTGCTGCTCGGTTTGACCATAAACAACATGACGTAGCTGGGTGGTATATCACACTTTAGATGGTAGCAGTTTGGATGGAAGTTGCAGTGTCATCAGCTTGGAAGCTATTGATCTGTCACTAAATATGCAAAAACATGAAGTTGGACTAACATCATTGTTAAACACAAATCATTTCATGTATTTTTCTGTCGTGATAGCGCTTCGACAGAACTGGTGCTGTCATTTGACTGGCCAAATATCTGTGTAGCTGAGCACTAAAAATAGTTCAGCTGAGCCACTCAGGCAGTTAACCAGCTGAGGGGCTGATATGACTTTTCGCTGTCACATCGCACATAAAATGTAAATTGGCTTTGAGCCATTTAAAACAACCACAGCGATGGCACAGAACAAAACTGCACCTTTCTGTGCCATGTGATTTTCACATGATCTGTGCCAGTGGGCGACCGAGGTGCAACTGTGTGAATCCTTTGACACCAAAATTACACTGCGCCGCGCTTCATTATCAGAGAAACCTCATCTCCCAGACCTCTGTCTCTGCGTGGGCTGAGTGACACTATTGGTGAGACACCAAACTTGGCTCTAAAGGCTTCTGGACATGACATCTTCTTATCTGCACTTAGCCAGTTACTCACAGAGATAAAGATAAAAATCACGAAATTCACAACAAGACACTAAAACAGGTAATGGTTAATAGCAGTTAAGGTTCTGTAAGTATGGTTGAATTACAAACCATACTCCAGACTGACAAGGGCCCAAAAGTTTGGTTTACAGTAATTTGATTCTCTGCACATTATATTGTGAATATTCATCACTACATTGTAATATATACTGTACACAATAAAGGGATATATAAGTAAAACAATAACAACATGATAACTCTGAGGTCCAGGTTAAGACTTGCCTTTGTATTTTGCCTTATAATGTCATTTTTATTCAGATTCAAAATCAGAACAACCTCAGCTAATTATATAGTTCAGCCATAACATTATGACCACCAGCGCTGACCCTGGAGGCCTGGACTCCTCTAGACCTCTGAAGCTGAGCTGTGGTATCTGGACCAAGACGTTAGCAGCAGATCCTTCAAGTCCTGAAGCTGTGAGGTGAAGCCTCCATGGATCAGACTTGTTGGTCCAGCTCATCCCACAGATGCAGGATTGGACTGAGATCTGGGGACTTTGGAGCCAAGTCAACACCTTGAACTGGTTGTTGTGTTTCCATGGGTGGGTGCCCTTAGTAGGTGCTACATGTCAGAGTAACATCCGCATGAATGGCAGGATCCACAGTTTCCCAGCAGAACATTGTCCAAAGCATCCAGCAGCACTCTGACCAGTCTGCGGCTACAGAGTGTGTTCTGACACCTTTCTATCAGAACCAGCATGAACTTCTTCAGCAGTTTGAGCTCCAGTAGCTCTTCTGTTGGATCAGACCATACGGTCCAGCCTTCACTCCCCACCACCATCACTGAGCCTTGACCCCTGACCCTGTCTGTGGTCCAGTGGTTTTCCCTCCTTGGACCACTTCTGGTAGGTCCTGACCACTGCAGCCCAGGAACATCCCACAGAGCTGCAGTGTTGGAGAAGCTCTGACTCAGTCGTCACATCACAGTTTGGTCAAAGTCCCTCACATCCTCACACTTCACCATTTTTCCTGCTTCAACACATCAACTTCAGGACTAAATGTTCAGCTGCTGCCTGATAGATCCACCGCTGACAGGTAACCATGGTAACCAGGTAATAATGTTATTACTTCACCTGCCAGTGTCATAATGTTTTGGCTGATTGGTGTATGTCACTCATTTAAGACGTCAGCCCACTGCAACAAGGGAGTAATGCATAAAACAAAAATACAAAGAAACGTACTTGTATTTTTCTTTTATCTATAGACATAGATTTTATCGATAAAATCACCAGAAACCATAATAATGAAAGAAAACTTCAATACAGAAAGTTGTGGATATTTTGGTTGTTCTGGAGATGATTTGAAGTTTCTGTCTTCATTTACCTACAAGTTGTGCTCATTCTTTTGGGTAATACTCTTGGACTTTTATTTTTCTTCTCCCTTAAAAAGCAGCTCCAAACTCACCGCTGCACTCGCCATCTTTCAGGTCATATCTTTCTATCTTTGTTCTGTCACTGCAATAAACTCAAACCAACTTCTTTTCACTTTGAGCTCAGAATAATATAGTATTGCTCCCATTTTCTTTGGGTATCCAAGCGACTGACAGGCAGGCGATACTCTAATTGGCTGTGAGAGCACCCCACTGAAGCCCAATGAGAAATGATTGATAAACATACAATGAGAAAGCAGCCGACATTAAGACTCCTCCAAATCTTTTATAACTTTTCATATTAGTTTATTCATGAAAGTGATTCATACAGACAAACAGGGTCTTCTTGGAAAGTTTAGATTTTCTGGCCATGACTTGAAGGTGGACCCTACATTTGGGATTGGGTACAAATTTAAAAATAAAAAATATAAAATTTTCTTTAAAAAAACAAAATATCCATATTGTTCCACAACTTAAAATTTTATTTACCCAAAATTTGTCCTCCATTCTTCCTGTACTCTACTACTATATTGAAAGCCCAGAAACAGTGTATATTAACACATCATTGGCGTAATGTCTATTATTCTGAAAGCAAGGTATCTGCTCTATCATTTTAGAAAGTAACAATTAAGCACATCAGTTTGTGTAGTGAGAAAGTGCAGTTAAATGTAATTATGTCAACACAGCTCATGTAACACCATTTTAGCCTTCAGCAGCAATTCTGATATTTTGCACAGCTCATTACCACAACCTCGTACGATAGCCTCAGAGCTTTACAGTACTTTAACAATGTGCAATATGTTTGATTTATATCTGATTGTTGCTAAAAGTGAAGCTCAGCACACATTCTTCACATGTAGCTCAGCAGCATAAAGCTTTCCCTCCAACATTAGATTGCCTTCATATCTGTATATTGAGGCTTTATCCATGGCCCATTAGTCACAGCAGTCCTGCTTTCACATATGATATAGTGGACAATACAATACAATGCCTCCTTCCAGCAACGTCATGTATGTGTATTTCCTAAGCCTTTTCATCAATGCTGGACATGTAGCTAATTTTGTTTGTGGCAATATCCTTACATCAGCAACCCCCTCTCTGCAGAAGCTAATACATCTTTATATATGTGCATGGATAAATGCATAGTGTAAGTAAAGTATGGTAGGACAGGTATAATACAATGAATGGGGCAAGCCAGACTAGTAACAAACACTTCAAGTTATCTTTTTATTCATTTACTCTTTTAGAAAAGATAAACTGCTTTAGAGTTGCAGTGAAGGTTTTGAGTGATATTACCGTAGCTTTAGAAAAGCAAAGCTGCACAGCTTTATGTAGTGATGTATCTGAATCCTTTGATCTCATTGATCTCCCTGTTGAAAAAGAGCTTGCTTTAAATGGGGATGATGTCTGACCAAGCAATGCAAAGGTTCGCTAATTATTTCACAGGCAAATGTCAGTGTTTGAAAATTAATGGTCTCAGATCAAACTGTTTACCAATGTATTTAATGGAGTGCCCCAAGGTTCCATGTTTGACCCACTTTTTTATTTGCTCTTTATATAAATTATTCAGGTATTACTGCACATGGAACCAATACTTATGGTTATTTTTGATGAAATTGTTTTATATGACTGCACATGTTCTCTCTTTGAATCACTTCATAAATGAGTCTGTCATTAAAGGAATAGATTTACATTGGTAAATAATCATATTTGCTTTAGAAGATAAATGCCACTCTCATGTCTGAATGTCATCTTAGCTAGCCTGGCCAGCACCACTATAGTTAACTAAATAACATGCTATATCATGTTGAGCAACTCTCTATGAAAAAAAATACATTTTTTCTTTTCTTTTTTTTGACCAAGTCAGTAACTTCCCATAAAACCGCAAATTTTATTTTTTACAAAGTTTTTACAGCCAGGTTCAATGTTTCCTTCCAGTCTTTGTGCTCAGCTAATCACACTCCGAACTTCATATTGAGCATTTAGCTGTGTGGTAGTATTTTTCTCACCATACTTTCTTGGTAAGAAGGCAAAAGAAAGCAAAGTGCATTCAACAAAAGGTCAATTCCTTTAGTTATTTTGTAAAAATGTCAAGGTAACGTCCAACCACCTCCCCTGCCACTTTCATGTCCAATGAAAGTTAACTTTGGAGGGAGAAATCTGCTTGGTTAGCGCAAAACAATATAATAACAAAGAAGTGACGAATATGAACATGTTAGTCCATCTGTTGATTAAGTCACTGGTATATTGTTATTTATGAAGCCACTCTTAGCAAACATTTTAGCAAACTTACTTACAGAGATAACTTTCAAACTGTACTTTCTGTCTGTCCTCAACCTAACGTGCAGACGAAGACTGAGAGAAAGTCTCCATAGTTTATGCTCCATATACTTTAAGGTTATTCTGGATACATTTGTAATTTTAAGCTCTATACAAAACGACTGACCTTACACAGAGGAGCGTGTCTAAAAAACTCAGTGCTGTGTTTTGACTTCTGAGACCCAAAGTCTTAACTGCACCCTTTGCCAACAATAATCCCTGACACACATTTTTATTAACTTTATTTTTGCAGTTTTGCAGGCATGACAGAGGGAAAGGGGAGAAAAAGAGAGAGACAGAGAGAAAAAAAAAAAAAACTAATTTCTCCACACAGAGCCAGTGGAGTGGAACAAGCTGCTTACTGAAATGAAAACTCCTCAGATTCCAGCAGGTATTCAGACAGCAGCTGGAACCATGTTAAAAATGTCTCCTGAGCAAAAAAAAAAAAAAAAAAAAGGCAGTATTAACCTGGAAGCGGCTGTGTAATATGGTTGTTTTATGTATCGTCCCATTGTCCCATCTGTGTATGTGTACTGTTGTTATTGTGCATGCTATTAAAGTCGTTTGTCTCCATCTTTAGTGAGAGAATTAATTTGTTTGTTTGTTTGCATATTTTTGCCCTCCCATCTGTGTATAATCATAAAATGCTTTCTATTGATTGTGCCCATTGCACAGAACTGTGACAGCCATGAAACACATTTGTTTTTGACCTGAAAGCCTCTTATATAGAGTAAAATGGGTTCTGTTTCCTCTAGGGTCGACACACCAAGCTGCTCTCCTGCAGCTCTCCTGCGCCAGGCTGTTGTTACTGTGCCAGGCTGTGTAGATGCACCTTTGTTTCTTTTTTCATTGTCACACCGTGGACCATTAGACACCCAACCAAGCCTGACCACTGACAGATGTTCACATCCACAGGAACCACTAGTTACAAAAAGGTTAGTCAAAGTTTTCTGACATTGCTGGGTGTCATCTGTTATTTAAGTTGCAACACTTTGACCTTCTTGGACACATTTGCCCTTTATCTAGATGGATGGCAACAGTGTTGACATTTTAGCATTTTTAATGGTGAAAAGAGCGAATTCCAAGACTCTCGACTGTGTGGTATATCAGCTTTTTAAGTCTGAAAGTTACTTGAGAAAACTTTAACTTAAAACACACTGGAGTAATATTTTTTTTTAATATGAACAGTGTTAATAAAATGTAATGTAAACGCTATACTGAACTGAAAGAAGAGCAAATATTGGACTTGCATTCGGTAGCACAGAAACACAACTGCACATGAATGTTACCTCATTACCGTTGGATATGTAAGGTAAAGAGGAAATAGACTGCTAACACATTAAACATGCCAATTCCTCGAGGCCATAATGAAATGTGAGCAGTGCCTGTTTAGGGCCCCCGTGGTTAACAAAGGCCCCCAAGAGCAATTGAAATGTTCCATTAAATCCATCCAGGCTGTTCCTGATCACGCCTGATGCACCTGGGCAGGGAGGCTTTCAAAGCTCTGCTGCCAGCATCAGAGGCTGTACACCTGAGTTAAATAAACTCTGTGGACCTTGTTGTTTTAGGTGTCTTGTTTGTCTTTTTTGGGTCACTGGTAAAGTGTTGTACATGCCAAGGGCGGGGCCATGCAGTGAAGCGTGAGTGCTTGTTTACCTTTGATTTAACGTGGTGGTTGCTTTAGTGACTTGGAGCACCCTAATTAGATATTCTTCAAGCAGACTGAGTCTTGCCCCTTTGTTGTTTTGCTTTTTTTTTTTTTTTTTTTTTTTTTTTTTTTTTTTTTTTAGTGGTTTTATCTTGGGGGTGGGTACGTTGTCTGAGTGTAGCAGTGGGCCTTGTCTTGGGTTCACTGCTGACTTACAGAGAGGAACGTTTAAAGAAGCCGATCAGAGCACCGGTGAAGACGTCATCTTATTAGGCAGAAAGCGGTTGGGTGCCTCTCAGCAGCTTGTTTCTCTTGGAAATTTGTACTTTCACAGCAGCTCTACTTTAGGTTTGGTTGCTTTGTCTCGTGTGGCAGTAATAAATATCTTTGGGTGCAGTATCTTGTGGTGCGTGACCTTTGTTCAGTCCACCTTCAGTCCACATTTTTTGGGTCAGTTGCAGTCCACAGTTGTCACTTGTATGCATTCTTGCACATTGCAATTGTTTTTTTGTTTTTTTCTTTCAAACCAAAAGCAATTAAAATGGTTAATGTGTTTGGAGTAAATACACTGTCACTGATAAATTTAATAATGTGCATGTTAAATTTACAGACATGCAAATGGTCATTGACAATAGCATTGGTGGCACTGGTAGGCCCCTTAATCAAATTTAGCTTACAGCCTGAATGTGAGTGATTTTAGCTTGTTGTGGTGTTCAACACAACAACAACAACAATTCAGATTCATTTGACATGTTTTGACAGGTTTGAATTCCATATTTATTCATGGAAGACACTAATTCAAATAGACCAAAAGCTGACAAAAGAAAAGCCTTTTACTGCTCCCTGTCAATTTCTGACAGTTATTAACTATTCCTAAAATTCTCAGTGGCCACTTCAAACCCAGGCAACCCCAGGGCGATTCAGGAAGCTGCTGCCTTTCATTCTGCATATTCACAGCAGGAACTGGAATGTTTGGTTGACCTAATGAAGCACCTTATAGATATTCACAATTGATTTTCCTGACCTTCGTTGATATGTTGTTTTCATGTGGAGAGTTTGGCTTCATTGGGATAATTTATGTCTACATGCACCAGGTTTAGTCTTGATGAGTTTGGTTAGGGAAGCTGGTGCTACGCAGACCAAACTTATTTTAGTACGAGGATGGTGTGTGATGCTTTCCATTGACTATATCCATACCTAACCTCCATGCTACAACAAATCACTCACTTATTTTATTTTGAATTATTTCAGTGACAGATATTAATTAGAGGGCATGAGAATAGCATGAGACTGACTTTCTGAGCTAATGAAGACACATTTCCATTAGATTTTCGCACTTGGCTCAAATGATGATTTAAAATGAGCCCTCTTTGAATCAGAAACTGTAGACAAAAGCGTCTGGGCTGTGTTAAGTTTAGGTGGAGCAGGAAACACAATGTGGATTGTATATGTGACCAGTCTGATCTGTGACACACCTTGATATTTTGTCTTTGCCAAACATGGATTTGTGTCCTCAAATAATTTTCAGACTATGATTTCTTGTTATTAAAGAAACTGAAGTTTGGTTTCACAAGAAACAAACAGCCATGAAAAGCTCCTCTTCAGACATGTTATAAAGTATGTAAAATTCTTCAGCTATGATTAATATTTTGTTGTTGTTTTGTAGCATGGTTTTCCTACATAAAGTGAATAAATGAAAAACTGGGGCTCTCTCTTTTACTTCCACATGTAGGAATTCTGTATCAGTTGCTGTGCCCTGCGCACCTCCTGCTGGTTAGAGGAGGAAACATCAGAGAGACTCAGCCATATGTTTGAACTTCAGTCAGGAACAGAATCAGATTCAGGACAGTGTGTTAGCTTGTAACTGG
Source organism: Rachycentron canadum (assembly GCA_038496675.1). Taxonomy (NCBI): domain Eukaryota; kingdom Metazoa; phylum Chordata; class Actinopteri; order Carangiformes; family Rachycentridae; genus Rachycentron; species Rachycentron canadum. Next base: position 19,330,940 of record CM076663.1, on the reverse strand, counting down.
CAGTGGCTGACACAGTGTTAGTGCGTGTGCTAATGCAAACTCCCGTTCTCTGCACTAACATGGTTTAAGGCTGATTTTGCCCTGCCCCTAAACCACTAAAGTTGATGCCATTGCTTCCTTAGGTCTGTGATGTATGAATACCTTCCTGTCTGAATCTGTTAATTATTATTGTAATTATAGCAATATAACAAATACAAGAGATGCCCTACTTCAAATAGTCTCCATTTAAATTTACAGACTGTTCAGTGTGTTTTAGGAGCACATTAACTATAACTTAATATTGATCTCAAAAACACTCACTGCCCTATCAGCTCACTGCTTTGTTCATTGCTTATTGGACAGCAATAACAATGTTCAGAGAAACTTCAATCTCAAAACCATTAAAGTGAGCTGACTTTCTACTAAACTTACTCACTGAGCAAAGACAAAAGGCTCCACCCTACTATAGGAGGAGGACTCAAAGTCATTGGCTGCCAACTGTTCAGACAGACCAGACCAAATCTTAAGGATCTCCATCCTTAACACCAGATTATTATTCTCTAAAATTAAATTAAATTATATTAAATTGGAGTTGTGTGACTGGTCACCTGACAAATGTTTCTCCTATTACCTCTGTTTTTGGTCTCCACCAGAACAATATTTAGCCCTTTAGCAGCTAAATGCTTTTCACCAGCTATTTGCTAACTTTGTACGTGCTGATTGGTGCTGGGAAGGTTTCTTTGTGTCAAACAGTTGTCGCTTGTGGCTGAAACACTAAGTTGATGAGAGCGGTGCAAGTAAATCAAATCAGATGTAAGCCATAAAACCAAAACAACAAGGTGAGAGATGCTAAATGAGGAGAAATGCAGTGTCAGGTGATAATGTGCTGTGGGTTTGAATCATTTTTACCATCGTTCACATGAAAACTTGATTTTATTCCAGTGTCAAAAGTTCTCAAAACTCCATCAAAATGATAAACTCTATGGGAAAATTTCCATATAACTTCAACTTCCAGTCTGAAAGCAGATCAAGGCAAGAGTCATGTCTTTGTTTGTGTTCTCCCCATTTATGCCATTGGCCAGAGGCTGGCAGGGCATTCATGGTGCCCACGGGTCAGCAGATATCTTTCACAGCCCAGGAGGGATAACAGACATCAGCAGCAGGTCGCACAAGCTACTGACACCAATGTGATTGATGCTGATTTACAGCCTTCCTGCACCAAAAAGTGCCGTGGGAGCTAGAGACCCTATTTAAGTCAGTTATGGGACACTTTGATGTAATGAGGAAAAAAAGATCTTTGACTTTCTGTGCCATAAAACATTATTGTTTTCATATAGACAATCATAAAAATGAAGTGTATGCCAGTGGAAATGGAATAATAAATAGCTCTTGTGACACCAATGATCAAGGTTAGAGTATTTAGACTGTTATAAGTTTGTTGATACTCTGCGCTCCATGCACAGGCATCACCAAACTACAAAACAACTTTACACTTCAGGTGTTATTATTGAGCAGTTGTTAGGGTTAGATCACAGCTGAAACCTCAACCTAACACTTAGCAGGGTTTGGTTCCTTTGGATATGTTTGCGTTCATTAGCTATTAGTTACCTCCAGATTGTCCCCACAATGCTCTGTTGAGTTTTCACACTGGGTAGGTCGACTGAAGAGAAGTCGGGAAGGACTAGGGCAGTGACCGTTGGTCCTGCCCACTGTAAGTCAAAATGTGATTGGTTAATTTACCTGCCACTTTCTAAACAAACGCACACAGCTGTGGGGGGCTTCAGGCCTTCTGTCCTTGTTGTCCTGTCCTATGAGTGAGCTTGCAAACCTTTTTTCTGCCAAGAGACCACAAAAAAATGACAACAAAAACATTTCAATTTGATTGGATCACTCTATTTTCGTGGTAACCCTTTAATTTCTGAATTTTCTGAAAAAAAAAAAATTCAAATTTAATAGAAAATTAAGCTAAAATTAGAATTAGAAGACAAGATGTAATAAATGAGAGAGGTTAAATGCAACATTAATGCTGATATGTTTGAGCCTTGAGGGCCTTGTCGATTCCCTACTGTTTAGTTTGTTCATGTGCTGCTCTAATTGCTTTGTCACTACTTTTGCCTAAAGGTGGAAAAAGTGTGTGTAACTGTAAACTGTGTGTAAAGATACCACACATCTACAGCACATATTTTGTCTCAAGCCTGAGGTTTAAATGGTTTTCCCTTTGGCTGCCTTGACTAATGAACTGAGCACAGACCTTTAGCAGCCATTCAATATGTATTGGTTCCTGTTGCCATTAAAGACTAGAATCACTGAGCCAAGGTGTCTGAGAAGTTTCCTTAACAATGTTGAGGCTCATATCTAACTACACAGAAATTTAGTCTTGTTTTTGTCATAAATTCTCTCAGTACTAATATGACTCTACTGGACTGATGGATCTGGGACGAATGGAAGAGATCATGAGACAAAAAACACCTGACGATCAGTGAGTCCCTATTCCATACCACTAATTCTGAGCAGGCTTAGGTTTGTGGTGTGTTACACTGAGAAACAGCAAGAAGACAGAGACAAAGACAGAAGGGACCACTGTCTGTTCATCTTTTTGCTTTTTCTTCCTCCGAAACAGGAGCTGTTTAGCTGCTACATATTATCATCTCATACATTGCGTGGCCATCAGCTGCCTCTCAATTATCAGAGCTCGGTTGTTATGTTGTTATGTCCACCAGGCCATGACACTGCCAGCTGGCTGACACGCCTCATCGTGCTGTCGACCACCTAGCTCGCATCGCACCTCAGGAGATAAGCTTCAGCTGTTGCAGTCGCCAGGGAGTTTGTTTTTGTCACTTAATTGCCAGCCATCAGAAATGTCCACTTTCTTTTATTGGGGTTTTGAATTGTCTTAGTCATTTCTGCTTTTCTCATGTTTTTTTTTTCTATGCAATATACAGAGACAGAAACAGAAAGATCTAAGTTACTAATTATCTCTTTGTGGAGTTTAATTCAATTACAGTTTGAGCCCCATTTTTATAGTATATATTTGCCAACATTTCTGTTGCCAAATTTATAATGAGCATTTCCTGTTTATAATGCACCCATGGATGTACAACTATCAGTGGGTTACTTTGACACTGAGGACAAACTAAACACATGATGATTTTCAACTAAGTTTATCTTATCTTCTCTAACTGTAACCGTATTATTTGTCACTTAACGTTTTCAGTGATTTGTGACATTTTTGGAATGAACAAAAAATGACATCAGCCCACTTGTTATTGGGAGTAATATCTGAAAAAACTTCTGTGTGTTCATCTAAAGGGCACAAACATATTTTGTTGTTTAATTTGCAGAACTTGTTGCTTTTCATTGAGATAATACATTCAGTTTCCTGTGAGATTCTGCTCCATGATCACATGATTTCTGCAGATTTGCCAGCTGCAACATTCATTCACATTCACTTGCGACATGAGACATTATCCTGCTGGTAGTGGCCATGAGAAAATGGTAAATTCAAGGCATGCACATGGTTGTTAACAAGATAGTCTGTAGCATTCAAATAATGACTGATATACTTTGCTGTTAAGGGGACCAAAGTGCGTCAAGGAAGCATTCTCAACGCCATTACACCACCAGCACCAGTCTGGACCTCCTGACCTGTTTTTATGCAGTGCACTGGCACTACCACTCACTTATTTACTGCTGACATTTATGAAGTTACAATGCCCCTAAGGTGTGGCATTGGCATGAAAGTAATCTTGCACAACCTCGGTGAAATGCTGTGGGTCAAGTGAATCTAGCCACTGTACTCCCTGCAAAAAATCAATCATTAATATTATGTTATGTGTCAGTTTCAATTGCTTCCCACTAATATTAGTGTCATTTGTATTCAGCCCCATGTTGTCCCCTTTAAGTGTCTGCAGCATTTGTTCTAACTTGTGTTTAAGAACAATAGCATAAACAGATCTGTCTGGTTCTTGCGGGTGGGAGCTGTCATTTCTGTCCATCTTCTAATCTGTCACCCTGCATGTGTAACCTGTTTGATTAGCTCAGGGCTCACTCTGTACTGGACATGACATATGTAGGATGTGACATATTTGGTTTTACCTCCTTTGGACCTTGAAAACTCCTTTTGTCTTAATCCAGATCAAACACACCCTTTGATTTCTAACGACGTAATGTACAGTGTCTCTAATGCAGATTTTGTGACCAAAATTCAATGACAGGGCAACATCTAATGCCATTATCAAACTAATTTACAACAGTGACGACTGCTGGCATTGATATTGTATTGGTTTAATGTTGTGTTCAAGTTTTTTCTGGTGGCTGTTGGACAAACGATCCACTATCAAAATGGAGACCAAAAAAAACTGCAGTTGAAAATGGATTGTGTCTTGATTGACTAGCCCACAGTGTTGTGTAGTTACTGAACCAAACAAGTTAGGCAGAGCCAATTTAACATGATTGGCTACGGTCTACAATAAATCTATAACTGCAGTTGCCTACATTGCCTAGTGGTAAAGTCCACTCCTGACTAGTACTACAAGGGCTAGTATACTAATAAAAGCATGTTAGCATCCTACTATTGTGTATTAATTTTTAATACTATTACTTTCATATTTTACTGATCGTATTATTTTTCGTGGACGTAAAACACTGACATTTCAGTTGATCAGAACCCATCCTTTGTTAAACGTCACACTGAAAATTAGCCAACGATTGCAATTTGACATCAACCCAATTTTCATTTCCTTCCTTGAGACATTCGACTATTTTGAGTCCAATGTCTTTCTGACATTACATTCACATCCGGTGCCAGCTGGCTGGTTTTTCATGAATGGACACTTAATCACTGAATGTGATTTTTTTTTTCTCTGCAATATGTTTCTAACAGTAAAAATTCACAGTCCTAACTTAAATTGGGCCTCTTTTCTAAAAAGCATCCACCATCTGCCCGTTGAAAGCTACAGAAGGATTGAAAGATTGATCATTTTGGTGATCTTATGTGAAAAACTTTCCAGCTTGTTTACTGTTTCACTCACTTCTTACAATGTGAATGAAAAGTCTTTATTTTGGCATAATTACCTTTGCACACTCCAGACACAATTTCCACACACACTGAAAATATCAGAGTAATTCTTCGTGCTCTCTCAGGTATACAGCGTCTCTTTATCACATTAGACTAGGCTGACTTCCCAGCAGAGTGTGATTTAGTTGCTAATGTGAGTCAACATGACAGAATAAATCAATTGGAGATTTAAATGGTAAATCTGCATTAAAGCACTCAGGGCTATAAACTGCTGCTGCACTGCTCCTTATTCAAACTTTCAGACTGAACTTCTCAAACTAGCTGCTCCAGCTTTCTGCAACTCCAAACTTTGCCTTGTTATATTGTGAAAGTTGCTAAAATAAAACAGCTTACACTACATTTGAACCAAATGACAAAACTTGGTTGCAAAATGTATGACCCATTTAAAGTTTGGTGTTAAAGGTACAGTATATGCAGACTCCACTGTCAAACTAATGAGAGTCAGCAGTAATGAAAAATATCTAACTGTACTTCTGTTGTGTTCACACAGCTGGTTCCCAACATTATCTGCTGTTCAGGCTCAAAGCGACTGCCTGCTGTGGCTGAGGCAAAGTTGTGGGTCATAAAACCAAAACAATGAGCTTGAAAGTACTAAAACTCTCTGTGCAGCTGAGAGTAACTGAGTTCACTGATCATTTTTTTTTATGGGGTTTTCACTATGAGCAACATATTTCATAGTAAACAGAACCTGCCTTATTCTTAATATAGTAATACTGATGCAGATAGTGTAGTTTCAGCTAACCAACATCATCAAGGCTTTAACTAGATGTTCCCAGAATGTAAAATTATCAGTCTATCATTAAATTGAATTTCACAAAACAACACAATATATTTCAAATTACAACATGTGTTGCCAATAGCTCAAATAACCAAGTAAGGTTGGGTTCATAATTAGATATTTCCCAATAGTTCTATTATTTCTATATAAGACAAAGTCATATCATATCTTCTCAATGGACTGAAGATTAAAAAGGCTAAGTTTTCTTTAATACTGAGTATAGTTTCATTCCACGAGTGGGTGGTGACGAATATCATGTGAAAAGAGCTTGAGCCATTGTTGCTACAGCGGGTTGCTAACAGAAAGTGAAGTGGGCCGGGGCCATGTAGTAGACATGATAGAGAGTTAACAGTGGCAATGCTTCTTGTAGGATTGAAGTTTGATGTAGAGCAGCTGTTCATTAAAAAGACATGAATTAACCTGCTAATGTCAGCTGCTACTGTTAGCACTCTCTGCACTTTGATTCTGACTAATAAACATGGTCCTGCCTGCCTAGTTCGATCACTAGGAGTGTAGCCTGTTTTGTGAAGTTTAGTGAAGCACAACAAAAATTTTCTCCACCCGTGAAGTTGACTCACGGGTGGAGAAAATTACCTTCACATTGTTAGCATTCTAGCTAACAGGCGCCAAACGGCTAAATCTGGTGGCAGTTGGTGAGCTTGCTATCTTAGGAGGTAAAGGTGACACCACTGTCATGAAAAAAAGTGCCATTAGGAACATTTCTGAACATTTTTAAATAATGAATAACAGAATAAGTGTTTTGAGTTAACTTGAGTAACTTATTTATTTAATCAGTTGATTTCATGGTGTTTTTTTTTCATTTGCTTCAGATTGAACACAACATAAATGCTCCACCTGTGCTGAAATAATTCCAACCTATTCCTGTCAATTTAACTAGATAAACAACCTTTTCTGAGGCTTTTTAAAGTATCAAAACAGTTTGTGTATCCATGTTGCTCCATGTATGTTTGCTTAACTAAAAAAAAAACTTTTTTAATTAATGCTCTAATTCTACATTTGTTCAGTGTTTATGGTGCTGCGCATTTTTCACATTTAAGACCAAAAAACAAGGCAAAGTATATTCCAACAGTAAATATGTGGATCAATTCAAGTTCACATGGTTATTAGCAAAGTGTCATTTTGCAGTTCATCATCAGATTTATACAAACAACACTGTTTCATTTAACTAATTTAATTTAATTCTGCTGCTTTGTTAGGCTTGTCCTGTCCACACATTTCATTTCTGCTCTGACTGATTAGAATTACTGAGCCATAATACTACCAGTCTGTCATACTCTGACAGCAAACCAATTCCCAGACTACAACACATCAAGGATCCACTGACCAGCACTGACAGAGACATGCTGATTGATAGAGACATGTGACTCACGTTCTAAGACTCATGACAGGGTTAGGATTCAAGTCAGGACAACCTATGATATACCTGTTTTACCAAAGTGTGTCCACACACTGAGCTGGACGCCATACAGCTCATAAACTGGCCATCAGATTAGTGTTTTGGCGCTAATTCAACACTGGAGTGACACACAAGCATGGGCAATGCACAGGCTGCTCAGACACGCATATGTGGTATCCCTCAAGGTTAAAATGAGCCATGTTTTCCTCTGATTTCTTGCCGAGGCCTGCCATCAGCAAGAGACCTTGATCATCACAAAGCAGGAAAGTAGAGCATGGTCAGCTCAGCCAAAGTCCAGTCCAGAAATCCACAACAGACATCTTCCATTTTCAAGTGTGTAAAAGTTAGGTCTGTTGAGAGCTGATATATTGTGGCTGTCTTTTTTAGTGGTGTATTACAAACAGAAAAAAAGCTCCTAATGTCTTGTAATTTTTGCTGCCGGTGCTGTTTTAGTTCACAAAACAGGGGAGACCGGGCTGAAACTACATTATTCAAAGCTGTGTGCACCACTTTTCATGTTTCAAATGCACAACCTGAGAGTACTATCAAGAGTTATATAAAAAAAGACTCCACATTCCTATAAATTGTAATATTGCAGCCTTCTGGTTCTAATCGTGGCCATACAAAGAAAACAAAATTGCCGGTTTTCAAAATTATTTTCCTGGATGCAACAGCATTTCCCCAACTCCACTTTACAGGCCCTGTACTCCCTCTGACTTTATACACTGAGGAGCTGAGGAGTTGCTCGGTGTGGTGCTCAAAGGTATTACTTGACCCTCTGAAGGCTGTAGAGTCCACTACAAAACAAATCACCCAAACATTTGACAATAATAATAAAAGCCATTACATGCAACCATATGTTCATATGACAATTTCCTGAACTGTCACTGTTATGGTTAAAGTCAACTCACACATTTTCATTTTCACCCAAGCAGAGCAGCATCTTTTTTACCAGCCAAATCACAATTAACCACCACTCCAAGTTACAACAATTTTCCGGTCTGTTTCTGGTGTCAAAAGCTAATTGATAAAGGTGTCAAATATTTCTACGAGAAAATATGGATCAATTTCAAGCCAATATCAACTCATGTTACTTGTGTTATGATAACTCATATCAGACGTATAGGGAGCACGTTTTAATATTTTAACAAGGTAATTATGTATATAATTACATAATAATGCGCAATTAATATTCTATCCTTACCTTCCTGCTACAACATTAACCTGAAATCTCAGTGGTCAACAAGCTGCCAACCGTATGCTGAGGATTGTAATGCAACTGCTAAATTATTTATTTCAAAGGTTTGTGCAGAAAGTCAGGCCGTGGGTCATTGAAAGACATGCTGAAAATGGAGAAAATCAAATACATCTATCAGCTTGGCATTTTTAATGTTTGATCACAAAGTCAATTGGCCTAAAAATGTGAAGGCTTTTAACCAGCAACGGCAATTTATCATCTGCCTGATATGTAAACAAAGCAGGACACCGTGTTTAGTTGCATTCAATGAACAGCATTTTTCGCTCAATTAAGGCACCGAATGCTAGAGACCATCATTAGAGTGAAGGCTGTCAATATGCTATTTTGTAACAGTGAATAAGTTCTGACTCGGGATGAGTTTGGTTTGAGAAAGTCAACATGAGAATTGCAGCTGCAAGTGTTATATCAGGTTTAAACCGACAACTTAATTACTTTGTTACCAACTGTAATTATCACAATTATCACTAAATGAAAAGTATTTGTGGAACAACTTATGTTTTCGCATTAGAAAAAACTTTCCCCCGATTCTTATAGTTTTAGCATCTTTTAGCTGCTTTCTCGGTTATTGGGCCCACACCTTTATTCGTTCGCTCTTGCTTTTCTCATCACCATTTTCAGCAGCAGGAAGTGGCTGTTTAAGACTGCTCAAAGTTATCAGCTAGCCGGTACAGAGAGTGGCAGTCTGACAGCACTGCTCAGTCTTTCTGAGCCCTGATCATCATTGGTTAAACCCTTAATATCGCTCTTCTGACTAGAAAAGACACACTAAACGGACTTGAAAGAACTCATTAAACTAGCAACGATCACGACACCACATAATACAACACCCACTGTAGGAGGTACTCTCATTCAATTTTGTATTTCATATTTTTAGAAAGCCATATCAGCAGCCCAACAGTGTTTCTAATGCTCACAGTTTATATACCAGTTGATGGAATAGTCACAAAATCTTATCTGTTGGTTTGTGTACATGGACATAAATGGGATTCTTTTGCTGACACATTTAAACAAATGTATTTTGTAATGACTGAAGCATTATATTCAGTAATGGCAGCAGTCACAAAGAAGTGGTTGGAGTGAATGGTGGATGTACGAACTGTACAACTGGAGACTTCAGACCTCAGACAACAAAAGCACTTTGGTTAAAGTTAGCGAAAGATAATGTTTTTTGTTAAATTTAAGGAAATTTTCTGCTTCAAATCTGATCATGATCTTTTCCCAACTTTGGCCAGACATAATACACATACAACATACTTCATACAGCACTTTTCTTCTGGACCTCTCAGAGCACTCAACTCACAATCATTCCTGCCATACATACAGTTGGGGTTGTAATTATGCTATAATCACCACAATCACTATTACCTGTTGTTGTTTTGACAGTCATGAAAAATGTTTCAATTTCTGTACACGAATCAATACAGTGAATTTCGTCAGGTATTTATACTAAAGCAAAAAATATTGAATTGGGGCCAAAAAGATCAATAGTATGTGTGTATTAATTGTTCACATCCCCAGTTTAAAGATTTGTTCCTTTGACTACAAGACATGTGCATCACAAACATGGGAGAAAACAACTTTAATATGAAACAAAGCTCAACCCATAGGTCATGTTGAAAGTGGTTTGTCATCGGTGGTTGGGAAAAACTGTATTTATTATTATTGATGTGATTCAGTGGTGCATCAGGTTGTCTCCTTCAGTCTTTTTTCAGTCTCAGGTCAGAGCAGTATTTGCACTTTGCGCGTGCAGAGGCTTCAGGCAGCAGGCTGCTTGATAACAGGGCTGCCTTCCTCACACTTTTTCACTGCAGGCCAACTGGGCTTGAAGAAAACTTCCCACTTCTCTTTGCCTTAGTGGCTTGTTCCAGTCTGAGATAAACTATGAAGACCACAAAGAACAAAACTTCAGTCTAAGGTCCTTTGTTTGTAAAGTTGCCAGTCATCAGGGAATTCACTGTGAAATTAATACACCTGTTGCGTTTAAGAGGATGGAAATGGTAGCTGGAGGGAAATCATATCAAGAACAATGGCTGAAGAAAACAAAGGCAGAATGGCTGCTTATAACAACAATGAAACAACAAAGTCAAAAGAGGAGGAGGTGGGTAAAGAGCTTAAATCCGAAAGGAGAAAATTGCCTGAGGGGATAAAGATGGATCAAGGATGAATATAAAGCAGACAGAGTTAGTAGACAGATAGTAAAGTCTGGTATGGCCCTTTTTCCAAAAGTGTTGAGTGGAAGACAGTGATTTAAGAATAGAGGGAAAAGGATGGGGGGAGTAGGAGTGGCAGAGTCGAAGAAGGGTTGAAAGGTTCAATAAATCAGGCCTGTGGAAGCCTTAGGAGGGAGACACAGCATGACAGCTCATTCACACCCATCTCTACTCTGCCCATCATCTTGTCGTGGTGCTTTCTTTTTATTTAATGGAGCAGTAATTACAGGATCAAACAGAAGGAAGAGTGATGGACATAGTTAAACAGTTAGAATAGGGAAAAAAATGTGTTTGTGTTGTCATTGTGAGTTCTGACGTCGACATTAATCTGAGCTGAGACATCTGGCTCTCTGCTCTTGTACAGTTTACAAAGTAACTGCTTTAATAAGAACAGGAGGGAGAGCAGTGGCTGATCAGGATGCGATCCGGACACTTCTTCTCTTTCAGCTGTGCTATCACCATCACTTCGGGGATGGCCAGCAGCTGCTCCACCACTGTTTCCAGACTGGAATATCTGTATATCATGGTCTGCCGTGGATGAATCCTGCTGACTCTTTTGATCCCACGACTTTTACTTGAAGGCCACCGTGAAGTTTACATTATTGTTGTAGGTGAAATATCTTTTGGATACTAGTGGATAGAGGGCAACAAAAACCTACTGATATTTGCATTTAACAGTATTTGACATTCTTAGAGCATAAATTTAAGCAACTTTCATAATACCCCTATATCTCATTAAGGACCATCAGATCAGGTAAACTTTCAGTGTGTTCAGTTCCTATATTTAGTGCCTACAAAACTAAAAACATTCCCATTAATCTCAGCTGTGCTGCGTCATTTTCACCTGTTGACACATGCTCAGGTAGTATGTCGCTGATAGATCGCAGGACTAATGAGACTGTGACAGAAGACATCAAGAGAGTAGGGGTCCAAGGACACATTCACACTGCCAAAGAAATGAAGAACGGATCTGTGATCTGAATGATCAGATCTCAAATGCTCCTGAATGCGTCTTGGGTGTGTTCACACCTGAATTTAGGGGTGCAAGGTCATCACACCACTTTATAAAAGAAGAAAGAGGACCGCTGTGGTCATGTCCCCTGCCCTTTTGACTACAAGACATTTGTATCATAAACTTGAGAGAAAATAACTTTAATATGAAACAAAGCTAAACCCATAGGTCATGTTGAAAGTAGTTTGTCATTGGTGGTTGGGAAAAACTGTATTTATGTGATTCAGTGGTGCATCAGGTTGTCTCCCTCAGTCTCCTTTCAGTTTCAGGTCAGAGCCGTATTTGCACTTTGCTCCTGCAGAGGCTTCAGGCTTCAGGGCTGCCCTCCTCACACCTATTCACTGCAGGCCAACTGGGCTTGAACCTGGGCCCTGGAGGGTCCAAGGAAGTGAGAGCGCAAGCAACATATCTGGTTAAGATGTCCAGTGTCTGTATGTGAAACTATCTGCTGGTGCTGCTTTGGTGAGTGATGACCAGACGTCAGAAAACCTAATGTTGTCGACAGCTCAGCTAACGTGATGCTTGTCTAATGTTCAGTAAGACTTTTCTTCTGCAGCTTGTTGTTGGAACAGCTAACATTTGCAGTTAGCACAGAGAGACCAAATGACCAAATTTGATGACCAAAATGTCCTCAGTGGTGGCTCTGTATAAATACTCTCTCTCTCTCTGTATAAATACTTTCTCTCATAATTTAGGAGAAAGTTATTTACTTTGTAATAGCACTTCTTTTTTTGTCTTGTCTCTGGGTGTCCTGTGGTGACCATAGAAATGATTGAAGTTTTGTTTCATTATCGTGGGGCATTCGAATGTTGGTGCCCAGGGACACAGAGACGTGCTAATGTGGCACTGGTTGCTGCCTTCCTCTCTGTTTCTGCAGCTGTCAGTGTACATGATAAAAAGTAAATGAGATGAGTTCAAGATAAACAACTTCATTCACATCCCCTGCTAAAACCCTTAAAATAAGTTGATAAGACAAATGGAAATCTGAAACCCATCATTCAAGACAGCAAACAAAAGCCTCATATGGAGCGTAGGCTTCTAAAGACATTGATAATGAGGGTGAAGAGAGAAGAGGAGGGATTATGGTGAAGGACATCATTATTTTTCCACTTTTTTGATAAGGTTGTGTTTATAATTGATTAAGTGCGACTGTTTTTTGATGTTTTAATCGATTAATGAAATGTCTTTTATATATATTTTGAGTTACTGATGATGGTTTAACCATTGTCTGATACGATGGTGCACTCAGTACTCTTAAGTTAAGGTTTCATGGAGGCTGCAGAACAAGAAGAAGCAGCTCAGGGGAGGCTCAACCAGTTCTCTCAGATGGACACGAAATCTTGTTCACATTTGACTGATCAGCAACAGTCAAAACCTTATGGACTGGTCTGCTGTCAGATATGTCAAAACACTTTCCCTTTAACACTAGAGCACACAGAGCATGCGAAGCTCTGGCTGTTCCATGTCCACGCTGCCGCAGCTATCAAATCATTGATCTTTTTCCATTGATGATTTTTCTGCTCAAATTTACAGTGTTTGCTTACGTGTGGTCAGGCCTGCAAGTCTCTGCTGGAGGACGATCGCTCCATCCCCACAGACTCCCACGCTAAATCTCACCCACATCGAGATTTACATTGTTGGAGGAAACTTGGCTCAGGCCAGCTCCCCATAGGGAAGATGCTCTCTCTGGGATGTATGGATTTTCCTGTTTTATGCAGTAAAATACTCACAAATCGTGACTTATTGATGAATCTAAAACCACAACCTCGCAGCTCAATATTTCAGGAAGGAGTTGTTGATCATAGCATAGTCACAGCCCACCTACTGCTACAGCAGTGGGTGGGTCATACCTTCTACATGCTGTCAAATTGATTAATTAACTACTGAAAGAAATGTAAATCAGTTGTTCTGGTCAATTTTACAGTGAAGTGATGAGATTTTGCATTTTCTAAGATGCATGTTTACACCATGTTAATCTTATCTCTGTCTCGCTCCTCGTTTTGTAACAACTGTAACAATTGTAAATCCTGACAGCAGTTGTTGCTGACAGCTGCAGTTAGCCGCATGATTAAAACTAACTGGCTGAAAGAGTGGACTGAAAAAATATTTAGAATTGTATTGAACATAACTTGATAGATTGATACTTCAGAGAGAGAAAAGAAACTTTGACAATGACCAACCTTTAACCCTAATCCTTTATGAAGTGGTAATTGAACGAAGACTATGTTATAAGACTGGGAAAAATGGTTTATATACACCATCAGCCATAACATCATGACTCTGATAGGTGAAGTAATTTACATTGATTACCTGGTTAACATGGTTACCTGTCAGTGGTGGATATATCAGGCAGCAGCTGAACATTTAGCCCTGAAGTTGATGTGTTGAAGCAGGAAAAATGGTCAAGTGTGAGGATGTGAGGGACTTTGACCTGTGATGTGACGACTGAGTCAGAGCTTCTCCAACACTGCAGCTCTGTGGGATGTTCCTGGGCTGCAGTGGTCAGGACCTACAAGAAGTGGTCCAAGGAGGGAGAACCACTGGACCACAGACAGGGTCAGTGATGGGGGTGGGGAGTGAAGGCTGGACCGTGTGGTCTGATCCAACAGAAGAGCTACTGGAGCTCAGACTGCTGAAGAAGTTCATGCTGGTTCTGATAGAAAGGTGTCAGAACACAGAGCATCAGTTTCTTGTGTATGGGGCTGTGTAGCCTCAGACCGGTCAAGGTGTCCATGCTGACCCCTGTCCACCACCAGAAGCTCCTACAATACACATGAGCATCAGAACTGGACCATAGAGCAGTGAAGAAGGTGGTCTGGTCTGAGGGATCAGGTTTTCTTTTACATCATGTTGATGGACAGGTGGACATGTGTGTCTTACCTGAGGAAGACATGGCACTAGGATGCATTATGGGAAGAAAACAAGCTGGTGGAGGCAGTGTGATGCTTTGGACAATGTTCTGCTGGGAAACCTCAGGTCCATTCATGTGGATGTTCCTTTGACTCGTCCCACCTCCCTAAACATTTTTCAGACCAAGTCCCCCCCTTCATGGAAACAGTCTTCCCTAATGGCAGTGGCCTCTTTCAGCAGATCCATCGAGGCCTTGCCTTGAAATTTACAGGACTTAAAAGATCTGCTGCCAATGTCTTGGTGCCAGATACTGGCTCATTTTTATGCAAGTACGTTTTGTTAGAAGGCCTCAGTGTAGGCCTGAAAGAAAGGCTGTGGTAGAAGGTGCAATTGATGTAGAAACCCAGTCAAACGTTGAATGAACAAGACAAAGAAATAAACAACATGGGGCAAGACTGCACCAGAATGAAGCCTAGTATTTAGGATTATAAATAAAGCAAATATGAATATACCACCACCACAAATAAAACAATTTAAGGCACTTCCAAACTGTCAAATAACATTGAAAGTTGCCCATATTACAGCAAGTTGAAGTGGCTGACACTGTAAAATTAAGAAAGCTGCTCCACCCTATTCAATCAACTAATTAGAGGTAATTGAAAGAAAAACAAATCAATGTACTAAAGAAAACAACAAAAACATTTTACTAAATATATGCAGAGTAAATTACATGCCCTGCAGACAATTATTCACAAAGAACTGAAATGTTGCATTAACAGGCCTAAAACTGATTTGAAAAAACATATAGAATCTAGCAAATCACAGATGTTTGACAGTTATTGAACAAATGCTTGATTTAATGTTTGCTTGTTGCTACAATTTACTTTTTAAACCATGCTTTAAAATCCATGTTAAACAAAGTATGGCACCTAGTCTTAATGCTACGCTTGTTCCCTTCCCTCTCACATATAAATCAAAAACGACATAAATAGTTAATTAAATAGTTAATTTAATAAATTTATTTTTTTAAATTTTCCCACAGGCTCCATTCACCATGTAAAAAAATTGTTGTTGTGTTTTTGCATTTGTCATTAACCATCCAATTATACAACATATGGTTGCTGTTGTTTAATAATATTGGTTCTTAGAAGTGCTACCTCTCAGCCCACTTTTTATTTTTCCTTTCCTTTTTTAAATTCAATTAATAAATTAATATTATTAATATTATTATTAATATCAATTAATTATAGGATGGTAAATTGGGAAGTTGCTAACATGGAAATGCAGTTATCTGATTTCCAATGTCAATGTTCTTGTTACATACCAAAAAAAAAAAAAAAAAACTTTAAGTAGGAAATTTGTAATGTAATCCTTTACACCACCTGGTTCCCAGAAGTACAGTGCTGCTTGAAAGTTTGTGAACCTTCCAGACATGGTCACTGTTTATGCAAAAAACATTAAAATAACCTTATTACACAAACATCCAAATCCCAATTTGCAAAGCACACCTTCCAAATAACGGACACACACAAAAAGAGATATATTTTCATTATTTAATTCAACAAAGGTGGTTTATTTCACAAAAACTGATAATTTAACGTGCAAAAGTATGTGAACCCTTGTATTAGTAGCTTGTGGCTCCTTCTGCAGCCATTACTTCAACCAAACGTCTT
Organism: Rachycentron canadum; assembly: GCA_038496675.1. Lineage (NCBI taxonomy): Eukaryota > Metazoa > Chordata > Actinopteri > Carangiformes > Rachycentridae > Rachycentron > Rachycentron canadum. The sequence goes on along the minus strand of CM076663.1, from coordinate 19,314,686 downwards.
CTGTAACCACTAACCAGTCTCTCACATCTGCTTAAGGGGATTTTTTCCTACTGCTGCTTGTAGAACTCAGCCAGTTGAGAGGTTGGAGGGACATCTGGTATGTACCAACTTATTCAGGTCTCGCCACAACATTTCAGTTGGATTGAGGTCCGGACTTTGACTGGGTCAATCCAGAGTACGAATCCTCTTTCTCTGAAGCCATTCCTCTGTAGTTTTGCTGGAATTCTTTGGGTCATTGTCTTGTTGGATCATCCATTTTTGTCCCAGCTTCAGCTCCCTGACTGATGGCAGGTGATTCTGGTCAAGGATTTGTTGATATGCCGGAGAATTCATGGTTCCTTGGATAATATGGAGTCGTCCAGGTCCAGAAGCAGAAAAGCAGCCCCAGACCTTCACATTTCCACCACCATGCTTCACTGTTGGGAGGAGCTTCTTTTCTTCATATGCAGTGTTGGCTTTTCTCCAAACATGTTGGTTTTGATTGTGACCAAATAATTCTATTTTGGACTCGTCTGTCCAGAGAGTGGACGTCCAGAAGGCCTCTGGTTTGTCCAAGTGCTCTCTGGCAAAGTTGAAATGGGCAGCTTTGTTCTTTCTTGTGAGCAGAGGCCCCCTTCTATCAACCCTCCCATGAATGTCATGGCTATTCAATTTTAGTCTGATTGTAGACGCATGCACATTTGTCCCAGATGCTACCAGAGAGGTCTGCAGCTCTCTGGAGGTGATGTGTGGGTTGGCCTTTACCTGGTTTATTATTTTTCTGGTGCTTCTGGGTGATAGTCTTGATGGCGTCCACTTCTAGGCAGAGGTTTGGTTGGTGTCCTCTCTCTTTTAATTAGTTTAGGCCAAACCCTTAACCCTTAAATGATTCATTAAACACCTAAATGTGTTTCACCTGAGTCTGTTACCTGCTTGACTTAACCAATGCAGCTGGGGGTTCACTTACTTTAGCACATACACTAATTCCATGTTTCATGTAGTTTTTGGGCAACTTAAACAAGTCCCACTAAACAAGTACATGCAACTGAAAAACATATATCTGACATTTCATACATAAAAACTGCTGATGATAAAATAAGAAAATCAAGTATATTAAGAGTATATTTACAGTCTCTACACAAACTCACGTCATAGCAAACTTGTAACACATTCCCCTGAGCGGGAAGCTTCACCTCCAACATGTCAGATGTTACTTATAGCCTGCACATTTTCCACAGCTGAATTGTTTTGTAGCCTCACAACGTGCAGCACAGGGGTAAAGGGCCCAATGCTTAAGTAAGTGAAGTTATAGCAATATGTGGGAAAATCCAATCAAAACTCAATATATCCCAGTGGGTCTGAAAAACAAACAGTGGCAATTCTTTCTGTGCAGCTTTTTCTCCGGTGTTTCCACTCACTGAATCCTGATGGTAAACTTTTTTTTTTTCTTACCAACTTAATATTTCTCCTTTCCCTGAAGTTGTAGCTACCTTGAGTAATATTTGTCACAGGTAAAACCCATTCCCAAAAAGCCTCAGGGTTCAAGCTAATCCTTGATGTTTGATGGACAAGCTGTGATGCTAAGACACCACATGCTAAGCCAACAAATCAAATGCAGGTCTAACTCAATCATCAGTCAGTGAACATTTTCTATATTACTTCAGCATTTTAGGAACTATGCGTAGCCTCTTCTCTTTCAGGTTGTTTGCACAGTACATATAAAGTTCCAGCAAGAGGACAACTAGCTTAGCTCAGCAGAAAGACTAGAAGATTTTTCAGTGTTACATTAAACATTTGTTTGTTCTCAAAAAAGCAGTAAAAAACTCCCAAGAAGTAAAAAACTGGACTCATGACAGTTGGGTACAAGGTTTTGGGGTCAGTAAAATGTTCTCATTAGTGTAGAGTAATCCTTAAAATAAAGAGCTGTCATCATGAATGCTGTCCTGGTTTGACAGAGGACAAAGCTGAGCTCTCACAGTGGTTGCTTAATGCTGAAAATGGATAAGACTGTGGCGAGGGAGAGATAAAATTGAGGGGGGTAAGGAATTATTTGACTCTTTATATTAGTTACTGCTTGTCTGTTTTCATCAGCTTTTCAACCTATGTTGCACAGCATGTTTCCAGCCTGTACAAATGAATGGGGAGCTTAGGGAAATGTAAATTCAAGATGTCCACTTGAAAATGGAATAATTAGATTTTATTATTATATTGTATTATAATTATAAATGCAGCCCACAGAATGCAAAGTAATACATATATACAGAAATGCTAATGAGGAGAAAACAGTGAGGTACATGCTGCACAGTCAAGAGGTGGGAGAGGGGAAGGCAGAGAACAGTAAAAATTAAATAGTACAGAACAATGGGAGCAACTAAGTGTTTGTTTCTTATGAGGGTTTAAGAATTCAGTTGTTTTAAAAATATGAAAAAAGTGATTTTAACTTGATTTTCACCTTCAAGACGTGTCTTAAACTTATCATATCCATATATATATATATATATATATATCATATCAAGTCTTTTTTCAGATTTTGTATTTTCACAATGAAGATTAGTTAGAAAACAGCTCACAATCTCAGTGAGACAGTGAAATTGACCTTTGACCATTTCAATCAGAAATATAATCATATCATCAATTGTGAGTTAGTTTGTACCATAATGAGTTTATGCATTTGTGGATTATGGCCAAAAATGTGTCTCATGAGATCACTGTGACCTTTGATCTTTCACTACCAATTTCTAGTCAGTTAATCTATAAGTCCAAGTGGACAGTTGTGCCAAATTTGAGAAGTTCCCCCAAGACATTACTGATATATTGTGTTCAGAAGTCCAGTACCTCATTCTGTGAGCTCACTTTGAATGTGACCTCCATGAGTCCAAATGAATGTTTGTGCCGAAGAAGTTTTCTCAAGGCATCACTGAGATATCACAATCACAAAAATGTGACGGACACACCTGAAAATGCACATGACCCTGACTGTCACCGGCAACGAGGCATGAAAATCATTTAGAGCTGGCGTCATATTTTCTCTCTAACTGCTCTCCGTTTCTTCTTCATCATGAAATCATCAGCTTCAAAACGTTGAAGAAGAAGAAGACTCATTTTGTCCCCAAGCCTGGCAAAAATTGTCTGATGTTACTAATCCACTAAATTATGTATTTTAAAACCTATTTTCATGATACTATTTGACTACAGCCCACATACTGATAAATCTGCTGCGTATGAATCTGTATCATAATAATCAGGGCCAGTCTAATAACAGATCAACTGCCTAACAATGCAAAGTAAATGTGGTCTTTAATATTCTACTACTACTATTACTAAATTAAATATTGGACCAACAAAAGAACATTTACTCCAATTATATTGGATTTTCTCAAGGAATAGCAGTAGAATAAAATACAGTACAATAATGGGATAACTAACACGGGCATGTACAGTACTTTATTTGATCTACTCCTTGTCCCTGGAATTGTCTCCAATGAAAGAAGAAAGTAAAAAACAAAAAAGTGCTAAGTCTGTTCTTTCTCTACAAGTTTTCACTTCATTCTTTTCCTCATTTTATCCTTTACTCCTCCTTATCTTCTCTCTTCCTCACAAGTCCAGATTTCCACATCTGTCTTCTTCTCACCAATTCTCCACTCCTCTCCTCCAGGCTCCTCATCACACATTATTCTCCTGAATGAAGCCCAGTAGCCACAGCAGTGTCCCTGTCACCATGGTGTGGGCTGAAAGTGACATCTTGACATCTTGAAGTTGTCAGCCGGACCTATCTATATATATATATTGTGATATTTCCACAGCAATACAGTTCCTGTCAGAGAGATTTTGAGCAAATGACACAAAGATGAAGTTACTTTAAAAGCCTAAAAGTTTGGGTTTTTGCAGAGAAAACCTCCAGACCTGAATGCTCATAAAGCAACTCAATTACTTCTTAAAACTGTGTCTGCTATATGTCAGAAATATATGTCAGAAAGTCTCAGTGAGGATGTGAGAGGAGATGTATAACATTTCATGGCACACTTTGCACTTTGCACAAATTACATTCATAGATAAAAGCCTGGAGATTGCTGAAGAAATGATTCATCCTATAGGAACCATGAATACCTGAACACAATTTAATGGCAATCCCTCACATAGACATTGAGATATTTCACTAGATCAGTGAAAACTTTAGCTTCACCTGAGGGTAGATAAAACATCAACATCACAGGTGGATCAAAATCAATAGGCCTTATCCTCAGGATACCATGAATGTCTGTTCAAAATTTCATGAATTTCCAATTGATGGTTGGTGAGCTATTTTGACCTGGGCCAAGGTGGTGGACTGATTGATCCACACTTACACACATCCAAAACAAACAGGTTTCAGATTTAATTTCATCATATGAGAATATTACTTGAAATACAGCTTTGATATATGTGACAATACTTAATACAGGACAGTATGGATTAAAGTCATCATTTATTTCACAACAGGTTGAAAATGAACACCGGTTTGATGAGTTATCATAGGGCCCCAGAACTGAGCCCTGCTGAACCCCACAAGAAAGGCAGGTATCTGAGGGAGACACCTCTCCCGAAACCGGAGAAACTGATAAAACCAGAGCTAATTTATTGATACCAGAAAACATGACACTTGATTAAAATATTGCGGTTAAGCTGAGTTTAGGTGAAGGGGAATTTGACTCAACAATGATTAGTGTCATATAACGATACAATGAAAAAGGCACTGGATTAAATTATCCACTTAGAATTCAAGTAGACTCGGTAAGAGCCAGCATTTCGATGCTGAGGGTCTGTCTGGGGCATGCAGAATTCAAAGGTTTGTTTCACAGATAAGCAAGGTCAATAGAACGGAAATGTTGTGCACCCTGGGCTCAAAATATAAATGTAGCCTGTTCCTGTCAATCTCATCAACAGTATAGTGGAGAAGCTGTAGTGAAAAGCACTAAAAGTATTCCTATGACACTGGGTGGAAAACTGCAATAAATAGAAACGTCTTGCCTCATTTAGAGTGACAAGCACACATCTGCCTCTAAGAGTGTTGAAGGACACTGAAAGATAATCTTTTTCTACATACCCTTGGTTTTGTTAAGCCCCAGATGTGGTCATTAAATAAGAACAGAGGCAAAGCTCTTGGTCTTTTTTTATTGGCTCAGAAAGATCCTCATTCCAAAGGTCATTGAAAATGAGGACTCCCAAGGAAGACAGAAACTCTGGAAGAATCAATGAACAGAAGCTTGTGAGAAAGATTTTATGCACGATTACTGCCTCTTGCAAACTCACATTATCTACGAAATAGCTATAAGTGGGAGCACTGTTAAGGACACGACTCTTGGAGGGTTATAATGTCTTTTTTAGATTAAATTTAGTAGAAAGAAAGGAGGAATGTAGACATGGATACTGAACACCATGATGGGAACTGTTATATTGGATCATCGATCGGACTTGAAACCCCCGAATGAGAAAGGTTTTAAATTCTATTAATCAAAATTAGAAAAAGGAAGTCATTGAAATTTAGAGACAGAATTAAATAATTTCAAAGATGATAACAAACCAAGTGAGAAAAAGGAGCAGATGTCTATGTAAACTACCATGATCATATAAATATAAGCAGCTGACATTTATAGCCAAACTATAATATTGTTCCATGGATTGTGACACTTGTAGCCTTACAGCCACCATTTCTTCTTCTTTCATCAACAACATCTGGTAGAGGAGCACTTAGACTGGAGTATTTTATAGGCACACAGACGACAGCAACAGTTGTTATACTCCATATATTACAACCTGCTCATGACCACTACACTTCAGTTATCTGGCAGCTAATCACTAATTAGTTTTATTAGTTTGCAGATTCAGTTTATTAATACATATAAATAGTCATTATATAATGTATTGTTATTGATTAAGCTAATTGCAAAATGTGGGCTCAGTCCTGTATTTCTCTGATCTCAGAGGAAAGGTTAGTCTGAGTTTAATGTAGTGACAGAATAAACATATAAAATATATATATTTGGAGCTGATTTTTCATCATTACTGCTCCAAAGAAGGAGCAGAACTCAGATCAGATAAAGAGAGAAACTTCAAATCAGCTCTAGAACAACACAAACACGTGTGTGATGACATATATAATTAGCTGAGGTTGTGCTGATTCTGAATATGTGGAGACTTGGTGACATTTTTTCTCAACTTTAAAAGGTAAAAACACAAAAAACAGAAAAGCCTTTATGTGGATCTAAAGGGTTAAGTGGTACGTTCAAATCCCCAGCTCAGCGTGATGGAAGCTCTGTCCAGAAAGACTTCTTTGTTTCTCATCATTCGCCTACTTTCTGTTCCCACATTTCCTGATTCTCTTCGCTGTCCTACCAAATAAAGATGTCATATTTTTCCATGCAAGCTCATCACAATACCTCTGAAGTAGTTGCACTGTTTGTTTCAGGGATGTCTGGGGAGTGAAGTGGTCTGTGAGCTTTATTTTACTTGTCCTCGGTCTGAAAAAGTTTGAGGAACACTGATGTGGAGCGACAAACTCCATGTCATGTGATTCCCGTATGTAAGTAGCAGTTTATGTTGTTTCTATTAACCATGACTGTTTCTTATTATGATGGTAACCATGAGAACAAAGAATATGTAATGTTGAGGTACACCTAAATCACCATCTTTTCTTAAACCTAACCAAGTAGTTGTTGTGCCTAAATCCTAAACCAAGCCGTGACCGTTATTATAGTAACCATGACCATAGCAACCGTAATAGCAGCTGTATTTCCCCCTTGTGGTCAATAAAGGAGTCTGATTGTGATGGTGAATGGGATGAAGGTAGGTACGCCTGCTGCCGTGGGGGAGCTATTTCAGGACACACTCCAGTGGGTCGTATCAGAGGGTTGAAAAAAGGGACCTGCGTGGTTGTTGAGGTTGGAGGACTGGTTGGTACCACACATGAAACCCAATGTAGGCTATAATTATATAATGGCAACAATTTAACAGGTTAAAGGCCTCATTTTTCTGGTGCTCTCTCTCTCTCTCGCTCTCTCTGTGTGTGTGTGTGTGTGTGTGTGTGTGTGTGTGTGTGTGTGTGTTCGTGTATATTTTTCTCCATTTAACTATCTGAATTATTCAAAGTAAAAGGGGAAGCTTTGGCTTTGAATCTGCACCAGAAATCTAGTCAGTGATTCACTGGCAAAGTAAATGACTAAACACACATTGCTTGAGTGCATAAGGCTTCAGGAATGGTTTGCAAATGTTATTTTCCTTCTGGATCTATAGCTGTCGACCTTCAAAAAAATGTAAGCTGCAAACTTCATAGTGTTTTGAGCTTTTGGAACTTTTTGGAAGATATTTGGTTATATATTCCTTTCAAACTATCCAAAAATATCCAAAGGAAACTGATAAAAAAGGAAGTGAGTTCTTGTACAAGGACTGATGAGCACCCTTGTTATTCTGTTTCAACAATTCATTAAAGCCATTCTGACGCAGCCTTGCTTTAAATTGCTTTTTTAAGAGCCTTAGAATGACTGTAAGTCAGTAGACATTAAAGTCAGGTAGTTTACTGTCTTATTCCAACGTCTTATAATTAAAGTTGTGAGAAGTGAGTGTTCTCCAAAGGAGAGTTTATTAATTTAAAGGGTCCTTTTCACTTTTTAATGTGTGATGTGATTTTATGAAACAGTTTTCAATGAGCAAAAGGCTGTGTGTTGATTTGGCATTGATTTTAGTTACATATATATCTATATATATAGATATATATATATAGATATATATCTATATAGATATCTATATCTATATAGATATAGATATAGATATATATATGCATCAATATAAAACCTGCAGTTTATGTCAAGCTTCAAGTGCCTTCTCAACATCTGCCTCAAAGGAATCATCTGAGTGTTTTTTGCACTGCTTGCTGCTTCTACTGGTGGTGATGTTTTGTCAAGCCTGTGAAACGCTGGGTGACAGCTCCAACACTCAATCCTGCCAAATAAATCTTGGAAACGTGCAATAAAACCCCTCATTGAGCTTTTGTATTCAACCTCAGTTTTGGTGTTGATGTTCCCATGTTTGTACACAATATTTGAAGAATAATTCCTGCCTTTCCATCTGCCTGCACGGACCCTGCTGCATATTGTCCTGTTTTGATCAGGATAAATGAGACGTGGATGGTGCAATAATTTAGGCGTGACGTGTTGGTAATAGTGTATGACTGTATTGTGTTGGAACAGGTACAGTCAGTCTGCATTCTCCTGTTTGAATTCAGATTACACATGGTGTCAGGACTGCATGGCTTCAATCTCTTAGTGCTGCCACATGTTACCACTTCTCCATATTTTACAACAGACAGAGTAGGAACAAACTGAATCATCTATCATGAGTCATGAGAACAGAAAGAGGGACATGGGCTCAACAGTGAACATTGTGTACTTGTATCTACATAATGGATTCAAATACTGAAAACAAGAAGAGTAATGTGTGTAATGTAATGTTTATTGTGTGGGTCATGTCTCACATGGTGGGAAGGTAATCAGATAACTATCAGATTAAACACATTTAAGGATGATTTGAATGGCTTTACAAAATAGGATCTGGAGACCCCCACAGGTTCTGGAGAGGGATCCTGTAAGAAAGGGATAGTTTATTTTCAATATAATTATAAAAAAACACAATGATGTCATGTCTTATTTTGATCAGGGGTTTCAAACACTTTCTGCAATAAATCATTTAAAACCTAATCAGGTAGAGGACCCTGGGATAAATTTTATCAGATGGGTCTGTGGTCTAATTTGTGCCAGTTGATGGGCCTTTAATGTGAAAAAGTTTGAGAACCACTGATTTAAACATATAAAATTACTTTCTTTAATATGAAAAGGTTTACCCACAAACACAAAGAGAATTTCCACTAAACTGCAGTTGCCCTCAGTTCAATAGAGCTAATTGGTTTCATTCGTTTTTACTCTTATCGATTTCTGTGGCACAATGTATTCATTCTATTTTCATCAAGTATCCATAATTGCAGGAAATTGATGATTTCTTTCTTTTTCAATAATGCAACATCTTCAGCAAAACCAACAGCAAAAGAAACTTGTTGGCACCATATATATATTCAGGATATATATACAGCAGATGGTGGAGACCAAACCAGAGTTTGAAGGGGATTAAATATCATATCTCCAACTCCAAATGCTATGATGCATATGATGATGAATTAATGATGAATTAAATCTATTTACTGCTACTACTATTTAGTCCCACCAATTAGGGTAATGTAGGTTCAACAGTAAAGTCTGTTAACATTCATCTACTCTACAGTTCAACTTTTCATGGATTGGTAGCTTATCTTAAATATGGTTTCAGTCAACCCAGGTGCTATTTCCCAACAAGCAAAGTGACCATGTCTGAATGTGGGTATATGAGTCTCAAGGCACAATAGAGTCATGTTGTTGGCTACTTCACCAGAGGTGTAAAGAAATGTGCAAAGAAAGGTAAAAGTAGTGCTCGCAAGGTTTAATTTAAGCCCATTATTATGATGCGTGTTCAGCTATTTCATTGTCATCTATCATGATATATCCATTGTTATTAAAACTAATGGGTCAGGTAAGTGGTAGGGTTTATCTTTCAACACATCTGTCAGCTGCTCTGCTTCCTTATTTTGACTCTTAAAAACATCCTTCACACCCCTGCACTCATATACAGTATATATGCAATATTAATAAGCCCTGAGAGGGAAGATATTGGTGACAGCTGGAAATGAAATAAAAGACAGATGACATTTGTAATGCATTAGCTTAGACCCACTAAAAAAAGATTCATATATTATCTTTCATGTTATTCCTTATCTAAATATTATTACTATTGAATTAAAAAAAACCTTCAATTTATTCAGACACTATTTATTTATTCCAAAGCTTTCAGAAATATGTCATCATAAAAGAGACACCCTCATTAATATTGAAAGTTTGGCGTCCTGCTGTTTTAAAGTGGTGTTTTTTTCAACCACTCAGATCCAGTTACATTTCATTGTAATGGATTATTCTGAGTCCTAATATACTTGCATAACACAAGTACCTTTAAAAGCTGTTACATTATGCATGCCTTTTTTAGACGCCCTCAGAAACTCAGATTTTCCAACAGGCAATGACCTTTTCATCAAGAATGAACAAGACTTCAGAGAGTGGGCCACTCAAATTAGGCAGGGCCAATCCTATCTAACCAAATGGTAACATTTGGTGCCTTTGAACACCTTATTTATTCTGGCATTTACTTAAATTCTTCTTTTCCTACTTCATTTCTTATTCTCTTTGTGCTTTCTCAACTTGTGGCAGTAGTTTTGAAATGGATGATGCCACAATGCGTCACATTTGTTTTTTGTTTTAGGTGAACAATCCCATCATCTTGTATGTTTAGGGTGATGTTTCACTCTCTATTTTAGTTGCTAAGAGTTTGATGTTAAATGCTAATAGTAATAGTTTGTAATGGAGTTAATTGTGACAAACAATATGTCTTGTCAGTTCAGTTTAAACATATTACTTCTTCAGTGAGTGAAATACAAGTTTAAAAACTACACAAAGACTAAATGTTCAGGTAGAACCTATAACTGGGGACATATAACTATATTCACTCTTTTATAAAGAGAAAGAGTGTGAAAGAGCATGATGTAGGCTAATGCTTACAGACATTGGTTTAAAAAAATACTGAAATATTATTTTTAATTTCCATAATTTATTTGTATAGTTTAAATACAGAGAAGTTTGAGCTTGATTCCCAATAGTAGCTATTTCACACTAACAATGATGTTAGCTTCTCTAACAGGCTAACATCACCTGAACTTTACATGACATCAACTTAATTTCATTTTTGCATAATTTTCCTTTGTGTTTAAAAAGATCAAAAATTGTCAAGCAACAGACGGGAAAAGGGAGGGAAATTGAAACATTCACTTTTTCAGTGAACCTGCAGCTTGAGGATTTGTTGTGGCTAACAAGTTAGCAAACAGCTACCTACTGATACATATAACTACACTGCTATTGCTTCTTATCTAGTTGCCACTTGATGGTTTTAATCCACTATCATAGTTTTAGCTGGTTTTATCTTCAACTCTATTTGTCTGTTGCTTGCTAGATATACTTTCTTCCCCAGCTAGTTGCTAACTTTGTCTGTCTGGTGTCTGGTGGAGTGGGTTTTTCAGTGTGCTCACAAACAGCCGAGTGCTGCTGGAACCAGGATCGATGAGGAGAACGTGGTTGATTTACAGTTTGTCGGACTGCAAAGTTGCCACATCCTCCAGAGTCAGCAGTGTGCATGATGGTCTTATTGAGATTACTCTCAATATCTCTTTTTCAGGACAGGCCAGTGTCCACTGTCATAAAATACCCCAACACTATTGACCCTGCAGGATAAACAGGGATAAATAAGCAGATTGGTGGTGTTTTTTTTTTTTTTTTTTTAATCTCCTGGAATTTACAAGGAAATCAGTGAATTTCAATTGATGACCTTTATTTTAATAAAGTTATTGAGCTAGAGCAGGTATATTTATGTTTTTCATTTACTTGTCTTTGACCCAAAATCCAAACGTAAAAACTGAGCTGCTATTATGATTTATGATAAATTCCAGATTCCAACCTTTCAAACACAAACCCCTCTGTTTAATCACATTTGGACTGATGCAGCATGGAAGCCAACTTTTCCTTCTTCCAACTTTGTTGTAAACACTAAGTCCATCTGGGAAATCCAACCCCTCCAGCCTGTATCACTTCATCTTTACGCTTGATGATCGCTGAACTCGTCAACCTGTCACATCTCCACGGGCATTTGAACCTGTGTGTAACACAGTAAGCACGATGATCAGCACAGGACTCAGGTCACATGGTTTTGTGTTGTCAATACACCTAATCACAAGGTGGAGACCTCTGAATGTTTCCCTTGAAAATTCTGTAATTTTATGACATCCCTTCAGAAAACTAGAAAACTGCTGTCAGATGTTTGTCTAATCACTCCAAATGAACAGAGCTGCCGGTGACCACCACATGTATGTGCTTCACAGAGGAGTGTCCAGTGTGACAGGTATAACTGTAAAAGTAAAATGGAGTAAATGTGGCATGTGTGTAATTACAGATATCAATCAAACAAGAGAAAGATATGTGGTGAATTAATTTTCTGATATTTATCTGGCCATTGTAGTTTTCTGCCAATTTGAGATGGTAGTTTCAGAGATCATTTTAGGATAATAGAAATATAAATTCTTTTTTTTTGTGCCTTTTGTTATATCTGAACAGTGTAGAGAGGAAGGAAATGCTACAGAGAAGGGAAATGACATGCATGAAAGAGTCTGCCCTGATCAGGATTTGAACCAGGGCCTTATCTGCTCAGATTATTTGTACCCTCACCCTAGATTCCTTAAGGTTAGCATTAACAGAGCTAAACAGAGACGCACTAAACAGAATCTACAGAATCTACATCCAGGATTTAATATCAAGATCAGAGAATAGCTAGGCTGCTAAATTCTGAATTTGAAATTCCCTAACCCTAAATTTTAACAACAAGTGAAACTGAATTTCACTTGCTTACATAGTGACTGTGAATGACCTGGCCAAGAGGTAGCATATATGTGGAAAACAGAGGGGGGTCCAGAATAGAGCCTTGAGGGACACCACATCTTGAGGAGTTTCTCAGAGTGACAGATAAAGTTCTGTATGTGATGTAAACTCAGATCTGGGCCCTTGATTCCAACCCAAGACTCTAAGGATAATAAGAGGATGATGTGATCAACAGTATTGAATGCAGCCCTTCTGAAAGAAGAAAGAATCTGAAAAAACTACATTTGAGCAGTCACCTCTGTCCACAGTTAGCAGAAGGTCATTATTAACAAGTGCTGTCTCAGTACTATGAAGTGCTCTGAAACCAGACTGTTGAGAACACTGTCATTGTTCATAAAAGATATCATGTGAGATGAAATTGCTTTCTCCAGAACCTTGGATAAAAAAAATACTTTTTGGAGATTGGTCTATAGCCGCCTAAGGAAAGTGGGTGCAAATTAGGTTTCTTTAACAATGGGTGAGAAATGGTATGTTTAAAACTATCTGGAAAAGAAGCAGAGGTTGGTTCTCTTGTAAATGTGTAAAATGACAGGACTAATAATGGAAAATACCTCCAGGAGCAGCCTGGTGGTTATGGCAAAGGGGATACAGAAGGAAGAATTCATGCGTAAAGATGTACTTTGAAATTATAATGGGGTGAAAAAGGGAGATGGTGGCATTAACACAAGGGATATAAAGAATGAAGGGCTCTGGCTAGATTTGGCACCCAGTGTTCTTATTATTGGTTTGGTACATGTGGGGGGCCAATGACAGAATGAGTCATTCTTAAAAAGAACTTGCGGGCTGTGGCTATTTTCATATATCAATTCAATTTAAATCAATTCTTAACCGCTTTCTGGAAAACAAACATTTAGGCTTTGGGCACAATATGTGCTAATGTGAAGATTGAACCAGAAACATTTATTCAATTTTTTTTCCTATATTTCAAGATGCAATTTGGTCGATGATGGATAGGCATTGATCATCAAATGAAGTTAACAGCATCTGGGTTGGGAAGAGATACAATGGAATTAAGGGAAGATGATTTAAAAGCTTTACAGAATTTGGCAGGAGAAGCAGGGTTGGGGATGCAAGAGTGTGTTGTAGGATAAGAACTAGGAGTGGGCAGCTGTAGTGGGATGTTAAAGTCAAGACAGTCACAACATATCCATCAAATTAAGAGCCTCCAGGAGAGAAACCAGATGATGAAGTGCGACCTTCTGAAGACGAGACCCCTTTAACAGATTGAATGAGGTAAAAAAAACTCCACAAGATGTAAAAAATGTTAAATTTGGGAATGAGACCTACTACCTATCTATGATCTATGAACCTACTACGACCACTCGATGTCACTTGGCAACCAAACAGGTCGTAAAAACCTGTTGCACAGACGACATACGGGCTTGTTTTTCAAAGGACAGTGTCCAAACTAGTTGGCTTGGGCTGGTGTCTTCTTCATTTCTCTGGCTACAAAACTGCCTCATAAGAGATCAGGTGTCTCTGTCCTCTTTGACTCTCAGATTAACTGAGGAGAAACTGCTTTAGACGGTGGAGTAAAGAAAAGCCAAAGCCAGTAGCTGGATGATAGGAGTGTCACTGGAGACACTTGTTCATTTCTTTCATATAATAGAATATTTGCCAACAAATCAGACTGTCATATACGACATATTGACAGCAATTTACAAGGAAAAATGAAATCGTGAATCACTGTTCTTCAGCAATATTCTTTTTGTATGTTGCTGCTGTTTCTATTTTTCTTTTTGCACATTTGCATGTAACATGGAGCGTTCACAGTTAAACATGAAAAGATGAACATGATTACACCCATCTGTCCCACTTTCACTGATGATCACATGTGTAAACAGAGCAATTTCAAGCGATTATAAACTAAAGCATAGGAGCAGTACGATTTTACAGTACCACGGTAGCCTCATATTCAGCTCGGTGTGTATCTTTTAAAGGAACAAAGTAGTTAAAGGTACAATTTTGTGCAGATTTTGCCTCAGATAAAGGTGCAGAAGCATTTTCTCTGCATGTAGGTGGTTAGTAAAAGCAACAGCAATTATAAGAAATGACTATGGGTGTAATGACAACGTCACTCATTAACTTGGTATCTGCTTTGTCACAATATTTTGTTAATCAAACCCTTGCGTCTACTTCAGAACATTTTTAGAATTTGATACAAGAGGTTTTGCACAGTGTTTTATACATACAGGTTAGTTTGTTGTGAAATCTGCAAAATCAACTTAATGTTAATGAAAACAGCACAACAATTAGGGCCCCTGAGTACCATTACAGAGAAGAGGGAGCCAGCAGTTTGGCCTGGTCCTGGTGTCTGGCAGTATGACTTCCACCTGACTTGCTGAAGATAGAGTTGTTCTTAATCTAATTACCACACAAATGGCTATGTGGCGAACGTGGAGTCTTTGGGTCCTCTGAGGAGCCGGGGCTCATGGGCCCAGTCCAGTTTGCTAATCCAGTTCTGCTCTTTTTTTGTGTATCCTCATTGCATTATGAGTTATTTTTACATCACTAATTGGACAGAGCCATGTCTATCTCTTAAAATACAGTGGGGCCATTGGCCCATTTATCAACACAGTGAGCAGTTGTAGCAGCAGTTTCTGTGACACACAGCTCACAATTTGCATAATTTTACTCTATACACAGTCATAACTCAGTTAAATATGAACACAAAGACATTTAGATTCAATGTGACTCACACAGAGTCTGAAGATATTATTATGTCCAATGTCCATAAGGAGTAAAAGTAAATCTGCTTTGAAACCATAGAGAAAGACCTTCCTTATAACTGAAGATTCACCACTTTTTTATACAGTATCAAAGAAATCCAGTGACTGGTGTCTGCTCACCCATAAAGTGACTGCTAATTGTGTAATTCTAATCATGGCAAAATTTTCAAAATTAAAGAAAAAGACTGTCCTGTCAAAAACGAGCCCCTAGGTCACAGAATACAGGTAGATGGAAGATTTATATTAGTCGTAGTAATTCATATTGTTTTTTTCATCCATGCCAAAGTTATTATTGTAACCACGATAAGTACTTTTTGTGCCGAAAACCTAAACAATCCATGACTTGTTTAAGACTGTAACCCTGACAACGAAGGTCCAGTACATCGCTGGCAGTATGTCCACTTGTTGGAGGACTGGAGTTAAAACAGAGAGTGAAAAATGGAGGCTTGCTCGACCAGCCCACAGCCCGAAGCAGTCTATAAAAGATAACAATGGACGCTTGACAGTATTGGCACCACATTTAAGTTTAACTTTAGGAAGGGCCATGCCAAACTCCAGGCATTTCTGTTTTCTATAGACACTCTGCAGTGCAGCCACCTCCCTCTTCTCAAACACTGATTTAAGGCAAGGCAGGGAAATGTTTTATCTCATATGTGGACATGCTTCTTAATTATTCTGTCATTTGTGCAGGCGGGATTGTTGTAACTATAAATAATAGTGTCTGACTGCAGTACTGAGAGGGAACACAGGTGTTGTTATGGTGCCATGGCAGTCAGTTACGTTCTTGTGCTTTGCAGCATCATCACATTTGATAAGTTGGCTTCTGCGATGATCACGCAGGGCACAGCAAGTCCTCGGAGTATGAGTATTCTTTCCACTCTTTGTGTCTCATGAATTTAAAATTTTCATTTTCAAGTCTGCTGTACGAAGCATAAATATATAATTCTTTTCCTGTCACTTAAGCTTCCACTACCGAATTGCAGTAGGATTTTTTTTTTTATTTTTTTTTATTTTTACTGTATTTGGAATGAGGAAGACACCCAGCATTTACTTTTTACTGTTAATTGAATTCTTGCGAGTGGATCAGAAACCATCTGCAGGCAGAACAGCAAGAAGTCAGGCATATTTTCTTCTGACAAATATTGTTTTGTTCGTGGTTATGAATACATTTTCTCTGCTGCTAAAATGAAAACAGCTGCCATTGATTTGGCTTCATTTGCATACACTTACTTTACTGTGAGTTCATATGTTTGTGTATGAGTCAAATCCAGGGTCTTACCCGCGCTCTATGTCTGATTATTATCTTATCAAAGTGAACGTTTGCACACTGAGAACAGGTCGGGTTCAGGTCTTGCATCATGTCACACAGCAAACAGAAGCCTCAGTGGTTCTGTGGAAGTTTGATGGATGCTATGAATGAATATTTGAGATCTGCTCGCATTTTCATTCAACACACACTTCTGCACGTGTTGAAAGCAGTTTTCTGGACTGACATTAAACATATGTGGAACCATTATAGTGTAGCTTCTGTACAAGTGCTACATAGTGCTGTATTGTCCCTGTAACATATATCATAACATAAACCTATTTAGATGCGGAAGCACAAAGACAGAATGAAATGGGAATAAAGTTTGAAAAATAGCACATTGTTGTTGTGATGGTGTGTTAGCATTCCTATTGAAGCCTCCTATTCAGTTTGATAGGTGTGACTGATGATGTTCTGGCCCTGCAGTGCATTGGTATCAGGCTGTGCTGTACCACTTTATTAGGAACACTATAGTCATGCTTGATATTGTTGCTTGGCGGCGTTTGGGCCACGACATGATGAGGCTATATCCTGTGACAGTGTGTTCCTCATGTTGCCTGCAACAATAACTGCTGGTTTTAAAAATGTCTGACCTTCCTGGTCCCTCAAAGTGAAGCCCCCTGGTGGCTTGTTCCAGCATTTATCATAAAACCAACATCCTCAATTTAAGCAGAGGAAACGTGCCAAACTAACAAATCGCAGAAAACCAAATAAGTTTTTCCCAGAGATGGTTTCTGTCATTTTAGGTATTTCTTATCACACCAATGTGTCTTTAAGAGCCTTTTCCTGAGAAGCTTGGTTTACTTATTTTATGTTATCAAACAGGAGCGTGACATAATGATTGACAGCGGTGACTGACTTACACTATGAGGGCAGGTGTATGGGCAGGACCGTATTGTACCGCATCGCCCATCTTTATATAAAGCTACTGAGCAGCACCCACACGTTCGATGTAGCCTGAGTTAGCATGCTACAGCATGCTACTCTACCTGCCAATAAACACACCATCATCATCATCATCATCATCAGCTAACTCACCTCAGCAAGCAACAAAATATACATATTTGTCTGTGTTATCACCAGCTAACTCTTTTAGCTAACTAGCTAACTAACAAACACCAACCAAAACTCATAATTCCCTCATACTCTTCCTATGCTAAATTAGGGGGTTATGGATGTTGAAACTTTTCATACATACTCTTCTAAAGAATAATGAACACACCAACAACACAAATTCAATAAATCAGTGGATGAGGAGTGGTCATGTGTCTGATGCATACACCATAACCGTCTTGTGGTCACCAATAAAGACTCAGAAATCAGCAATACAAACATACATCCCCCAGAAGCCATTATGGCCAAGTTAACGCAAGTGATCAAATGTCTGTATATTGATGGGACTATTTTGATTTGCATTTCATTAGCTCACCTAAGACCACTTTATCTTTCCAGGCTGTAAACAAATATTCCTGAACCTGTGCAAGACAACTGCCACAATAAATAAATGTGTAGCCCCATAATTAATGGATGAGTTGGCAAAGAATCTCCCCCACCAGTCCACCTTGCATGGGCACTGATCGGTGCAGTTATACAGGTGTGAGTGTGGTAATGCATGCGCTACAGTTGTCTGCTCAAGTATGCGCAGTTAATGAAATTTAGTCCAAAGAAAATGTCAGGCATGGACACTCAGTGGCACTGCTAATTAATGTGTACACACAGGGAGCGAGAGGATGAACCCTCTCGCTGTTAAACTCTGGAGTCCTCAAGGTGCCATCCACATGTTCCTTGACAGGAGCATCAGATGGCTTGGTCTGCAACTTGATCATGGAGCATTTTCCATGTCCCTGGACAGGACACTTTTACATCAGAAGGCTAATTCATTCAAGCAGACAAACACATTCACTACACAAAGCAATCCTCCGTTTATGTGCAAGTAATGCGGCAGTGCTAGAGATAAAAAAAAAAAAAAAAACAACTTTTCAGAGATACTGATTATTTCTGCTGTAGTCATTAAAATGACTGGGGTGTGAAATGCATTAGCAAAACTATTTAAATTAGTTTCTTTGTCTTGTTACAGCTACTGTCTGACTGGCTGACCTTTTCCCATAAGCTGCCAATGCTTCACACTTACAGGAACACAGGAAATGTCAGATCATCCTGCGCGATTTCCCCACCTTCTGGACAGATACTGCTGGGTGTTTTGATTCAGACCAGTGCATCTCTTTCATGGGTTTTGCCTCCAACTAGTTGAGGTAACTGTGTTAACAGATGTAGGGCTTCACCTCTGTGAAACACTATCTTTAAATCCTTGAGTTAGTTTAGTTGAGTTAGTTTAGTTGATGTAATGTAAGTTAGCTTCAGTCAAATCTTAGTCATTTGGTTTTTGCCCAATGTAAAAAAAAAAATGGGGCTATTCCTTCAAGTTTTCTCTCCAGCTAAACGTGGTTTCTTGCCAGGAACAGGTGATGGTGTCGCTTGACAAGAGCTTCACCCATCATTGTCTTCTAGGTTAGAATAAGCAGCGTTGTGTGGTCTGGGGAGATGGGAGGCTACAGTGGGTAACTATTGGAAAGTGACAAGACAACCTAGAGCTAGCTGGTTAGCATGCTAACTTCAGTTTGCAACAACAGTTAACATCGGTGGTGAGTAAAGGACTGAAGTTGATGAACAAACAACATTTCTTCTAGACTGAAATGAAACTGTTGGATAGTCAGAGGTTCAGGTTTGGGCCAGATTCTAAGTCTGAACCTCTTCACCAACACTAAAAAAATGACTGAGGTGCACATCCATTAGAGAAAAAGTCAAATATTCACTGGAGATGGGCAGAGTTCAATACAATAAAATCTATAATAAAAACTGAATAAACCAAGGCAACTGAAAATTGGTACCTGTGCGTGATTTTTTTTCTTTGGTGGTCTTGTCCACCATTTTTTACAAAAAAAAATATTCTTACTTCTTGCAGCAAAGCAAGAAGCATGAAAAAAATCTCAAAGCTTGCGAATTTAACTTTAATCATGAGTATAGTTGATAGATTGAGCTCATAAGTTTAACATCCAGCGTTTATAATGCAGAAAGGTAGGGAGATACTGTTAGTTATTAATTATAAATAAAAAAGTGGATGTAAGAAGCCTGTATAGAAGCATCCTGTTCCTCTGTTCTTCTATTTCACACACAGTGGATTTACTCTCTCAGCTCAGAATAAATGCTGGTGTATGTGATAATGATCCCTAAGGAATGAGGATTTAAAAATCTTGAGCAAAATGTAAAGTGTATCATCAAGAGCAGAGAACGAAACATGCCATTTAGACAATTAATCTTTTTGAAGCTGTCAAGGAGACAAACTGGGGATGGGGTTTGGTAAATATGAAATTGTGATGTGAATTGAACATCACATTGCAGTTGGAGATTGTTGATTTGATCCAGGCCCACTGAACTATCGACTGCCTCTTGCCTTTATGTATCTAGTGATGGAGTGTTATTCTGTTTGTGTGCCTGAATCTCAGGGTAAAGCATTACAGAAGCATTGGGCCATCACCTCATTCTTTAACACTGTCTTGTTGAGAAGCACTTAGGGTTGTGTGGAGCATGACATTTGTCTCCACAGCAGAGATGATGATTTTGTAAATGAAGGGATTAGAAGGCTTGAATACAATGTCCCTAAGTGATGTGACTCACACAGTTTATTTAACAAGTAAGCAGTTTTTACTTTGAAAAAAGGTCCAGTTAACCCTCAATTATCTGTTCTGCTGCATCATAGGTGTTTTATATAACTGAAACTTCACACAGGAGCATAGCTTACTTGTTTTCTACGGGTTTATTAGGTTTACTCAGGTGAAATATAAATCTGCAGAATTGTTGTGATGCAATCATGCCAACATATAGATGCCATGAGGCTATGCCAAATATTAACTGGTATTATTTATAACAGTGTACAACTCAACAATTGTTGGATGGATCGCGATAAAATTTTGTTTGTGATCCCAGAGGAATGCTACAGAATTTAGAGACCCCCTTGACTTTTCTTTCTCAGCAATCCACAGGTTCAAGTTCATGGTTCCTGTGCATTTTCACTGACTTTTCCCATGCCATGAGGTTCACGATTGTGGTTTAAGTGAAATATCTCAACAACTACTGGATGCATTCACTCAGAATTTGGCACAGATGCTTTTCATCTCACACCATCCTCTTATCAAATTTTAATTTGTTAATTTATTTAATTCATGACTGTTTATCTTAGCTGAACAAATGTACAAATGTTAAGACAAAGAAGAAAGATGATGATGAAGACTATTACATCTGCTCAACATTGGCATTGTTCTTCTGCATACCATGCATCATTGAGGTGGTTAACATGCTAATGTTTGCATTTAGCTCAAAGAACCACTGTAAAGCCTCACAGTGCTGACATAAAGTTAGGGAATATTGGACTTCCAGGCTGCTTTAAAGGTAGGAAGGCCTTATTTATTAAAGGTCCCATACTGTGTGAAGGTAGATGAACATGTATTATATATATTAGGTTCTATATAAATACTATTAAAGTATCAAAGTGCTCAGTCCACAGAGAAATGCTAATAGCCTAGTCATCCTCTCCTCTGATTGGCTGACCTGTTGTTATTCAAGCTCCAGAGCTCAGCCTGAGAGAGGAGATGTAAAACTACACTGAGATGGTTTTTGGCTCTTAAAACCACAAATATATCTTATAATGGAGATCAGCACTTCAGATAAAACACAGGAAAAGTATAATGAAAATGAGCAGAAAAGTATGAGAAACTAGCCTCACAATGCATACATTATTTATAATGTTTTAAAATATTAGCAGGCCAAGAGAGTTGAGTGCTAGCATCCTGCTGGCAAAACAGTGGTTAATGGATTATGTGCATAATTAAATGCTGGTGTTCCTTCAGAATATCAGTTGTCTATCGTTGTCTATTGTTAATCAGATTTGCTGAGGACAAATTTAACACACATAGTCCATAACACATAGGTCCTCCTGTGTAGCAAAGATGGCATTTAATTACAAAAAATTATATAGTATGTATATTTTATCACTCCCTGCACCCTGAACCCACAATGAGTTCAGGGTCATGCAGCCCTGGAGCTGGTAGCAAAGGTAGGGCGGTCTGCTTCTCCACTGCAGTGGGATCTCTATAGAGTTACATCAGAAATGAAATGGACAGTGCCTTGTGAACGATGAATCTTGTATTAGTGGTTGTTCAATGTTTGATGTCAGGGAAAACAAATGTTGGAGAAAATGAGGTCAGTTTGTTTGTTGTTTCCTCACACAGGCGCAGTCGGAGTGATCAAACTGAATCAGCATAGTGAAATTCAGCAGCCAAGCTACCAGCTGAGAGGCGTGGGCATCAAGGTGTGCTCAACATTCAAAGCTGTCCTTGATTGGTGGCCTTGGTTTTGCCAAGAAAACAATCTAGTGCACAGCTGCAGTTTGTTATGTGGGCCTTCACTGATTGCCGGGAGCTGACATTTGAGATGCATACACCACAGTGTGGAGCCCATTTTGAAAGGTAAAATATAGCTCTTCCTATGCAACAGAAGTGGAGAAAATTTAGAGTGGTAACAAGACTAGGCTTGGATAATTTTCCACTGGAGGCTTGGCCTAAATTAACAATTTGTGTCAAAGCTGAAACAATGAAATGAAACAGCGACGCCTTTATCATCTATTTGTTAATCTCCCCTTTTGCTATCAGCATTATATAACATATGGGGGAAACTGCCACAATTCAGAAATGATTATTTATTGTTAATGCTGAGGATTATAACTGTTATTGGCTGGGCGCCTTCAGGTTTTGTAGTTACTCCAAGCAATGGAATTACATGAAATGAAATGAAATGAAATGATGAAACACAGCTTTTCTTTTCAACTCACCAGCTGCAAATAGAAATCTAGTTATGATTTGGAGAAATAGGGTGAAAAGCTTCAATTCACCAATCCAACACCATCTATCTATCTATGGCAGGTTTAACCAATAGTTATGGTTTGGGTGAGGTTAGGTAACTTGGGTACAGTGGAGAGAAAAAAGGTCATTTTAGATTAATTTAATTTAATTTTGTTCTAAGGTGATAAATGCCAGTATTATCATTTAAAACCAGAAATCTGCTTAATCGATTGTATTAGTGTTTACCATGGATTTTATTTTGATGTAACTGCCATCGGTGGTGTATCTGCAGATGTTCTGCCAACTTTTTCTGTCAGGGTCAAAAGTTCCCTGTTAGTATCTCCCGAACTTTTATATGTATATCTCAGAATTACAAGTTGGAGACTGACATAATCTGTTTTTTCCACTAAAATGCTCATGATCAATGAATACAGTGCCCTGGCAAAAAGCGTCCCAACATGTTTTTCTTCTTAGCCAATATGGTAAAATATCATACAGTAAAATATAGCTCTCAAGCTCTCCACATACACCCCCTCCTCTTTTCCTATTTTTGGATTAGCTTGGAGTTAGGGGTGGAGTCAGGCCATGCCAAGTTAGTGACGGATGAGCAGTCCACTCTGAGCTTCATAACCACTTCTCAGAAACACTATGGGTGATGGTACAGAGGCAAGGTTCATGTCTGTTGATTCCAATTCCCAAATTACATTTAGTAGGGGGAAAAAAAATGTTGTTTGTGTTATTGTCCATGACTGTCAACACCCAATTTAATACTTGCAAGCTTGTGTGGTGGTGGACAAGATGCTGGGGAAAAGCGTTTGGGTATCCACCCCTTCACAGGAGAAATAAATAAAGAATGTAAATAACTCAGACTTGAACTAACGATTTTGTAATTTAAGTATTACATGCATTGAGAATTGCAGTGAACTAGGTCAAACACATGGGAATAATATAATATAATATAATATAATATAATATAATTTTCTTATACACATTCTGCTG